>NKYR01000049.1:0-282225 GCA_003184365.1 Evernia prunastri
CTTAAATTTTGGTGGGGCTACCATACTAATTTAAGTTAGTGGGTAAAATTAAGCGAATCTTGCGTTGCGCCCCTATCTTGCGCCCCCAGGACATCCCGCTCAGGTTAGGTACCTACCTAGGTACCTAGGTATGAACCGGCGAGTCGAAGTTATATGTGAGCTTTCACAATCGACATGTGAATCTACCACATTGTTTAGAGATAAAGATAATGAAAAAGCCCACTATAGAAGAGATGGTCATCGATCGAGAGCCTTTTATCTTGGCAGATGTTAGACAATGGCATAACCCATCGACTACAACTCAGCTGCCAGTGCTATGTCATCTTGTCTGCGCGTTTGCATAATGTTTCATCAGATCCTTACACATTATTCTCAGTCAAATTGGCAATCCTGATCGTCTCACTCACTTGTCCAGTACCTATGAGACTCCCATCTAAGTCAAAGACCTTGACTTCAACATCATAATCCTGCCCCCCAATCACTAGCACGTCAAGTAAACCCTGCATCGTGGATCTCAGGAATCTGTATGTCAAGTGCTGGTCTTGAGCTGATCGCATTCTGACATTCCCACCGTACGGTCCATTGCAGCTATATGGATCGAGGTCTGAAGGCAACCAGGAATCCCCCTGGTGAGTAATGGCGAACGTGCAGAAACTGCGGACGCTTTCCAGAACAGCTTGTAGAATCACAGATTCCATGGGCTTGCCGAAAAAGATCTCCAGACGCGTCTGTGTGTTGGGGACAAGATAGCTCATCTGCCGCGGGCGATTCAGAGTACTGGTGTCCAGAGTTTGGGGACGATATAACGGAAAACCTCTATTCAAGCCTCTTTAGTGATGTTAAACTTTGAAGGGTGTATACATACTTACTTACCTTGCAGTTCTCTGCATATCGTCAGTCGCTGTTGGGTTTGACTTTACATCAAGGGGAAATGAGAAAGTCAGTCGTTGAATCAGAGCCTGAAACATGAAAAAGAAACACCATGCCTTGATGCAGTGCATGACCGAAATTTGATACGCCATGCAACACAAGAACATCGGTCAGAAGACCCGCCTTCAGCGTTTCCTTGGGATCACAGAGGTCGAGGAAAGGGCAAATGGACCCCACCAATATATGACCGTTCTACGCGGCAAAACGAAGCTTACGCTGCACCTAAGTTCATCGTGAATTGTGGGGATGCGGGCGAGTGAGTGTCCATCACTTTGAGACGCGACAAGCGCACTCCAGAACAGCACCATGAGGATGATTGAGAAATCGAAAAAAGATGTAGGCATCTGCTGATCAGTCTTCCGTAGATGTCTGGTTTCCGTATGGCCTTACTGTCAGCGACCGCAACTCAAGGTCAACTCCACGCACGTCAAATGACTCATATCCTTCATGTATTCGAACTAGTCAAAGGTTACAGATCCACATGGATGTATCCATCACTTTACCATCAATAGTGTCACTAATACTCAAACTCATTCAAAGGAGTGTCAGTCTCACCCTGCATACACCGGTGAAAGGTAGCGAAATTGTTTGAGCGTAGAGTGACGGGTCGCAAATCTTGAGGACTTAGTCATCCTCTTTTCTGCCCGAGTATTCTGACAGAGAAACATCAAGTTCCAGGGTCCTTTTTCCACCGGATCTTTGCTGCTTCTGGAGCAGGAAGGTGAAACTTACAAGCAGCAGGCCTCAACGGTCTTGGTATGTCACGACTCATCGAGCGATGGGTCAGATGGTATAAGAAGGCTCTCGTCATTGGAAGGCTCACAGAGGTGGTCATGGAACTCCCTAATCGTTCGTGGAATCGGTCGAGTCATCCCCACGGTTTGACGCTCAAAGCTGCCGTCTCCGCGAGACCTTTCATTGGTATTCAGGGAGTGTGAGGTACGATAGGCCCTGGAACTTCTTTTGACAACCATTTTTGCATCTGCAGTCGCTTGGAGAGGGTGCGGTTTCTCAATACTATTCCTCGTCTTGGATATCGGTGCAACTCCAGGATGGCAGTACGCTCTGGATTTTGAGAATGGTAAAATTATGCAAGGGAGAGGTGGGGAGCACGCCGTCATCCAATCTTCTCTCATATGTTTAGGCAGCCGCCCATGACACTTGAAGCTAAGACGCCCTCAAATCCTTTCATGGGCTCGATGGGTGGAACCAACCCATTCTTCATGTGAAAAAGCCTGACAAGCGATCACAACCCAGAAAAGCAATTCTCATTCGAGGTTTTCCTGAAGGAAGAGCAATAACATTACTCTCTCCACACAACTGATTACCTCGATGTGACATCTGCGATATCTCTCGTCGACATAGTTTACGGTCGGTTGGGCATTCTACCAACTTGATGTAGATAAAGATTGTTCTCTTGCAACAAGATCCATTTTCTAAACCTTCTCTTGCCTTCAATCAACTGGCAAACAATCCGTCAGCTAGCCCCGCATGGATTATATTCCTTTTATCCGAGGGCCACTTCCAGTCTTCTCTGTGTGCTTTCCAAGCCCATGAGCTTACGAAGTGGCGGTGAGATTAGGGATAGTTCCAAGAGCCAACGGACGATGCGACCACTGGTGCTTCATTACGCTGGTCCTAGGCAGCATAAGAAGAACGCCTCCCTCTAATACTTGCATCCAAGCGGGCGATCTCCGAAGCTGCACACAGTATAAGCGCAGCTGCAGTAAACGCTCCAAGATATCGGGCCAATTGGCATCGAGTGATGGTGGAGCATGGCTCGTTGGCTGAAAACCATGGCCTTACGCATGGTTAATCGCAATTCAATCGCTTCCCAAGGCGTGTCTCTTACGATAGGGCAAAACGTCATCTCCTAAGTCCTTTGCCATCCTGAAAACAACGACGCAACTTCCTACAAACGGTTACGCTGGTTGCTAGGCAAGCTTGGTTCTGTAAAGAGATATCGAAAGACTTACGATACTCTGAGCCTTGGGGAACTTCCCATGATGGACCCGGCGGAGCGTCCGAGATGAATTTTGCCGACTTCTAATTGTCAATATACTGTGACTCTTAAACAGCCGCTCTGCTATACTTGCCCAGAATGTCCATTGAATAAAGCCATAGGGTAAGACTCGGTCCCAGAGCCGTCCAATTGCGTCAGCACAATCCTGCGGATCGATGGCACCAGCCCAATCGGGACTCCGGATTGCATCGACGCATATTGGAGAATCCCGGGCATTCAGAGTGGGGGATAGTAGTTGAATCTGGTCTGAGGCGGTAGTTGTGTTTGGTGGAGAGGGGGCAGTGGCAGCGCACAGGCATGTAAGGATGGTCGACAGTAGCAAAAAGACGAATGATGACATGTTCATGAGCGAGAAGATATATTACGACGCTTTCATCCAAGATGCGCGAAGCAGTTTAAAGCAGGAGAGATATCGGTGGGTATATATGCATACATTCGGATGAGCTTTGACTTTGACAGTGCTCGGTTGTTGAGGCATCACATTAAACGAGGAGTCGCATATACTCGCAGGGTTTGAAAGCGCTTTTTCTTGCACCGAATAAACATTTCCAGCGGGTAATCCGTCACCTGTCTGACCACAGGGATTACATAGCCTTTTAATGATAGGGTGATGAGTGGTGAGTGACTATGAGCACGTCGATCCAAGTAAGGTACGAGTAACTACTGTCGAGTAGATAACTCAAGTTCCAAAAAGCTGCCCACTGCCCAGGCAATGAGCACTACGAAGATCAGTATGACTACTATGATGTATGTAGGGGGAAGAGTAAGGTAAGGTACCTTAGGACTATGTAGGTAGGTAAAGACCTTTCCCTTTATTTGTGCGTTTGAGCCCCCACGAATTACTCTAACCTTATACTCCACGGGTTTCGGATATTTCGGCAGCGTGCTCAGTTAACCTAGGTACCTTGTACAATGACGATAAAAAATTTGCGTCATCTCTCTTGTCAACCGAACCACATTAATGATGTAATAATTAATTGTAGAGTACTCTCGTTTTCGCCATTCACAGTGTACTTTGCCCAATAAAGTTATCCACATCATATTGATGCTTCTCCGGGTTGACAATATCATTCCTGCTCTTTTGAAGTAACCCACTACTAGATCCTAAGTACTCCAAGGTAGAGTATATCCGGCCTCCCTTCATGCCTCGCGTATTCCTCATTACCGGAACCTCAACCGGCTTTGGTGCCCATTTGGTCCAAGAGGTGCTTGATCGAGGAGACTTCGCTGTTGCTACAGCCCGCAAGCCCGACGCTCTCTCCTTCAAAGGCACCTCTTCTCACAACTACCTTGCCGTCAAACTCGACGTCACAGATTCCGACGATATTCAATCCGCCTTCGCCGCTGCTCTTGATAAGTTCGGACGAATAGATGTCGTTGTCAACAACGCCGGTTACGGCCTCGCAGGCCCTTTCGAGGAGCTATCAAACGCACAAATCAAGACCCAGATGGATGTCAACTTCTTTGGCCTGATTGGGGTGACGAGAAAGGCCTTGGAGGTCATGAGAGATCAGGAACCCAGTGGAGGTCTAATCCAACAGGTAACCTCAATTGGCGGTCAAAGAGGGTAAGCGTTATCGCCAGTCAGGGACGCCGCATCTACTGATCAAGGTGTGTTAGCGTTCCAAACTTCTCCATTTACTGTGCAAGCAAATGGGCCGTAGAAGGGTTCACTGAAGCCATTTTTCAAGAAGTCAAACCTGATGTAAGCATACGCCCTGAGCGCTCAATATAGTTTTCTCCTCAACCAAGACTTTCCCTGTGGCATAGAAGACATCGGAAAATAGGCTGATGCTGATATTCTGTAGTGGGGAATCAAGTTCACCTGGTAATCTCACCAGAGTCGAAAAAATCGGATGTCACTGATCATCTTTAGCATTGAGCCTGGAGGGTTCCGAACAGACTGGGCTGGACGGTCCATGGCGTTCCCCGACACGAAACATCCTGCTTACGACCACATTGACGCGCAAAAGGCCATGGCTGCAAGAAACGGGACACAAGCCGGAGATCCCATTAAAGGGGCGAAAGCCATGTACGAATTTGCGATCATGAAAGATCCTCCACTGCGAGTCGTTATCGGTACGGACGCCTACAAAGCAATTATGGGAAAGATTGAGTCATATGGAGAGAACTATAGGAAGTATGAGAAAATATCAAATAGCACCGATGTAGACGGCTACAAGGCTCCGTGAGCTGTCCCATTGACCACCGGGAGGAAGGAGGAAAGTAGTATAATTATATAAAGAGAAACTTGTACATAGATATGTGGAAACAATAGAAGTCTACCACCTCTGGTGGCTTATGCCTCCACATTGTAATTACGGAGAAGGAGACATCAAAAGGATCACTGTCGTCGACTGACAAATCGACGCATCAATATGACCTTACGATCACGATTGCAAGGTGCACATCCGCCAATGCATCATCATCTACCCAGAAGAGGTATACTTGATGATGTGGAGGTTGATCATTCATTTCGATTAAGATTGATCCCAATGAGTTCACTAGCTTCCTGTTTCCGGCTTTGACGTGCAGTTTCCGTTCCTGTTGATTAGTATCCTAAATCTCTTCCCTGTAGCAAACAATGGCAACCATGAGGCTGAATCACGCAAATGGCAATCATGAGGCTATACAGAAAGTCGATACGTGGTTGCGTCTACCTAACGCCAGGGCTCTGAGTCCAATAGAGGCCTGAAAAGGCATATCCTCGTAACCCCAGCGCTAGACTAACTCCCATGCTTCTAGCAGCATAGACCTGGAGTGAAAAACGAAGCTATATACATGCAACAGGCGTGGGCGGGCGGGACGAAAGAATGCTATGACTCTGAAAGAGATCAATTCGAATGAAGAGTCAAATGCAGATAGAAGCCAGCTACTTATGCTGCTTCCTAATGAGCTACCTCCCCTGTAGAGGACACGTATTCCAACATTCCAACCAAGGCCTGAAACGATATAAGCGATATTAAGGCCTACTAACCCCCTGTCATGCAGGCGTGATTAGTATCCTAAATCTCTTCCCTGTAGCAAGCAATGGCAACCATGAGGCTGAATCACGCAAATGGCAATCATGAGGCTATACAGAAAGTCGATACGTGGTTGCGTCTACCTAACGCCAGGGCTCTGAGTCCAATAGAGGCCTGAAAAGGCATATCCTCGTAACCCCAGCGCTAGACTAACTCCCATGCTTCTAGCAGCATAGACCTGGAGTGAAAAACGAAGCTATATACATGCAACAGGCGTGGGCGGGCGGGACGAAAGAATGCTATGACTCTGAAAGAGATCAATTCGAATGAAGAGTCAAATGCAGATAGAAGCCAGCTACTTATGCTGCTTCCTAATGAGCTACCTCCCCTGTAGAGGACACGTATTCCAACATTCCAACCAAGGCCTGAAACGATATAAGCGATATTAAGGCCTACTAACCCCCTGTCATGCAGGCGTGATTAGTATCCTAAATCTCTTCCCTGTAGCAAACAATGGCAACCATGAGGCTGAATCACGCAAATGGCAATCATGAGGCTATACAGAAAGTCGATACGTGGTTGCGTCTACCTAACGCCAGGGCTCTGAGTCCAATAGAGGCCTGAAAAGGCATATCCTCGTAACCCCAGCGCTAGACTAACTCCCAGACCCAAGCGACGACCTCGTAGAGGGCGACCGCACCCGATGAGGGACGAGGATGTGGTGCAATCTAGGCGGAAAGTTGATGTCGACGCGACGCGGCAAGGATGTAGGCTGGGTGGGTCTTGATGTACAAGCGGTACGAATCAGACTTCCATCTTCCAAGTAGCATAATCTCGTCTTCCGTTAGGCCGGCTATCCTCGCGGAGGTAGCAGCCCCACGGCGGAAGGAGTGACCAGAATAATGGCCTTGTAGGCCGAGTNCAGCCTGCAAGCGGCGAACCCGGCCGCCCTGCAGGGATGTCACGATGGTATGTGGGCGGGTGGCTGGACGGACCCTCCGATAGCTTTCATCACAGCCGGTCCGCTTGATGGGCCTGGGGCACCGGGTGGAGGTCGTCCTCCCCGTCGGATAAGGGACATACCGGCGAACGCACATTTGACAGCCAGGGGTCCGGTCCAGACCGCTGAACCCTCTTGAAAGGAGTGGTTTTGAGCAGCCGAACGTTTTGGTCTCGGCTCGTTACCAAGTGGCACTTCAGTATCAAACGACCCGTTTTCACGTGGCTAGTGCGAGACTCGAAGGTCAAGAGGTAGGATGACGGAGGGATCTCATGACTATGTTGCAAAAAAGGCTGGACTTGGGGCTGGGCCATTGCTCGTGAACTTGCTAGTGAACTTCAGCGAAAGCCATCTTCCTGCAAATTAAGCCATCCTATGTTTGGATTAGTATCCTAAATCTCTTCCCTGTAGCAAACAATGGCAACCATGAGGCTGAATCACGCAAATGGCAATCATGAGGCTATACAGAAAGTCGATACGTGGTTGCGTCTACCTAACGCCAGGGCTCTGAGTCCAATAGAGGCCTGAAAAGGCATATCCTCGTAACCCCAGCGCTAGACTAACTCCCAGACCCAAGCGACGACCTCGTAGAGGGCGACCGCACCCGATGAGGGACGAGGATGTGGTGCAATCTAGGCGGAAAGTTGATGTCGACGCGACGCGGCGAGGATGTAAGGCTGGGTGGGTCTTGATGTACAAGCGGTACGAATCAGACTTCCATCTTCCAAGTAGCATAATCTCGTCTTCCGTTAGGCCGGCTATCCTCGCGGAGGTAGCAGCCCCACGGCGGAAGGAGTGACCAGAATAATGGCCTTGTAGGCCGAGTGCTGTCAATGCTTGACGTAGATTCTTGGTGACCAGGTTCCTGGTAAATACGCCGTGGATTTCGAAGAGTGGTGAGGATAGTGGAGCAGGCCACCTCTGGAAGAGGTGTCTAAGGGCGCGTACCGTACAAGCCTCGTCGTCCGAGGCTGCTATTGTCAGCGTGACGCCTCGTCTGAATGGATCTGTCTTGGAGGATGGCAGTGTCAACTCCAGGTGATCCTCGTGTAGTCTCACGCGGCGGCGTGTTAGAAACCAGTCATGGAAGTCCTCGTCGTTGAGGTCCCTAGACTCATATGTGAACTCGCCCACCCTGAGGAAGGCGGCGAAGGCCAGACAGAAGGCTGCTCGTATTGTTGCACCATGCTTGGTGGAAGAGTCGAAATGTAACAGGATTTGAAGAAGAATATCCTTCGTGATCGGACGCCTTTCTTGAGTTTCGGCCTCACCTCGCAAGCGGCGAGTGCCGTCTAGAACCCTCTTCAGGCGTGGACTGTGGAAGACGTCCAAGTCCTCGAATCCCATATCCACGTGGACTGATCTGACGCCGGTCAGGTAGGCCTTTATGGACTTGGTCTTGAGCCTCTTGGNAAACAATGGCAACCATGAGGCTGAATCACGCAAATGGCAATCATGAGGCTATACAGAAAGTCGATACGTGGTTGCGTCTACCTAACGCCAGGGCTCTGAGTCCAATAGAGGCCTGAAAAGGCATATCCTCGTAACCCCAGCGCTAGACTAACTCCCAGACCCAAGCGACGACCTCGTAGAGGGCGACCGCACCCGATGAGGGACGAGGATGTGGTGCAATCTAGGCGGAAAGTTGATGTCGACGCGACGCGGCGAGGATGTAGGCTGGGTGGGTCTTGATGTACAAGCGGTACGAATCAGACTTCCATCTTCCAAGTAGCATAATCTCGTCTTCCGTTAGGCCGGCTATCCTCGCGGAGGTAGCAGCCCCACGGCGGAAGGAGTGACCAGAATAATGGCCTTGTAGGCCGAGTGCTGTCAATGCTTGACGTAGATTCTTGGTGACCAGGTTCCTGGTAAATACGCCGTGGATTTCGAAGAGTGGTGAGGATAGTGGAGCAGGCCACTTCTGGAAGAGGTGTCTAAGGGCGCGTATCGTACAAGCCTCGTCGTCCGAGGCTGCTATTGTCAGCGTGACGCCTCGTCTGAATGGATCTGTCTTGGAGGATGGCAGTGTCAACTCCAGGTGATCCTCGTGTAGTCTCACGCGGCGGCGTGTTAGAAACCAGTCATGGAAGTCCTCGTCGTTGAGGTCCATAGACTCATATGTGAACTCGCCCACCCTGAGGAAGGCGGCGAAGGCCAGACAGAAGGCTGCTCGTATTGTTGCACCATGCTTGGTGGAAGAGTCGAAATGTAACAGGATTTGAAGAAGAATATCCTTCGTGATCGGACGCCTTTCTTGAGTTTCGGCCTCACCTCGCAAGCGGCGAGTGCCGTCTAGAACCCTCTTCAGGCGGGGACTGTGGAAGACGTCCAAGTCCTCGAATCCCATATCCACGTGGACTGATCTGACGCCGGTCAGGTAGGCCTTTATGGACTTGGTCTTGAGCCTCTTGGCACTCAAGACCGCGACCCACTCGGATAAGGAGTAGAATGTGGCCGGGAGCGGAGGATTGACGCCCATAAGCGCACAATGAGTCGTATAGGACTTGATAGCAGTCGAGTAGGTCTGACGGGTTTTCGAGGCCAAGCCCCACCAGAGAAGGCGTGCGACTTCTCATGACAGCGAGGACTGGTTATACCACCACTGCGGTGGGTCGTGCCCTAGTGGGGCAGAGGGATAGGCCGATGTCTCGACAGGTGGTTCAGCTGTGGATATTCGTCAGCGATTCTTCGGTAACGAAAACGCGAGAGGTCGTCAGCGAGTTGATTGGCCTTCGTAGAAATCCATCTAGGAATAAGAAGGATATCATAGCTAGCTGCAAGCATAGCTATCTTTCGGAGTGGTGCCATAGCTGGCCCGCGGATGGAAGACTTTCGGAGTCCATGGACGCAGTCCTCGTTGTCACAGTGAAGTACCAAGCGGGTACCATGGAGTCTATCCAGCCATAAGCGAATGGCGTGGAGGACTGCGGTCATTTCCTTAAACTGGATGTCCTTGTGTGAGTGACGTGACGGTACACGTGTGCTGAATGCGTCTTGGACGTGCTGTAGAAGGTCTGGATGCTCCAGAATGTAGCCTCCCATGCCCAGGTTCCCTGAGGCGTCGGTCCAAATGTACCATGATTTTCGACTGGCGANGTGCCGTCTAGAACCCTCTTCAGGCGTGGACTGTGGAAGACGTCCAAGTCCTCGAATCCCATATCCACGTGGACTGATCTGACGCCGGTCAGGTAGGCCTTTATGGACTTGGTCTTGAGCCTCTTGGCACTCAAGACCGCGACCCACTCGGATAAGGAGTAGAATGTGGCCGGGAGCGGAGGATTGACGCCCATAAGCGCACAATGAGTCGTATAGGACTTGATAGCAGTCGAGTAGGTCTGACGGGTTTTCGAGGCCAAGCCCCACCAGAGAAGGCGTGCGACTTCTCGTGACAGCGAGGACTGGTTATACCACCACTGCGGTGGGTCGTGCCCTAGTGGGGCAGAGTGATAGGCCGATGTCTCGACAGGTGGTTCAGCTGTGGATATTCGTCAGCGATTCTTCGGTAACGAAAACGCGAGAGGTCGTCAGCGAGTTGATTGGCCTTCGTAGAAATCCATGTAGGAATAAGAAGGATATCATAGCTAGCTGCAAGCATAGCTATCTTTCGGAGTGGTGCCATAGCTGGCCCGCGGATGGAAGGCTTTCGGAGTCCATGGACGCAGTCCTCGTTGTCACAGTGAAGTACCAAGCGGGTACCATGGAGTCTATCCAGCCATAAGCGAATGGCGTGGAGGACTGCGGTCATTTCCTTAAACTGGATGTCCTTGTGTGAGTGACGTGACGGTACACGTGTGCTGAATGCGTCTTGGACGTGCTGTAGAAGGTCTGGATGCTCCAGAATGTAGCCTCCCATGCCCAGGTTCCCTGAGGCGTCGGTCCAAATGTACCATGATTTTCGACTGGCGACTTGACGTAGTAATTTGAGGCCGTCCCAGTCCTTGAGGAAGATATTCCACCATTGTAGATCCGCCTTCATTGCGGTTGTTAGCCGTACAATGGCTACAGGTCTTCGAATGGCGTCAAACAGCCTTCTTAGGAACGCCCTGCCCGGGACAACAACTTTGGCTGCAAAGGATAGGAATCCAACCGCTGACTCGAGCTCGCGATAGGGGATTGTCGCCCGTTTTAGGAGGTCTGCTACTGTCTTTCTCGCCCGTTCAAGCTTGTCTGGAGGGAGTCTCGCCTGCATGCGTATGCTGTCGAGTTCGATTCCCAGGAAATCTGCGATGTAGCCTAGAATGTCCTTGGTATGGTTTACCATAAGGCCCAATTCGTCACATAGCTTGTCAAACTGACGTGCATATTCCTCGGCATCCGCCCATGGTGGAAGAATGGCAAAGAAGTCGTCCAGGTAGTGAAGTATAACGGTCCAATGGAACACCGCAACAGTATCCAATTGACGCCTTTGGCGAACAAGTCGAATAGGAAGGGTGAGGTACGAAGACCGAATGGTAGAAAGCGTTCTAACCAGTAGAAGTCGTGGCAGAAGAAGCCTAGCAGGCCCTGGTCTGATATAGCAACAGGTATATGTCTGAATGCATCCTTGAGGTCGCGTTTGATAAGTAGGGCTCCCGGGCCCTGCTGCAGTAGAGCGTCTACTGCCTCGTCGAATGTAGTATATTCCAGGGTGCCCCAATCCCGTGGTATACCGTCATTGACTGAGTTGCCATAGGGAAAGGATAGGTCGTGAATTCGTCTCCAACCACCGTCATGTTTCGGCACGAGTCCCAGGGGTGAGCAATTGAATTGGGCTTTGGAATCGGGCTCGATCCTGGCCAATCGACCATGCTGCAGCTGTTTCTGAAGGTCTGCGGTCAATAAATCAGGAGTGCTGAGGGCAGAAAAATGATTTTTGTTGCGGTGNACTTTGGCTGCAAAGGATAGGAATCCAACCGCTGACTCGAGCTCGCGATAGGGGATTGTCGCCCGTTTTAGGAGGTCTGCTACTGTCTTTCTCGCCCGTTCGAGCTTGTCTGGAGGGAGTCTCGCCTGCATGCGTATGCTGTCGAGTTCGATTCCCAGGAAATCTGCGATGTAGCCTAGAATGTCCTTGGTATGGTTTACCATAAGGCCCAATTCGTCACATAGCTTGTCAAACTGACGTGCATATTCCTCGGCATCCGCCCATGGTGGAAGAATGGCAAAGAAGTCGTCCAGGTAGTGAAGTATAACGGTCCAATGGAACACCGCAACAAGTATCCAATTGACACCTTTGGCGAACAAGTCGAATAGGAAGGGTGAGGTACGAAGACCGAATGGTAGAAAGCGTTCTAACCAGTAGAAGTCGTGGCAGAAGAAGCCTAGCAGGCCCTGGTCTGATATAGCAACAGGTATATGTCTGAATGCATCCTTGAGGTCGCGTTTGATAAGTAGGGCTCCCGGGCCCTGCTGCAGTAGAGCGTCTACTGCCTCGTCGAATGTAGTATATTCCAGGGTGCCCCAATCCCGTGGTATACCGTCATTGACTGAGTTGCCATAGGGAAAGGATAGGTCGTGAATTCGTCTCCAACCACCGTCATGTTTCGGCACGAGTCCCAGGGGTGAGCAATTGAATTGGGCTTTGGAATCGGGCTCGATCCTGGCCAATCGACCATGCTGCAGCTGTTTCTGAAGGTCTGCGGTCAATAAATCAGGAGTGCTGAGGGCAGAAAAATGATTTTTGTTGCGGTGGTTGAGACGTGGACCTCGGTATCCAATTCTGGCGCCTTTCCGAAGAATACCCGCTAGCGTCTTGACATAAGTGGTATCGGGGTGGTTTTCCAACCAATACTCCCAACCCTCTACTATCAATGGTCCTGGATGAGGCAGGTCAGGATCTGACGCGTCGAACGGAGTGTAAGGGAACCCCTCAGATATGAACGTCAGCGAGGAGGGGATTGCGCTGGCCGTTACGAGTCAATCGGACGGCTTGGATATGCGATTTCCCAGCGGGGTGGTGTTGGCATTGGAGGATGAGTGGTTGTGAGGCTTCGAGCATGACGCGGCCGGGTGATTCTGCTGACAATTGGAGCAGACGTGTGCGTACTTGCATTGCTCGCCGCGGGAGCACTTGTTTGCGTTGAAATTATTGCAAGTCAGCGTGCTTGAAGAGGAGGATTTGGGGGCCTGGGTACTGGCTTGCTGTCTGCTATCGTTACCGGTGGGAACTGCCCTTCGGACGAGGAGGTTGAGGCAACGTNCCAGGGTGCCCCAATCCCGTGGTATACCGTCATTGACTGAGTTGCCATAGGGAAAGGATAGGTCGTGAATTCGTCTCCAACCACCGTCATGTTTCGGCACGAGTCCCAGGGGTGAGCAATTGAATTGGGCTTTGGAATCGGGCTCGATCCTGGCCAATCGACCATGCTGCAGCTGTTTCTGAAGGTCTGCGGTCAATAAATCAGGAGTGCTGAGGGCAGAAAAATGATTTTTGTTGCGGTGGTTGAGACGTGGACCTCGGTATCCAATTCTGGCGCCTTTCCGAAGAATACCCGCTAGCGTCTTGACATAAGTGGTATCGGGGTGGTTTTCCAACCAATACTCCCAACCCTCTACTATCAATGGTCCTGAATGAGGCAGGTCAGGATCTGACGCGTCGAACGGAGTGTAAGGGAACCCCTCAGATATGAACGTCAGCGAGGAGGGGATTGCGCTGGCCGTTACGAGTCAATCGGACGGCTTGGATATGCGATTTCCCAGCGGGGTGGTGTTGGCATTGGAGGATGAGTGGTTGTGAGGCTTCGAGCATGACGCGGCCGGGTGATTCTGCTGACAATTGGAGCAGACGTGTGCGTACTTGCATTGCTCGCCGCGGGAGCACTTGTTTGCGTTGAAATTATTGCAAGTCAGCGTGCTTGAAGAGGAGGATTTGGGGGCCTGGGTACTGGCTTGCTGTCTGCTATCGTTACCGGTGGGAACTGCCCTTCGGACAAGGAGGTTGAGGCAACGTTGATCCTCCGTGGTCCATGCCAATGGGTTGTCCTGGCCGTTGAGCATGCGGGCGGACATGAAGGCATAGTGGTATGCTCGAATGGAGTCAAAACGGTAGTGGACCGAAAAGTCTGATAGACGGATCCGATACTGAATGAGTGCCTCGTGGAGCTGCAGGGCTACATGAGGTCTTGCAGCAAAGAAACAAATGGCGGTGCAATAGACGTCGAAACAGCGAAGAAGTTGGCTGAGACCGGAAGCTTCCTGAATAACCTCATCCTTCTTCCCCTTACTGTTCTTGGTAGCCCAGTCCGCATAGTCTTGTGCTAACATGACCAGGTTCTTTGGTTTGAACGTACCATAGAAGATTTGCTTGAAATATTTGACGTCGACCGCCCGGAATTGCTCGTGGAGTTTAAGAAAGGGCTTATTACCTTCGTTGTGTTGGAATGATACCTTCGACCTACTTCTTCGCCCTGAATCGGACGACGAATCCCCTGAGGATGAGTCGCGTCGACGACGGACATATATCACTTGGGGGGACCTGGATCGGTGACGAGAGGGGGACCTGGATCGACGAGATCGAGACCGGTGCTTCTTTTTGACCAAATCCTTGAGTAAGGACGCGATTTGATCGAGTTGAGAAGCCGGAGGGGGGGTCTCTTCAATGACGTCCGGACTGACCGTCCCAGAGGAGACCGGTGAGGCCGACCGTGCTGGGGTTGGATCGCGTGGAGGTGGACGTTGCGAGGAACGAGTTTTGGCAGAGGCACGAGGCTTGGTAACACCTTTAGGTGCAGAGGCTGCTGGGGCAGTGGTCTTGGACCTGGTTTTCGACGTCTTGGACGTGGCTTTGGACTTGGAGGACGAAGTCGGCTGGCTGTTTGCCTTGGAACGAGTTGTCATGGACGCGGAAGCCATTTGGGCAGTGGGGTGTGGCTGTGAGTGGAATGATAGAGGAATGTGCTAATGGGAGTAGAAACTGGATATCAGGTGACACCGTGTTACTTGCGTGGCTACGGAAGAGGAACGAAAGAATGCTATGACTCTGAAAGAGATCACTTCGAATGAAGAGTCAAATGCAGATAGAAGCCAGCTACTTATGCTGCTTCCTAATGAGCTACCTCCCCTGTAGAGGACACGTATTCCAACATTCCAACCAAGGCCTGAAACGATATAAGCGATATTAAGGCCTACTAACCCCCTGTCATGCAGGCGTGACCATTTTTCGGGACCTTGGCATCTGCAGGCCCCACACCTGCAAATCATCAGCACGAAGAACAAAGCGAGGCCAGAGGTGCGTACGCAGGGTAAAGGCAGCGAGAGGATCATAACTGTTGATACAACACAGTCAGAAAAATGCCCCGTTTAGATTCATTCCAGAGAAATACCATCAGTGAGTACATTCGACCACGCCTGGGCTAGAAACATCCCATTAGTATTGATGCAGAAGTCCACGACTGCTCCCCAACCAGTTCTGTTGACGGGTATTGATGAACATTGAAGTAGATTAGTAAAGAAGAATGTCACAGTCCAGACGTTGACAAGGACGACCATGATCCAAATCGCGTACACCATTCGACCGGTGGTGAAAATTCTTAGAGAAGATTTTTCAGCAAGCCGATCTGCAATTTTGATGGAAAATACTCACCGCTTGTAGAAAAGAAGTACAGTTAGCTTTGTGAAGCCGAAGGTCAACGTCTGCGTCAATTGCGATGCGTAGGTCGAATACCTCTTCTTCAAAATATGATATAAGAATGGACCGGAAGTTATCAGCATACCTGTTGAAAGATTCGAGTGCGTGGAGTAATCTCTGACATATCGTCTGCGTCTAATTTTGTATGCCGTCCCAGATTCCCAAGCGCGGCGCCTTGACACGATAAATTAGAAATTGACATGACCCAAATCGAACGCGTAGCATACCAACGAACATGCAGAATCCTGTTTCAAGTGTGAAAAGCTATCAACGAGTCCTCAGCGTCTAGAGCGCAATGACTAATAGGAGACCAGGGTGTGACATACCAGCGCTGTTAATATCATGTAGTCGTCGATCTCTATACTGGCACTCTTCAACAGGCGTCTGGCATAGAAGCGCAAGATGACGGCTATGATGGCCAGGACCGACAATATTGCGGCGAGGGCGTACATCTTGCCAGGTGTCTCCGAAGTGCCCATGGCAAGGTTTTTGTTCAATTGGATGGACCGAGCGTCGGGATATGCTAATTCTGTACGGTCAGGCGGTAGAAGAGCCATTTCAGAATCTTTAAGAGACCTTCAAATGACTATACTCTAAAACAATATACTCCAATTAGCAGTTGTTCCCAGACAATCCGCTAATATCGAATGAAGTGGCTTATATACATGGAGCAAAATCACAAGTGTAAGGTCTGTTGCTTGATATGGCAATTCAATTTCTCGTTTTGCGGTCGCCATGCTCAGCCACAACCCCTCGGTCGAATGTCCCAAATAGTGGTATCTTCAAGCAAGCTGAGAGGCGCAGTGAAGTTGCCAGACAGTTGAAGCTTGAAACGATCAACATGAAACTTACTGCTAGATGCGGAAATGCTATTTGACTTAAGTGAAGTTCCTTTGAATACGAACGCTGACTCAGATATTGGGTTTGATTTGCCTCGGTGCAGCTTCGCAACTTCGATACGACTAAACCTCCCACTCTTACCTCTTGATGACGATGGCACTCTGATAATTCTGTAAAGCAACCCAGAAATTCGTTCGCTTCTCCAGTCATAGGATTCGTGACAAAGAATTTGTGACACGGACAGATGTACCCCGGCAAAGGACAGCGGCAGTGACAAGCTGGAATTCTCAGAGAACCTCACGCAAAGCACGAATGAGATTATAAGATATTGCCTCAAGAAACCTTGAGGCTAAACTAAAAGATTGTTATGCAGAGCCATTCTCAATCTTTTTAGTAGCATCGTTCCATCAAAGGAATTGACACTTGCGACTTCAACTTCCCCGAATTGGCCTTCCCAATGACCTGTAGACTGAGAACTAACTTCGACAAGAAAGTATTCCAGGTTCCACATGGCCTACACTCATGCTGAACATCCGAAGGCTTCGTTGGATTGATTGAACACTGTTTGGAACCCACGCTTTCCGATTGTTGGTTCGATTGGACACAACATCGATTGTCAAAGCCGCGTGAAGGAGACGCAAAATGATTCATGCCGCGGCATACCGGCCAATAGAACCCTAACATCAGCACCTTTCAAATCAAAACAAGCATTTCAGTCGCAAACTCTCGACCATCAATTGGCTGTCAACTGTGTGATTCATAGAAGTCATTTGGGTGAAAATGACCGCAGCAGCCGCCTACCGCCCAACCCGCCGCATTTTGGCGGCCAAACCACCTTTGTCAGCGTTAACAATACGAGGATTTTGAGCTGCCCAGCAGATTAACAAGTGAACGCTGCGGCAGATGTGACAGTCAAAACAGACCGACCAGAGGACTACTGCTAGGTGATTACTCATTTGTTCTGACAACTGTGTTGGTGTTGGGGTCGCAACAGAACCTTGTGACATTATTAGGTCCGTACCCACGGGATGTTTCTTCGCATTCATCGTAAGCAACTGGGACCTTAAGACTTTATATAAAGTTTCTTACTTCTTGTGCTTCTCAACTCTTGTTTGACCTCATCCTTGGGATCCGATTCTTCTTTGACATGTAAAATCTGTTCATCCTCAGTCGTGTGCATGAAATGTATCCAGTCGAGATTCTCTGTACAGTCCTGTTCTTCTCCCTAACTTCTGTTTTCCCTCTTAATCTTCGTAAGTAATAGACCTCTCCAGATACATCCTTCCGTTAGTGACAAAGGTTATGCCAGATCATCTGCTTCGCGCCCGAAGTGACGGCAACCTCGGGCTCCCACTGTGCATCTACAAACTTTGGAACCAGTTACCAAAACTATAGACCCCTCCGACACCCTCGGATTCTCATTTTTGGATGAGTGGCATAGTCGAAAACGCAGTCTCGACGAAAATCATGACGATAATGTCGCCCTATAGCGAGCGCGGCATCTTCGCTAGCATTTAACGTGATCTGCTGAAGACCGACGACCGATTCCCGCCACAACCGGACAGTTGTCCGAACGCCTGGATGTTTGTCAGTACACCGCAGAAACGCATTGAGGATTTCTGCCAATTATGGCCAAGTTTTGATTTCCAGATGGCATCAATCAAGCGCAATGGCGACATTGGGTCTTCGGTCATGGAGGCACTGCAAATCATTGTGTCATAGGGACAGATGAGAGTGTCTTGAAGGCCAGATAAGGAGTCTGTTTATAGTCCGATCGGTTCAATAAGATCAGGCAACAATTAAAGAGTGTTCGTAAAGTGGTTGCGACGATTGACTTCAGAGCTCTTTAATCTTGCTGTGTTGCTCACCCACTATTTATTGAAGTTCGACAACTTTGTTTTGTTGGCCTGTCAATGATTCTCATGAATGTCTTGTCCCTTACTGCATGCGTGCGTGGATGGATCTTATCCTGGGTAGTATGTAGAGCTGCTATGTTCCGTCACTTCAGATAAGTACTCGTGTTATGCACTGTACTCCAAGAAATTCACATGATTTTATTGTCTCCAACCAGAATGTGAGCGAGATCAGGCGAACGGACCGTATTTCCTAAGAAAGGCTCAATGATGCCGAGAGCAATGCCTGCATAGCCAGGTGTCCTTGGAAGCTTTCTTTTCGCTATACCTCGTTGAAAAATAAGCAACACTAGTTGCACTGTCAAGGTCGACTTGCGACGCTCGGAATTTGTGAACTGAGTCAGCCATAGAGCCTCAGATACACTAACAGAGTCAACGGAAGAGCCCTAAATCTGCTCCCAGGATCGATATAACTGTCGTTGAAGAGACGACCAAAATCGACCGGAAGGCCCCAAGCACACAGCGAGGGTCAGTAAGGAACTTTCAAAGGCTCGGTCAAAGCCTGGGGAAGAGCTTCAAGTGTGCAGCTAAAGCCAACTCCAGAGCCTCAGATCAACGGTCAAAGTTCACTAGAACCCACAAACATATTGGACCAGAGGGCCACGTTCGACAGGCAGAGGACAGCAGACACTAGTTTCTAGATGTCTTCCAGAGGCTCAGTATGCACAAAGGCAGCCGTTGATATTCAAGCACCTGCCAGTGACGGACACCTTGTCAATAGCTGTTGATGTCTCTGTTTGAGAGAGATAAGCCAAGACGGACCTACAAAGGTCTCTCAGCTGAATCACTTAGGCGCGAGGAGTCTCTGTCTGCTTTCACCTACAAGGCACTCACAATTTAAGGTCACTTGGTGAGTGTCAGGTGCAGCACGATCAGAAGACTCACGGATAAAATAGGTCAATGTTTGAACATGGTGTTTGTGGAGACACATCTGTACCTATCTTTCAGTCGTCGCAGCCTAACACTCTGCCGGCGGCGCTTCTCCAACCCTTGTAGAGACATGTCGCACTGACTTGAAAAGACTACGCCTTGAAGATCTCTTACATCGTGTCATATTCTCCTAAGACACTGCGCTAGCACCACACTCACTGACGTGCGCATCACTTGCACCTGTCCACCCAGAGTCATCGTCGCGTTACAGGAGCACAGCTTCATAGAAAGACTATTAGTTCCCATCCTCCAGGTTCGAGCAGCGTTCGAGATTCGTCTGATCTGATGCTATCTATAAGTCGCCGCACGTGGTTACCACGCTGAAATCTCCTCGCTGAAACGTAAATGTGGTGCTATGAGCTGCCATGGACGCTGGCGATGTTTGCATTTCTTTGATGTGATTTATCTTTCTTAGCGAAGACTTGCTATCCGTTTTCTGAATCTAGTCTCCAGACAAAGTTGAAAGTTCCTGCGTTGCCCGCCGTGATCGTACCATATGACAAGCCGTCGATTGTAGTAAGACCCAAAGAGCTCATATTCTCCTAGTCAAGCAAAGTGTGGCTTATATGAGCTTCGTCTTAGCGTATAACGGCCTTTGAGTACTGTCTCTGCCAGGCTAGAAGACGAAGCATCTGAAATTTTGAAGCTTCCGCGAAGCTGGGCTGGGCCTCTTGTGAAAGAGACCGCTATAGTATCTAATCACTTAAAAGATTGTCCCTACAATAAAAGAGCTGCAAAGACTCCCCTTGATCTATTCGTGGTCAGTATACTCATCTCAAGACGGATTAGAGCGCTTCGCATCCACGCCTGACAGCCTACACGGGTTTCTCTTTAGGGAATACTAGGTCTACGACGATTACATACCAATCTTTTCCAGAGAACATCGACTATTCCCGGCTAAGGGGTCTGCCAGTATCCACCTCGACTGCTTTGCGCAATTGCTGATAGCGCAGTTGAAATCAATGGTATCGATCCGAGTATCTCTTGTCTTTGAACATCGCAGGACGAATTACGCCAGCCGTCTGTTAGCCTTACGCTGTCATACATAGGAGCAGAATAGCTATTTATAAAGCGCCAAGTGCTGAATAGGAATTTGGCTTCACACTCCTGGCCACAATGATGCTTAGCAGTTAATTCCCAGTTATGTAAGGAATTAAATCAACGAGGCTGATAGTGAGGGATTTCTTTCCAACGGCATGCATGGAATGCGGCGAGGGTGATCACAGCATAGGACCCTCTTTGCAGGATTTATTTCTGGCGAGCTATGTCGTGCTGAAGTTCCTGCACTAACCGGATAACTGATGCAGATAGAAAGGATCAGGGTCTTTGGGTGGTCAGAATTGATGGCGCTTACTCTCTACTCGGAATCTTGATTGTTTACTCCATCTTGGAAAACAGACGGCATCTCCTCTTCAAGCTAGTCTACCTTTGCTTGTTGGTATGGCTCAAAGCATTGGATGGTCGCTGCTTGAGCTGGTGCTGGAGGTGCCTGCGTCACGGTTGTCCATAATACGGAGAGGTGAGCACTCAGCACTTCGGCTAATACGAAACCCAACGCGGGAAAAGATGGTAGAATGAGGAGGGATCGAGAGGATTCGGCTGCGCAGATGTTGGAGATAATTGATCTCAGGTCAGCATGTGCATTCACGGAGATGATGAGGAGCTCGACGCGATCGAATCGCAGGGAAGATTAGGAAGCTACGTGGAAGTGAAGAGAGCACATTGCCGATGATTAGCCGTGAACAGCGCGATCTATTTTTGGGAGCCTCGGACAAAGAAAGCCGGCGAAGTCGGGGGTAACCCGTCTTCGTTTGTCCTTCTCTCCAGTCAAGTCACCTCATCGTTCCGTAAGAGGTTTCAACCTGGTCGCATACCTCTTCGACAGCGCATCTTGCAGCAGTCAAAGGCCCAGTGTCAATTACGAGAGGCTGAGTATGTACCCTGATGTTTGGGGCTTGGCTCGGCAGAAGCAATCCTTTACCTAATTTGAAACAAAATCCCAAAGCCTTACGCGCCTGATTGCTGGATTTTATGTTCTACATATGCTGAGAGTGGACTGGACAGCCGTCATGAAACTCAATCTAATTTTTGGCACGGCCAGGCGGGAATATGCTTATCATCCACCGGACCGCAATGCTTGGAATAAATGCTTAGATGCCAGGCAGCATCGTCCAACTCCCATTCAGTGTCTTGGCCTGAAACAAAAACAATGTCTATCTACTCGCAACTCTTCCCTTGATTGGGCTGCGTAAATCGGTTCCCCAGGGTAAATGTTTTACCTGCAATCCTTACTGCCTATCCGGGGCACACCCACTACAGCAGTAGCGGCCCCCATCATCGTGCCACACACACTCTTAGCTCCGGGGTCGCTAATACTTCTTTTCCTACTGGTTGAAAGGTATCCTGCCATAGTTACCGCATCCTCTCCACCATCGCGTGAGAGAACCACCCTGACTCGCTACAGTCACGGCCTGGGCCCTAGCTGTCTGCCCAGTGCCTGCTACCGCAACAAAATTCAGATCCAGAACTCTGCCACTTGCACAGCGTGCGTCACAATTCAAAAAACGAGACGCACAGTTACAGACACCGAGATGATACCATCTTGTCTCATTCGCAACTATCGCATATCTAGCTTAGTGAGCGAACGGCAAACATACTACGAGAAATCTCGTAAGGGAAGCGAAGACCTGCCGTACGGAATATGACATGTTGGAGCCTTTAGGATTCTATTTGCGCGCCTTTGCATATGGCTGCGCCTTGGTGTAAGCTTTGGATGTTGTTCTGCACGATCGGCCGTGGATGAAGACAGCCTTATCTGAAGAAGTTTCATAATCTGTGGCGATGAGGTGTGTGAGAAATGGCTGCCTTCGGTTTTTGTCTTAACAAGTGCCACCCCCTCTGGATCACACCCTCCTATCAATACCGCTTGCTGTTTGCGTTTGCGGAACAAAGGATATCCAATACTTTGACTCCCCTTGGCTAGATCGAACGTTTCTTTGTAATTCTTCTACACTTCGATTTCTTTTGTCTTTCAAGCTCTCCTCGTCTTGATTCGTCTTGATAGTGCACAGCTATCCTCAACCGGTTCAATCGTTTTTGTTCACCTTGCAATGGCAACTAGCCGGCCCGTATCTTTACCACCAATGCAAGTTGATCACGTCCTCGACGGTCAAAGGGAGCCTCGGAGTTTGCGCGCCATCAGCCCTGATCGAGTTTCGGCGATGTCGAGTGAAAGCAAAACATCAGTTGACGACCTCGAAGAAGGATTCGTCCGCAAGTCACAGCCAAGAAAGGGATGGTTGACAGCTGTAGTCTCTCCAATATTCAAGATATCGCGACCAACTAGGACGAGCTCGGCCTTTCGCAGATGGAAAGAAAAGCAGCGGCCGCCAGTACCCAAATTACTAACATTTGCAATCACAGCATCCGTTACATCAATGTTGGTCCCTCTCCCTGCGCCTAACATCAGTGACGTCTTGCTGATGGTCGTGTCTAGCGTTCTAGCCTCCCTGTTAATATACTACATCATTCACCTCCGAAGCCTTATACCTCCAACCGATATCCAAAAGACTATCGCTTCATGGGGATTATCAAATTACCCTACACAACCAACAGCGAAACTGCCTCCAGACTTCAGCCGTGATATCATACCTATCCCATGCCACTCGCACAACGACTACTCGCGTCATGTGCCACTTTACGATGCTCTCGCCGCAGGCTGCACCAGCGTCGAAGCCGACGTTTGGCTGTCTGGCGATAACCTCTTCGTTGGCCACACCCAAAAATCATTGACGAAGGATCGAACCTTGGAATCGCTCTACATCGACCCCATTATCTCCATCCTTGACAATCAAAACACACCCAGCCAAGTCAATCTTACAACCCAGACATCACCCAGCAGTGCCCCACCTGGCACAGTAAACCTCAACGGAGTCTTTGAGATCCAGCCGAATAAAACTCTCGTCCTCTTGATCGATATGAAAACGGATGGCGACTCAACGTTCCTAGCGGTGCTCGACCACCTCGAACCTTTCCGCTCGCGTGGTTGGCTGACCCACTTCGACGGCTCGAAGGTGATACCAGGCTTGATCACAGTCGTCGGTACAGGTAACACTCCCTTCGATCTACTCGTCGCCAACACGACGTACCGCGACATCTTCTATGACGCGCCTCTCGAGGAGCTCTGGGGGGACGACCCAACCATAACCGAATTTGATACACTCCTCGATGGCATGAAATATACAGCCGAGAACTCATACTACGCCTCGGTGTCATTTCAGACAGAGATCGGGAAGTTGTGGCATGGTATGCTCACACCGCAGCAGGTCCTGAAGATCAAGGGACAGGTCAAAGGTGCCGAGGAGAGAGGTCTGAAGGCCAGATACTGGGATACACCGGGGTGGCCCGTAGGTCAAAGGGATCACGTTTGGGATGTATTGATGAGGGAGGGTGTGGGCGCCTTGAATGTGGATGATTTGGAGGCGGCGAAGGAGAGGAATTGGGGCGGGTGATGGGGAGAGTCCTGTTGGAGTAGTCCGTAAGATGTATGAGTCGCTTCGCAGTCATGGTTAGGTACAGTGACGAGCAATGAAAGATCTAGCGATGATGGAAATGAATGTCTTTTCCCAGTGCGGCGAAAGGAAGGTGCTCCACCACAATATCATCTAGTTGAAAGCTGCGCCTGGACGATAAGAATGCATTCATCTGGGGCAACGGAATGACAAGGCATCGAACGATCAGTCCTCAAATGATGATGACCATTGGGGAGACCCCGCATCCAACCCTGTGATTCTCAGCATATCCAACCCAATGACCGGCTCAAGTGTCACAATCACACTCACACAGCCTAACAGTCTCTTCTATTGTCATCGCGGTAACGGTGACAACGTTTCTTCCAAGTGCAAATATGCACTGCGTGTCTCACTTAGAGTAGGTTAGAAGTGACAGCATCGTTGCTGCTCAGAAAGTAGTCTGGCAGACGACGATGTGCTGGTGGAATCATTCTACAATACAGCCGAGGAAGCTCCCATCCTCGTCGCTGGTAATATTATTGCTCTGAAGCGCACTGCAACGTTCTTTTCTTTCATCAAACCCTTGTCTTTCAGAATACCAACCCTCTTTCTCTCGTTTCTTGGGGTATAGTTGGCATTCCTGTTTCAGTGTCTTGTTCTGTCTGCTGGAATTACTGCTTGCAGACTATCAATCGGACGCCCACTTTGCAAAGGTGGCCTTGTGGGTAGCCGGTTGAGGTAAGGGTAGCCGCTTAGTGTGGGGGTGTGGCGCGACACCTTCCGCATTGGGCGCTTCGGCTGGAACGTGCGTGGTCTAGAATGTGGACAGAATGCTTGTCAAGATCTGGACCCCAACCTATCGCAGCCACGTCGATGATGCCATCCATCATACTTCGTACTAGCCTTTCTCTATATACCTTACCATCTCCGCGCAGATCGCGGAGATCTACGAGTAAAAGGGGGCTGAACATCTACTATCTATGAATGACATTCTCTGCACCAATGGTAAGGAGCACGTGCAATACAAAAAGAAAAAAAAGAAGAAAAACCCGATAATCGGATCATCCATTGACCGAGTCAATCCTCGATCGGCTAGAGTAGTTGAATCGGTTGTCTATAGTGTATCCACCTTTGCGAATGTCTCCTATGTGGTCAAGTCATTATGGGCTACTGGACATAGCTTGGCAGATTGCGGAGAAGAAATGTTCATTTGCTTGCACATCACGTGCCTGAACCTTGACTCATTCACACTTTCCATTCGCAATGTTAGATCCTCCGCCCGGCCACCAGCGGCCGCGCCATCTAACACCTTGGTGTCACGTAGAGCTTCGCAGCTGCGTCACTGATGTCTGATGAAGGACTTTGATTGTACCGGTAAGGCTTTGGGGGCAAACAACGCACCTGGCTCTAGATGCAGAGAAGCTCATATTTCTTATCATTGCTCTTTAGACTAACTTGGCATGTGCGGGTCTAACCACTCTGACGGTTTTCAATCAACAACCACTGGAGACAACCTATAAATCAGCATACAGCCCTGCTGAAATGCAAACCTATGTGCCTTGTACACGCCGGAAACTTTGCAAACACGACCATTCTCGCACCCAAGGCTCTCCCCAATGCTGGCTCTACGCGGAGAGGGGCTTGGAAAAGCTTTTATAACTATCGATCGCGACTTTTTGCGTACCTGGTACACGGCAGTCCCCGTTTGACTCAGTCTGTGGCGACTAGATTTGGGCAGATGGCACTGGTGCATCTCGACTTGGCTACGGCTATGAGCCTATGACTGGTTTAACAGAGTCGATGTCCTCAATCTGTATGCTTCGGATGAAGGCCGCCGTTGATTCCCAACAACCTATTTAGGTTGCATTTGAATATCGGCAGAATGAAGACAGAATGGTGTATACTCCTGTAACAGCCGGGACACATCACGATTTGTCCATAAATTGGATAATGGATCTTTGACCACTGGCAAAGACCTATCCATTTCTCTTCTGACACGTTTTTGATCCATGGCTACCTTCCCTCCGTATTCTCGGCCCCAGTCACTACATAACATCATTCTGGAGGTGGCAAAAGCTTTTCATATTTTCTCGATAGGTCGGCTGCAGCATTGCGTATTGCCCATTGCAAGAATACCAACCTTTACATCGCATCGTAAATGAGCAAACTCCATAAGAGAGTTTCTTTGTCAAGCATGCAACTTAACATAGTCGTGGGTCGCTTAGCTATTACACGTACATGAGCCCGTCACTCACACCATGGCTAAGCGTTAAGAGCATTCGGCATTGACGTATTGGAAAGGCTCCGCAAACTGGTGCCTACTTCCTATGGAGCTGGAAACGATTCCACTACACAAGCACAACATCGCGTCTGGTACTACATCTTTCGCTTAAAAGCAGACATCACAATGGTCGCAGCTTACTGGATTTAGAAGCCTCGTGATCCCGTAAAGGTTATCCATTCAACGTATACGCCTGGTATATGAACAAAGGATTCATTGATTGTTTCTCTATTTTCAGCGCTCCTATATAAGGAATTAACAGCCTCTATCCGATCGTCTTTGTGTTTCGACTTTTGTTTCATGTAAGCTTTAGTTGAAAAGACGAACAACAAGAATTTATAGCCCCTAATCTTTGGACGTTTTTGAACCTCACTATGCTGATTTCATTTTCTTTGTTCTGTGCTTCTCATAAGACGGGTCTCGTGCAGATATATTCCCCAGAGCGAAAATTTACACAAGAACCAAAAACTCATATTAGCATCAGCACATCATCGTAGCCATGCACTTCATTCTCGCAGCCGCATTCGTCGTCACGACCGTCTTCGCCATACCACTCCTTCTCCAGCCCGAGCTCGACACCACCAATCTCACGATCCACACCCGTGGAGCCGTCGGCGCCGGCACAGACTCCGGCATCGCAATTACCCTGTACGGCGATGCCAAGTGCAAAGGAGGTGTTGCTCTCAAGCAAGAAATGTATTACGACAACCAATACGCTCAGCAGTTTAAGTCATACAGCTTGAGCGATACGATAGGGGACGACGATGTGCTGAGCGTCTATGCCGATATTGATTGGAGCGCCACCAGCAACAAGGGCATTCAGTCGGCATTGGATGGCAACACCAACGCCGCTTGTGCGCAGTTCGTTTATTATCTTGAAGAGACAAAGACGACCAAGGGTTGTCACAGTCTCCCAAGTGTCGTGGGATGCATTACAATCGCGGTCAGCGCATCCTCCAAAGGTTGATCATGAAAAGGCTGGCCATGCGGGTCACGGCCAGTGTGGCTTGATGGTATGAAAGTGCAAGATCTTTGTTGCCTGTATTAGATATTTGAATGCAATCGTCACTCTATAACATTCCACACTTCTCCATCTCCGTAATATGTGATAGCGCAGCCGGCATTCGAGTAGTAGATACCCCTTTCCAGGGAAGATAACCCTACATAACAATGAAACGATAGCTCGTGTATGCAACATGTCCGGAACCTCGACTGCCTTGAGATCACGAGAGGTGACATATGATGATTACTTTCCCAACTCCGTATCTCTAACCTGAAATCTTTGAGTATGAACAATCAAAGCTCAAGCTTATGATACACAGCAACTTAGAGACCTAAAAGTCTTACCTCTTGAAGCTAGTGTCAGCCTCAAACCCTTTTCGCTCGACACCGCCCTGTCGTCCAAAGACCACGACATTGCTTCCAGTTCCCACATCATCATCGACGACGGCCAATGGCCAGTCATATCGCGTGACACGCTATTGGTTGAGCTCACAGCTTTCGACCTTCGGATCGCTTTCCACCCGACAACACGTGCCGACACATCCGAGATTCTTCGCCTCCTTTCGCCTCATCTTCTTGTTTGCTATTTGTGCCTTCCACCCTCATCACGAGGGCGTGAAAATTTTCCCGAACACGGTAGTCTACCAGCGCAACTGCTACCTTCGACTCTATCGTTCTCCATCTACCTTTACTGCAGGGTTCGTACAACAGAAGTCAAGTATGGACGCGCTCGCTGAAAAGTGGTCTCGTTCTGGACAAAGGTCAGAGGATCTTTTCGAAGGCAAGACCGAAGACATCGTAAGGGAGCTCAGGGCGTGGGTCTTAGCCCGCGGAAGAAGCAACAAGTTTACTCTTGAGCTACTCTGCGATCTTCTCCACACGAGTGATCACATTTCCGACTTTCAAAACCGAAATGGCACTCTTGATGATCCCCACATGGTTCCGTACAAAGCCAAACAACTGATTAATGTAGGGCGGATCAGGGTGAGAGGCTTGAGATGTATGCGCAAGACAACAACTGACATTATCCCCCAGGAATATATTGAACTGAGGGAAACGTTGACCCTACGTGCACGTTTCCTGCTTTCGACCCTGAGTCATAGAGGCTTCCAGTGGTCGGCACTACCTTGTACGTCTCACTGGAGTGAAGTGGACTCTGAAGTCTGTGCATTCTTGAAACTGAAGGATCCAAGGTGGGAGGCCGAAGAAGCGCTGGAAGTTTTGGAGATGGAAGAAGAATTTGCCAAGTGGCGACTGGAGCACGCCAGAAGAGAAAGGAACGCTGGTGACCATAAGTTGGTTCCTAGTACGGACCGTACTACCGTGGCCAACTTTGGAGATCAGGAAGATTCCCGTGAGTATCTTGTGGGTTATGAAACTCCGGCTCCTGTAGATATCACGGGCCTGATTCCGCCTCCGCGGGCCAAGGATAGTCCCACGGGTCATTCACCTAATCCCTTAAGTACTATCGAGGAAGAGCCTGAAGAGACTGAAGAGACGGCTGAGAAACTTTCTCTGAGAATTGAAGACCTGAACACCACGGACGAGCAAACGAAAGCTCAAAAGATGTCAAAGACCCAGAAGAGGAACATTCAGAGAAAGAGGGCTAAGGCTCGAGCGAGCGAGGCGGCCAAAGCAGAGGGTCTTGCAGGCGATGATGCGATTGCCTAAAGATTATAGAGTGCTATATTTAGGTGATATCCCAAATAGTACCTATGAATTGAAGTGGAAAATGATAACGGTCAATAACATTCGGTAGAAAAAGGGCAATCTAGTCAGTCTCTGCGCGTGTCCTCAGGGGAGGTTTCCCAAAGCACAACGACTCTTTCAATTACAGAGCCCCTTTCGTACATTAGGACGATTCTCTTCCGACTCTGATGTAATGATTGTTTCGGGAAATTTTTCCTGGATATATTGACTCTTTTTATCACAGAGTCCCTCCAACACTTTTGAATGACTTTACTCCGATTCTTATGTGATAATTGTTTAGGAAATATGACCGTAACTCAGCCAATCTTTCTTTTACAGAGCCACTTCCCTTGTTCTGAGCGACCTACCTCTATTTCTACATTGAGGACTGTGCAGGGAAATTTCCCTAAACACAGCGACTGTTCCTCTCACATAGTCCCCTTTCAGAAGTCACGAACGCACGTTTCTCCTCAACTGTACATCGATTATGACAATATTGCAGCACGCTTGCAGGCCTCTCTCATCTAATCCCCGCGCCATGGCTGTGGCATTAATCGAATAGCAAGCTCTCAACTATTCAGATTTTTCTAATACACTTAGCCGATTTCTTGCGTAATGATTGGTAGTATAAAGGTTTGCGTCTAGTCAAAGCTGTTCATGTTCCGCGACTCCCATGCTGACTGCATTTCCCGTGCGACGATAATAGTTGTACTTTTAAGACAATGCTGGAACCAATAGTCGCATCTACGGAGTGTAGATGTCCGTGATTGAAGTCCGCAGTTTGTGTTAGATAACATCAAGGTGCAGCTACAGCTGCAGCTAGGAAAGTGTGTTAGAGTCACGACGACAAGGCTAGCTCATGGCAGCATTAAAATACCCATATATACTACACTCACTTTCTATCACTTGGGCTCGCCTTGTACGGCTTGAAGTAATTCAAGACACCGCAAATGTGTTTATGGATGAACTATGATAAGTTGAAAGATGACCCGAGTCGTACCTCATCCGAAGAAACGCAAGAGAAATATAGGGCAACTATTAATTCCTTTGTGCATTGAATCGTTCCAACTTCACAAAGAACTCTCTCGCTAGCTGGGTACCGATGATCGGTAATTGAAGACTCGAGACCAAGACGATCAAAGTAAGGCGCACAGGCGTCAGCTCTACCCATGTCGATGGGCGACGAGAGTCTTGGAGTGCTTCATAGCTCTCGACTGGAAAGAATCCTAGCTGGTGTGCGCCGGATACGAGGCGAGGCTGAGCCTAGCGACAGATCCTCGTCACCAAGAAAATTTGCCTCTGCTTCTGGCGCAATCGGCCGCATTACCTTGAATGGGGCTACATACACTTTCATATGTTACTCTAAATGCTTGTCAGTCATAAGGACATTTTGTGCTAGGCAGCACCGGGCTCCTTTACGTTGGCTTAGTCTTGGACGTGGGGACGTTTCCCAAGGTGACCCGTGATAGGACAGTTCTGATGCAAAGTAGTTCCAGGCATGTTTCAATCGATGGACACTTGGTCGGTCAAGCACCGGGAATTCGGTGCATGAAGTCTCACCAGGGAAGACATTATTCGACATAGGATCAAAAGCTTAGCAGGGCCACCTTCAGCGCATTGTGGTTCCAAGAGGAAATTTAGATTAGCAACATCCATTCTACTCTTTATTAAGAAAACAAAGGGGAGACTAAGTCTCATTGCTCTTTCAATCTCAAGATAAAGTATCTTCACACGGCTTCCTCAAACAATTTGACAGCAGTCTCGTTCTGAGACACCAAATCCCGATACCAAATCCAATGCATCCTAGTCTCAAGCTTCTCCTTCATTTTTTCCAGGTCATCACCCACGCCGGGTTGGTTCATTGAGTACAACTGTCCCGCCTCTTTGCTCGTACTCACCACACGCTGAGCGCGAGGGCGACGGACTTGATCGTATGCAGCGAGCGCCTTGGGTACATCTTGGGGCGTGGATAGCTTTTCAAACAGCGCCGAGAGCACGCAAGCGTCTTCGATGGCTTGCCCGGCCCCTTGGGCTTGAAAGGGTGTGCAGGCGTGGGCTGCATCGCCCATGATTGCTACGCGACCTTTATGAAAGAAAGGACCAGGAGGGCTTTCGAAAATAGCCCAGCTGGAGAGGGTAGGGGTTTTCAGGAGCTGCGGTGGATAGTCAGCGCGGAAAAGGTATCTGGTAGGGGTATGGACGTTATACTTTCAAGAAACCTTGAGTCGGCTGCCCCCATCCCTTGAACGCAGCAGTAAGCTCTTCCTGGTCAGCAGGCAATATCCATTCCTTATGCGGCCAGTCTTTGTGACCGAAGGTGAACGCGGCCATGTTGAGAGTCTTGCCGAAGTCAATCGGGAAGCTCAGAACTGCCTTGTCTGTCTCTTTGTTAGCTTGATTGCGTTGGAGGAATATAGATACAGCTCACCGGGACCGCACAACATGGTGGCGTTCTGAGCATGCTCGGATCCCAATACTTCGATCGCTTTGTCCATTGACACCAGCGACCGGTAGATCAATGCACCAGAAAAGACTGGTTTACCAGCCTCTGCTCCCAGCAAGAAGTCTCGCACTTTGCTGTGGACGCCATCAGCACCGATGACTACATCGGCGGTAACTGTGGTGCCGTCCTGGAAATGTAGAGCCACCTCGTCCTTGGTCTCTTCAAGACTGTGGAGCCTTTTGTTGAAGTGAGCGCATTGGGCGGGGACTTCTTTGACCAATTCATCGAGGAAGTGTGCCCTGTGTAGACTCTGCATGCCATTGGTATGTTTCTGGTCGCAGATGACCTTGCCTTCATCTTCTCCTGTGCCCTTTGGTTTGGCCCAAGATCAGTATATGTAACTGAGCGTTGAGACGCTGGTATAACTTACGACTTTGAACTCTATGAATGTTGTGGAATGAGAAGACCACTGATTTCCAGTAGTATGCTTGTCGAATGCTTTCTTTGCGGCCGGCCCTAGGAGTTCGAGTGCGCGCTGAGCATTGTGTGCAAGTCCAACTCCAGCACCAATTTCGCTGAACATGGGAGCGGCTTCATAGACCTGCACATCAAGGTGTGACAGTTTCAGAAGGCCTAAAGCTAGACTCAGCCCGCCAATGCCTCCGCCAATGATGGCGACCTTAATGATCTTTTCCGTAGAGTTGACAGGGTCGGCAGGGTGTGGGAGAGATGCCATTGTGCGACGTTGTAAGCCTATGGCGCAGTGAGAGCTATGTCCCACTTTGAAAGTTGATGGGAGGAGGAATGGATTGATTTGGAAAGTTGGCACGGGCGTATTTGTATTCTAGGTACCCTTCGGCAGCGCCTGTTGAGATGAAAAGAATGGGAAAGGTAGCTTCCGGGACTTCCGTGATATAGCATAGCCAACTAGTTCCGGTGGAGCTCTTCGATAATCCCCTCACGCACATGTGATATCACAATGCAGACGGATAGAGTTCTGTGGTGACCTAAGGATGCCGGTGGCTATGCATCCGTTGGAGGCCACCAATGATCGGTCCCCCTCCTGAGTGTCTGAGGCATTTGACGTCAAGACTGGTCTCTCCCATCTTTAATGTGAGTCAGGTGGAGGTCCTGACAATATTGTTATAGGCTGAGAAAAAGTACCGATGACTTTGTACATAGTGATCTCCGTGCAGCCGCGGCTTGAGACTTGCCGTGGCGCACCACAATCCGAGACTGACTCCGACAACCCTTGCACCGCATCCTTCAGACCCCACTCGTAAGCTAGCTCGCGTACCATACCATGAAAATAGCCGAGTTTTGGTAAATTGGGTGCAGACAGAGAATTCTGATGCCACGGCTCAAAAGTTGCCGTGGGCTAAGACGTCTCAACGGCTTTGATGCCGCGTCACCTTATCTCTCTATCTGATCCATCTGATAGCGCAGCAGACAAACAGACGAGCGTAGGAAGAGGCTGATCATACTGCTGCGCGGATTCATGGGCCAACGTCTTCGACTGTTTCATAATCTATGTCCCGTTGAAGCCGTGTTGTTACAGAAGTCAGAGGCACGTTACCAGCAGAAAACGGGACATATTACGGGTGATCTCTGAACAGTCGGAGTTTTGGGCACATGGAATCATTCCCCTTGTTTCCGTTCCCTTCTATAAAACGTTTGTTGTCGAGGAAGGTCGCTTGATTCAGATCGATATCCCGAATTCTAATTAAACATTCGTCCAAATCCGTTCTCCGTCAGGACTTCTTCGGGATATGGCACAAAATCTTCCGCAATTCTTTTGGCAAATGCCCTTGTATGCAGGTCAGGACGTTGCCCTCTTTGCCCTACTTCGGCTACAATCTCTAGAGTCTAAAAGACTAGGACGTGAGAGCCATTGTTACACCGTTAAGATCATGGTGAAGTCCAACTTGTTTGTGCAAGCGCGAGGGTAAACTTAGCTGCCATTATCAACCTGGGCTTGGAGCTTTCTCTCTTCATTACAAGCCGGTAAGAGACTGGAGTCAAAGTCGTGCAGGAATGAAGCTCTTTTCCCTGGGCATTCCACTCACAGCCGGCGTCAAAAGTCACCGTCCTCTTGAATTTTAACCAGACATAGCAGCATCACGTATTGTTTAGCTGACAATAGACCAGAATGTCCCGACTCCTTCTATCAATGTATACAATATACCAGTATTTCGATTTGAAAGGTTTAGTGACAAAATGTTTCTTTTTTGGGCTATGGCCTTGAAATTTCCAGAACCTTTGATCCAAATCCTAGATCATTACCAAATGAAGCAGAGTACGCCCTTAATTGCATTCGTTTCTATGTCAAGACAACCCAAAGAAGTTGATGAAAGTGTATACGAGAGTCCGTAATTGGTTTCATCTACTCGTGGATAAGCTAATCTCAAGAGGGAAAGGTGCCCGAGCACTAAAGCACCTAGGTAATGCTTATCATCCTTCGCTAGGCAGAGAAACCTCACAATTGATGTCTTCAAGCCCGTCTCACCCACTTAATCTCCTCTTCCAAAATAGCTTATGCTCATCGTTGTACTAGCATAAGGGCAGGGCAACGTCGCCAATTTCATACAACAACGGAAGAAGCACCAAGCAAGAGGCAAACTCCGCGTCTACGCCCTTTCACTCGAAAGGCGTGCTCACAATGACGAGCACTTTTCGATGAATCTACCCTACCTCAGAATACCAGTCTTCTAACAGCTCGTCTGGCCTTTGGGTTACAACTAGAATATCCTAAGCTCGAATCCTGAATAAGCGTAGCACTGCCTTCATGGTTTTGAGATGAGCTATGGAGTCTCCAGTCTCAGGTGGAAAAAGAAGGCGAGCTCAAAAAGCTTGTCAATTTTGCCATCAAAGAAAGATGAAGTGTAGCAACGATCTTCCCAAGTGTTCTAATTGCGTCTCGCACGGATAAGCATGCAACTACGCCCAAGGACCCAAGAAGCCTAGACCGTCGAATGACCGCATTTTACGTCTCGAGGAGGAAAACCGGCTACTACACACCTCTCTTGCCAGAGGTAGCACAAATAATGACCAAGAGGCAGAACCGAACGTGTCAACGACACGTAGATCGATTCGAAGAACGGAAAACACACAATCCGTTACTCGACCAAGCCACGCGGAAGATGATGTGACCACCAGGGAAGACGCTTCGCTGAGTTCTGCCGAAATTGAAGCACCATTGACTATGGAGTTTCATGGTCCATCTAGCGTCCTGTTCGATGAAGATGTCCCAAATCGGAGACAGGATAAGGAGTTAACTGGCGGTCAGCATCATCTCGATCCCATCTATACCGTGTCTAATTTTTCGAGACTGTGTAGACTTAGCCTCATCATGAACAAGGTCCTCAATGAGATATATAGGGAGAATAAAAAGAGCTGAAAATCCATCTATACTCAAGCGGAGCTTGACCATGCTCAACCGCGATCTCAATCAATGGCATGATACCGTGCCTCTGCACCTAAGATTTTTGCCGACTTCGATTGAGATGGACACAGCTCCCGTCCCAGCCCCACACACATATGCAGTAACGTAAGCTACAAGATCGCTGACCCGAAAGGATAATACTGACTTCTACCAGAATCATGTACCACGTGCTTCAAATACTCCTTCATCGCCCATTCGTCTCCGAAGGCCATCTGCAGTCTGCCCTACCCACGGTTGCATTAGACTGTTTCTCGTCATGCGTAGCGGCAGCCGATTGTATCGCACAGTATCTTGAGTCATTCAATCGCGCCCACACCTTCAAGAAGCTTCCTTACTTCTTGTTCTATGCCTCCTATGTTAGTGCTACTATCCATGTCAGGATCGCCGCGCAGAAGCAATTAGAGACCAATGCGTACGCGTATCTACGAACATGCTTCCTCGTCTTCGACGAAGACCCCGAACATAATACAGCAGCTGCCAAGGCGAAAGCGGTCGTTCAGCAGTTGATGGACCGTATGGGGGTCAAGCTTCCATATGAAGGACCTCTTCAATCGGCTTCTACACGTGTACGACAAGACTCCATCCCACGGTCGAGAAATACGACGCAGAAACGCAATAAAGATAAAGAAAAGCAAGCCGACCAGGGTTTTGATGCTGATTTTGGACCAAGCCAGCTCCAAGAATGGGACTATGGTGATCTTGACTTTGAAGCGGTGCTGCAAAGTTTTGACCAACCTTTGGAGGCAGAAGGCGATGATCGTCGGACCCAACCAGTGCCAATTACAGACACACAACAGCCCAGAGAAGGTTTCGATCCTCTCGGACTGCCAGGCGATATGAACAATGCGTCTACTTCAACGGACAATGCTTTCGATCAAGCTTTCAGTAACGATGTACTATTTGGCTTCGACACTTCGTCCTTCGGCGACTTACGGTGAGCTATTCATGCCGTCGTCCCACAGACGTATTAGATGTGACTAAAGACATTGAACATGCTTTATACATCAGCATCTACTGTATCATCTGTAACCCCTCTACATGTCTCGAGTAAGCCTCAATCAGCCTAAGTAATCCTTTTCCCTTCTTCTTCTTTTTGCCTGAAGTTCCTGACCCAGGGTGACCGGAGGGTTCGCTCTCCTCATTCTGACTTAATCTCTCCTTATCTTTTTGTTTCCCTTCGGTAGGCACTGGATTATTTTGAGACCCAAGATACTCATAGTACTTTTGAAGTCCTGTGAACGTCAAGAACAGACCTTAACCGTCAAAATAGAGTGCAATTGCTTACCTGGCGAAACAGTCACAGCTCTGTTCTCTACCGCATCCTTCCTCCTGTCTATTTGGGCAGAACTAACGTTTTCAAAACTCACAACCTGCCTCTTCGCCTTGAACACATCTCTCATCGACGCCTTGTGCACAGGCTTTCGGTAATTCGTACTCATCAATGGCTCTTGCTCGTCTACCGATGAGTCTGAAGCCGGCGAGATCTTGGGAAGAAAGTAGATAACGCTATCAGTGGAATAGGGTTCTGACAGCTTTGGCGCCGTCTTAGCTCTCAAGGTTCCAGGACGGTGCTGACGCTGGTGCGATGACTTTGGGTTCGGATCGCGCAATGCAGTAAGAGGGCTGGCCGGGCATTCGTCCGTGCTTTTGCGAGAGTGGACGCTCAAATATGTCTGCTTGAAGCTTGGAGCTTCTCGACTTTGCTCGTCAAGGGACACCGTATCAGCGTCCCCCGCACTGGACGGCGAAGAAGTGGTTTGGCTTGGTGATCGACTGGTTTCAGCTGCAGGCGATGGCATTTTGATGTTTAGGGGCTTCGGGACGAGTGAATAGCGCACAATATCTGTGTCTCTGGGTGCCATAGGGGGAAGGGATTGCGGGAAATCTTCATTGTCGAATAGCGAGTCGAAACTTGGAAGCACTGCCGAATTGGCGTGATTGTGCTTTCGTGCTCTAAGCAAGATGCCCGGTGCCCGTTCACCGGATGATCGGCTTCCTGGAAAGGATGTCATTTTGTCGGCTGGCGATTTGAAACCCGGGCTCGGACCTGGCGTCTGACATTTGGCGGCGCCATTGTTCCCATGATGTGAGTTTGGAGTCGCTGACCTCTTTGCGGGAGAGCCGGATTTGCTGACCTTGCCATTGGAAGCTACCTCCGTCTTGACCACCGGAGGAAAGTACTTGCGAATGTCGTTCAAGTCGTGCTTGGCTTTCGCGACAGGTCTCGAGTATAAATCGATTGCAGCTTGAGACTGCCCTGCTTTATGCAAAGAAGGTCTTTGGGACGGAGAGTGTTGTGTTTTAGCTTGTCGCAATGCTAATGCGTCCATTTTAGCTATGTGTTACTGCGTTATATTTACGTCAAAATTATGAGGGGGGGAATACAGAGATGAGAGAGCATGTGGAAGTAGGGGAAACGTGGTAATCTCATGACAGACAAACCCCCGCCACGTGGCGCTAGACTCTACTGCATTCATTGAATGGCCGCTGGATCTTTTTTTGGAACAAAGGCGCACTTTTCGCCGTTTCAAAAGACGAAGCTATCGAAACAAATTAACAAAGGATTGCTCTGTATTCAACTTTCCCGTCGTATCTCTAGCCTGTCCCAAGACGTCCTTGAACTTAGAGAAAAGAGAATTGGCTAACCCTTTCAAAGGCATGTTCCAGCCGCTCTCAGCACCTCAGTCCCAGATACGGGTCATTACACCTTTGGCACTCTTCCATCAAATGAAGCAGTTGGCCTCGTCGCGCAACTACCGTATCAAACCAATTGCGGCCTTGTCAGTGATGGTAGCAAGTCTAGACTATTCGGCATCGGGCGCATTCCCTACCTTTTGGACCAAATCGTTTCGAAAGTCGGAATCTGATTTGAAATAGTGATTTGGGATGGATGGATGCGCTTGTGCCGGGCGGTGCGAAAGACTCAAAGATTATACACTTGGGTCTCTAGCCTAGATATCTGTGTTACCGCAGAGAAGGTTGTGCTGGTCTCGTATCGACATGCGGAGCTACCGGTCCATATTGTGCCTACTGTACCGTCTCTGGGAGCCCAGAACGTCTACGCGAAAGGAGATAGGGCTTCCTTCTATTATTGGACTCTCTAGATTTCGACTCTATACGCGCAAATTTTGCTACACTCTCTTACTAACATATACAGCACATGCTCTACTTTGCCACTCAGTAAATCCATCCCACCGCCTCGCTCTTCCGACTCATACAAATGCCTTACTATCGTACACTCTCCGCATTCCCAATTCCCAAAGCTCATCCACCTGCTGCCCAAAAAGCGCAACCTCCACCTCGATCTGTCATTCACGCCACACAGTAAGTACTCTCTATCTCTTCAACCCATCCGAGTGCACCTTAGAGCGCATCTCCCTCATAGCCTTTGCGACCTGGTCAGCAGAACTAAACAGACTGATTCCCAGAATCGCATAATGGTTTCGGAGTGTTTCGGCATGGGGATGGCGTGGTGACGTCTTGATATGGATTTTGCGTTCTTCGACAGTAACGAAATGCTGGTCACAACTGTAGCAGTATAAGTGAGGATGGTTGTGTCTGTAGTGCAAGCGGAGGGCAGGAAGATTCTCGAACTCGACGATGCTTTCGCAGTTTTGGCAATCGAAGTGGACTGGTGAGATTTTGATGTGGGTTTTGCTTTCGTCGGCAGACTTTGAGTAATGGCCACAAAGATCACAGTACAACAAAGAGTGGCAGGTCTCATAGTGTGAGCCGAGGCTTTGAGTATCGTCGAATTCGACAGCGTCATCGCAGATTTGGCAACAAAAGTGACGCGGTGATGTTTTGATGTGAGTTTTGAGTTCTTCGACTGTCGCCGAAGGATGATAACAGCGCTCGCAGTACATCGGTGGGTAGTGATCTTTGAGGTGTAAGTAGAGACCGTACAAACTACTGAATTGAACATTGCCTTCGCAGTCTTGACAGCGATAGCGCTTTTGGCAGGCTTCTATAGGCATCGTTCGTTGTTCAATGCGTTCGGAAGCTTCGTACCATTTCGCACACTGCCGGGCATGGTCAACACCCTGCACCTTCCGAGCGTCTTCGGCTTTCTGGGAGAGTCTTGCGTTGATACTTAGCTCCTTTAGTGCATCCGGCGTCTCCTTCCGCTCTGCTATTACTTCCCTGGTATCGTCGCATGCTTGAGAGCCTTCTTCAGCATTGTCGTTCTGGAGGGTGGTTGTACATAGGTTCTCGGATGTGAAGGGGAAGTCTGGTTCGCTGAAGCGGCTCGAGAGACTTGAGGCCATGTCTATTTTGAGCTTTGATGGGCGAAGGGACTTTGAGATGACAAGCCTCGACCGTATTTGGAGCACGGCATTTTAGACGAGGATCAAGATGCGGATGAAGATGAGGACGACGACTGGCATGGAAGCCGTGGAAGAGTCAACCGTCTCCTCAGATTCCGCCTTCCTCCTAGACCCGACTCTCATCGCAGATCCAACCTACCCGCCGGCATTCTGAGTGCCTTGCGCATGGTTGGGCAGGCTGGGCAGCCTCCGCAAGCGGGGCAAGAAATCACACAGCTGGGAGCCAGAGAGGAGGAGGAACGACAACGGCTACGGAACCATTGGGGTCCTCATTTCTTCGAGACCACCGCCGAACAATACGAGGAGAGCATTCGGCGTGCCAGGGCAACGATCACGACGCCTCAAGTACCGCCCCCAGATGCGGACATGACCATTTGGTCGCCATTACCATACTTGCAAATCAGTGCAACGGAGACACTACGTCCCGACGAAATGGACCCCCAATACTTAGACAGTATCGTTCAGGATCTAGCGACCGCCTATCGAACTTTGTCCTTCAGAGAGGCTTTGGTCTATGAGATTCTGAGGTGCACCGGTGCTCGTGGGCGACTTCCGCCGTCATCAGAGGTTGGGCTGCAAGTGCTCACTTCTGAGCAAGAAGAAGCGCTCTTCCGAGAGCTTGAGAGACGAGGAGCTTTTATTGATTTCGGCGTCACGCGTGGATATACCGGGCTGACTCACCGCGAGAGATGGCAGGTGTATCGTCAGGAGGATGGCTCGCCCGACTGTTCTTTGTCGGTGTTTTTCTCGAGTCTTTTGAGTCTTTTTATGCATGCTTAGTCAAAACAGTCGGCGACGAGGCAATACCTCGTACTATCACCTTGTGCAGTAATAAATCACACCTTACCCCAAGACTCCCCGGATAGAGCACCCTCCGGGGTAAGGTGTGACTTACCACCATACAGGTGATATACCGTCCCCGTTTTCTCGTTTCAGGCTTTGCCTCCATTGGTAGACGAGCCCGATTGGCCGGACTTATACGTCAGCACTATACCATGTGCCCTTTCGAATTGCTTTAACATTTTTACGTAATACACATAATACTTAACACTCTGGAAACTATAAAATTCCTATGTGTTATATCCCGACGTCAAAATTTCACAATCTCCTCTTTCTTATTGCTCCGAGATGCAAAAGAAATCTAGGCCTTTTCACAACTTTTTATCAGTCTCTCTGGATCATCTCTATCAACAGAAATATCTCTATCGAGATAAGTTACCAGGACCTCTTCATTGAAAGCTTTGCTGAATTCTCGTGTCACCGCATAAACCAACATCTGTGATCATAGCTTCTCGAGTCCATCAGTCGATTTCGGTTCATACGAAGAAGGTCTCAGCATGCCTATAAGAGCACCACGCTCGGATGAATGGTGTCTAGTTCGGACGATTGGGGAAGGTGCGCAAGGGAAGAGTACACTGATGGAACGGAGGACCGATCGCAAACTCGAGGTTCGTAAGCAGGTGCATACTTACAAGTTGTTCAACGACCGTCCTCAGGAACCATATATCCTACAGAACGTGCTCCCTCGCAGCAGACGGCTGATCGTGTTGAACTGCTTCTCGCTCCAACCAGTTCACAACCACAACGACAGCCTTATCGAATGGTTCGAGTACTGCGAAGGGGGAGATTTGCGGCATGCTGTGGAGGACTACTCCAGCCTTTCCGAGGACTTTATCTGGCATTGCTTCATCCAGATTGCGGAAGCCCTGGACGTGGTGCACAATGCTGGCTCTCGGAGAGTTGTCCACCGGGATGTCAAGCCGAGCAACATTCTTCTCGAAAAGAAGTATCATCATACAGCTCCGTGGCCTAATCTCAAATTGGGGGACTTCGGCGTGGCCGTGTTAAGGGAGCAATCGTCGGCCAACCATACTCCTCGCTGGCAAGGTCCGGAAATGCCTCTCTACACCGTCGCAAGCGATATCTGGGGACTCGGGGCAACTATTCATTGGTTGGCTCATGGAAGGGCCCCCATCGCTCAACGTCCGAACAGTTTCCGGGGAACGCAAAAGGAATGGGAAAGACTACCAAGAGCGAGGAAACCAATCCCGCTGCCGAACACTTACTCTGGGGAATTGAACTGGTACATGATGCAATGCTTGAAACAGCAACCAGGTGACCGGATCACTAGTCGCGTATTAGCACACAACCTTGTAAGAGACAGGCCTCGAACACGGCGCCGATAGGTAGACTTTGCGATGAGGGTGTACCCACTGTATGGGACGGAGGCTGACGAGTGTGGAGGGCGAAGATTCACACATGTCAGAGTAGTATGCACAGCAAGTGATGTTTTGGTATGAAGGTCTTGATGATGAAAGTAAGAAATGACATGCTCTGGACATCGTTCGAACACTAAGATCAAACGAATGATGCATAATGCAGATGTAATTTACCGATACTAGATTGACGCTAGTGTATGTTATTTCGCCACTCGTATTTAGTGTTAAGATTCGTATTTAACACTCCTTCAGACCTTCACCTCTTTCACACAGCAACTTTGAGCACTAGATCGCCTTTATTCTTTCCCCAATTTGAACAATTTGATTAAGAGGTCTCCAAAGCTGTAGCACAACAGTGTGTTACACCGACAGCACTCCCATCGAACGAAAACCACCTTCATAAGACTCTCAACCAACTTGGATCTACAATTTATTCAGACCAGCAAACTATGGCAACGAGTATTTCGCCCCCCTCGGCGGGTGCCTCGCGCTCCGAGATGTCCTTTAATGTAAGAGCTTCTGCACTTCCTCTCGCCTATGAGACTACTTCTAACTCTTACTTAGAATCCGAGGCAACTCAACACCTCTAACAGTAGACAGAGCGCACTGGGGTTCCTAGATCTGCCAATAGGTGATGAGCCGACCTAGTACTTGCGGTTGTACCAGACCGCTGATTGTCCATGCAGAACTCCGGCTTGAGATTTACGGTTATCTTCTCTTGACCGTCCAATCCATCTCCACAGCCACCAAAACACCCTATCGTCGATTGGCTCCAATCCTCATGATCGAGCATCGAAGTGAGAGACCGGGAGTCACGAACATGAAGCCCTCCACGGTAGCCGTTCCCTGGTCTTCATGTCAGCCCCTCCCTTTCCGTACTCACACGGCGATTTTGTTCACCTGCAAAACTGTCCACGACGAAGCTACATCACTCTTGTATGAGAAGAATGTCTTCAACTTCAGACTACCAGACCATGCCGAGAATGAAGCCGCTCTGGCTCGTAGCCTCTCTGAACAGTGCAACAGCCTTTTCAGCTACAAGGACCAGAGCTGGCAGGCAGAAGGTCCTCCCCTGCTGAAAGATTCAACATTTGCATGCTTTCTCAATAGGATCGGAGCCCGCAACGCGGCGAGTTTGAAGGCGATATTGTTTCATGCAACTCAAGACGATGTCGGAAGATACCAATTCGCCGTGGTTGGACGATTGCTCAAGCGTCATGTACCTGACATACGATTCGTCAAGTTCAATGTTGCCACCATAAGAGAATGGGAGTTCCCAGAACGAATGCCGCCTCCAATGCGCGGCAGATGGCTTCATGCTACACCCTACCCGATGACAAGAGTTAACATCGGCAAAGAGCTCACAAGACTCTGTGGTGTATTGACGGAAGTAATCCGTGGCTGCCCGTCGATAGAGGACTTCGACTACAGTGGAGGCGCGTTCTCCAGTCTCCGAGAACAATTGAAGGGTTCCGGGAAAGCTGTGCGCTTCCAAGGCCAAGGGTCACATCTGTATATCCAGGAAGCTAGGAGAATGTTGGAAGAGCGAAAGGAGAAATTAGAATCTAGTAAGGTCAAAGAGGGGAGGGAGGAGGGAGAGAGACGCCGTACACCTACAAGAATGAAGACCCAAAACGAAGATATTGAAGAGGTATACACCTCGAAAGTGGGTTCCATCGATCTCATACAGGGTTTGCCAGAGACACAAGCGAGGGCGACAACGAAAATTGAGGAGGGGCGAAAAGGGCTTGAAAGGCAGTTCCGTTGACACGGCATCAAGGCCTGTAAGAGACAAAGATGCTCCACTTGACTTGTACATACCAAACTACCAAAGGCAATAATTCCAAAACAGATCAAGACTCGAAGAGGTCTATCGCATAGTATCGTACAGTGTCCACGTCTCGCGACTCAAGGTAGGGTGAATGAAGTCATCAGGGGACCGTCTCTAAAATTGAAGATACTACCAATATGGTATATCACGTTTCCGTTTCAATCTTTGACACTCTTTTTCAAAAAGCTTCAGTTCTTGTAAATGACCATTCGCTGATAGATCAGATCCCCTGCGGCAACACAACCCCATCCCTCACAGCCTCCGCCAAAAATTCCCAGCTCCCTCTCCCCTCGCCCATATCTCAGCTCCACCATTCATCAAAGTTACCAAAGGCTTGAACCTCCGCGTTCGTTCCGATCTCTAATGTAATCTAGGCCTCTCGTCCATAAAGTCGCCATTTCCCCCGTCCCCCACCCAAGAGATTCCCAAGGAACTTGGAAGTAGTTAATCCCAGACACCCATCACCTCAAATCATGCGCAGGCAGAGACAAGGGCTGACTCTCCGCATCACCAACCTTACCTCTCCAGCGCGACGGGGCCGAAAAGCCGAGGTGCTGGAGGAAAACAGCATCCTGATCAAGGTATAGCGGCGGACGACGGGCGGCAGTATGCTCACGCCCCGGTTTAGAAATGGATGTCGAGTAAATAAGCTTTGAGATCACCTGGAACACGTGGGGGGAAAGGAGAAGCATGTGTGTATGTCCAAGTGCTTTGACCGAACCGCACTGCCCTAAACGACAAGTGCACCGTCCATAGCAACGAAATGCGCACACAGTCGGTGTCAAGCTTGACCGGCCATAGCAGTAATCCGTTTTTTTCTAGCGAATAATAGATCAGAAAAACCCGACTTCTTCTATCAATAGATATAATATCATGAGTACTAAAGATTTGAGAATTTTATGTATTATAGATATAACGAATTCGTTTAGAGAAAGTTAGTGACAAAATGTTTCTTTCTAGGACTATAATCCAGAAATATCTAGGACATTTGATTTAAATCCTAAATCATTATCAAATAAAGTAGAGTACGACCTTAATTAGATTAAATTTTATGTGAAAATAACACAAATAAGTTGATACAATCGTATATGAGAATCCGTAATTGGTTTTATCTACAACTGGATTAGACCCGAAGGATAATGACTTTTGACACCGACTGTGGCACGAGAGAAAGGAGAGGGCTCTGACACAGAACGCAGCAGTCGCGAAGGAAGAACTGTGGAAGACAGGATTCCAGACCTCAGATACGCGACGTCATCTAACATAATGTGGAACACGATCACAATGCCAGGAGAGCTAAAACAAAGACCGCAGCAGCAGAAAGACACAAGATGAAAACATGCTCGAGGAGATCGTGGAGCAACGAGGCATTTTGAACGGAAGGACAACATCAGATCTTGCTCTCGACTTGTATATATCCTGACCTGATAATACACGTCTTCACCGTCGACATTGGAAGACAACAGTAGGCCTTGCTCCCAACTTGTCTGTTTTCTCCCGCTAGTAATCACCTCCACCGCCAACACTGCTCACCTCTCGCTTGCTTCCATGATTCCAACAACCGCTACACTACAGCCTCCATGGTCGAATTTCCCAGCAACAAGGGTCCAGACCGCGGCCCCGAGCTCACCGTGAGGAAGATATGGCCCTCATCGCCTAGAAGAGACCCGGACGTCAGTCCCTAGCGCTCTACCTCCTTCCTTCCTTTTCTTCAGATCATGCGCGCGCAAACAAATTTGGAAGATGGAAGATAGGAACAATAGATAAAGAATGGACTCACCCAGCCCCATGAATACCCCGCCCTCGCCTCCCCTGACACAGACACTGAAGACGGCCGTCACAGCCTCCCACATGCGGTACCAGAGACTGACGTCGGTTTTGCCGGTCGAGAAGATTTGCACAATACATTTATCGTCCGCTGTGGCTAGATTTTTCAGCAGACGGCCCCCTCTCAGTAGTATGCATACATGCAACAGCCAAGGAGTTCAAAGCCGGACAGGAAAGGAAAAAAGGGGCGCTCAAGACACTCGGTGATCGATGCCAGACGATGACGGTAGCCCGCACTTACACGAATCGATATACATGGGCAGACCCTGCTGCACCCCTTGCGTGCCCCTAGGCCCGAAGACCAAACTCGACTTCCCAGCCGGCATGTCACCCAAAATGTCACGGCAAGAGGACCATTCAGGGCCAAAGGAGCCGCGGCACCGGACGTTGGGATCGTAGACCCCGAGCATGACGACGAGATTGTTATCACCGCCTGGTTGGAGATTGCAAGCGTTCGGTGTCAGCAAGGTTTTTCACGGAACACGAGGCTCGAGACGGCCCCCCTTTTTATGGAATGGTAGTCGGCTACCTCGTTTGTGTTTGGTCTGCTCGCGGAGAGACTGTTGGAAGGAGGAAGGAAAGGGAAGGGGAGAAGAAATCTGCTTTACCGATATTGCCTGCCGCGCCCCCCTGCGACACCCCGCCCGCGGCGCATTGCAAGATCAGAGCAGAGGCAGCGCTCCTAATCTGGCCCAGACTTGCGAGCGCGACCTTAACGCCCTCCTCGGGGATGATTGTTTGGAAGAAGCAGAGGGCTCGGTCTGTAAGGTTATTTTTGCAAACAGTTAGCCAGATGTCGCCTTCCCTACAGCCTCACCTACATCACGCATCTCCAACGGACGATCATGAGGCAGGTCGACCACTGACCTCCCATGATCCGATACGGAAGCGGAAAGGTCGTCCGTGGTAGCCCGGTATGACGGTCACCCCATGAGTATTGCACTGAATCGGGTGTGATGTATTCCTTTGCGGACTCGCAGTCAGCGATGTTGGGGTTGAAGCCGAAATGCTCGCCGCTGCAGCTGATCTCGAAGCCTGAATTCTCGGAGGATGACTTGTTCAGCGTAGAGAAAGCGGATGAATTGAACATGTGCGGGAGTTGAGATAAGGCGAGATGAGGAGACGAGGGCGCTTGTAATGGGCTTGCCAGACTGGGAATGATGGCGAAGAGACAGAAGAGTAGGCTACATGACGATGCCATCTTCTGTAAAGTTTTGCAGACCACCAATATAGCTATACTTGATCTCGATTCACTGAACAACCTCTGGTAAGAGGATAGGGAGACGCAACCAAAGCTAACGAAGGCTTGTGTGATCACTGAACAACTCGACTTAAGCGATTTGGCTGTAGCCGCCGTTGCCTCACTTGGTGCCATTGGCGCTTCTAAGCCGCGTGAAAGACAGCCAATAGTGCGGCTATACAGACTCTGGTGCATTTTTCATACGTCCTCGACGCATTGACCAATGAGGAGTAATCTGAATCGACTACCTACACCCCTATTAGATACAAGTAGAGGGTTCGAACAAAGAAGGATGGACTGATATTCAACACACCCCTTTGATCTAGACTGCAAACATGCCAGCCTATGAGTCTATCTCCCACGGGCAAATTACCGGATCGTACCCCAAAAGGTTGAATCCTTACTATGTCCTACCCCAAACTATATTTTCATACCCCTCAGAGATATGAATCGATAAAAATAGAAGTCGCTGAGATATGAAACTGTAAAGGATATACTTTTTAGGGGCATTCTCCTTAAAGAACTCTTTGAGAAATACTCCTCGAGGGATATTCTTCGGATAATCTTCGTCGGGGGGCTTGATTAGAATCCAAAAAAGCAAAAAAAAATAGAAAAAAAATGGGGATTGTAGAGTTACACGAGAGATTATACGAGAATGTCTTCAGCCCCCCCCCCTCCCCTTTCCCCTCAGAGTACTCTACTCCCGAATGGACCCTCCCCTCAAAGGACCCTCCCCTCAAAGAACCCTCCCCTCAAAGAACCCTCCCCTCAAAGAACCCTCCCCTCAAAGAACCCTGCCCCCAAAGAACCTCCCCTCGAAAAAACCTTTCCTCGAATGAATCTTCTTTCAAAGAACTCTTCCCCCAAAGAACCTTTCCTCGGAAGAATCTCCCCTCAAAGAACCCTCCCCCCAAAGAACCTCCTCTCGGAAGAATCTTCTTTCTCTCGAAAAAATCTTTACTCGAAAGAATCTCTTCTCGAAAGAACATTTTCTCAAAAGAATCTTCTCTCAAAGAACCCTTCCCCCAAAGAATCTTCCCCCGAAAGAATCTTCCCCCGAAAGAATCTTCCCCCGAAAGAATCTTCCCCCGAAAGAATCTTCCCCCGAAAGAATCTTCCCCCGAAAGAATCTTCTCTCGAAAGAACCTTCCCTTAAAAGAACCTTCCCTCGAAAGAATCTCCCGTCGAAAGAACTTTCCCCCCAAAAAACCTCCCCTCGAAAGAACCTCCCCTCGAAAAAACCTGCCCTCCGAAGAAACCACCCCCGAAGAACCCTCAAGAAAGAAATACCAAACCATACCCCAGCAGTATCAACTTTCACCAATCTCAAACCCTTCGTCTTGACGGATTCTCGTCACAGGCCTTCAGCCGCCCTGCCGACTGCCGAAAGGACGCTGCCGGGAGCGACAAGCGTCGGCGACACAATGGAGAGATGGCAGGGGAGCATCTCTCCCTCTCGGCCAGCCTCGAGCTTTCAATTCCTTCCCCTGGGGACAGATTGGGGGAACAGATGGGGTTACCGCGTCGCTCGCTCTTACGCGGCCGCCTCGCGGACATCCGAATCCGCCGAGGGGTTTTTCTCCAGCTCCGTCGGATTCTTCCAAGTCGGCGGGTTCCTTCCTGGAACATCTCCTGCGGGTTGCACGGAGGTCTGTTTGTGGGTGGGGGGGAAAGGGGGGGCACCGAAAGGCTCGCCGGGAGCGGTGTCGATCGGAGGCAGGCGTGGGCAAGGCGGGAGGGCGGCGGGCGTCCGTCGAATCTAACGTGGCTGGTTCTCAATCACGGGAGATAGGGAAGCGAGAATTTTGTGTTTCCGTCGAAGGAATGGATCGATCGGGCTGCTACTAACCTGACAATCCTTCTCGCTCGGTCGGTGGGTCGAGGATTCCAGCATGCACGCTCAGCTTCGAACGAACGGCTTCGGTTTGTGGAGCTGTACACCGGAACCTTGCCCCCCTCGGGACCAATGCCCTTGCTGGTAAATGGTGGATTTCAAATATACATCACTCGTTTTACGTTCTTGCAAATTTGTCGTTGCGCAGCCTTTGGGCGGGACAAGGCGCAGAGTGCGTTGAGGAAACTCTGTTAATGCCTGTTGACGAACCGAAGACACCTGAATAGCACTATCGCGCGGGTTCACACCACAAGTCTACGCCGAACCAGCCCCTATACCATGTACGAAACGCCATCATAAACGTGGTTAGTTGGGGAGGTCCATCGATCCCGAACCTCTAGCGCGCTTGCGGAGGCCAGCTCCCCTCGCGCTGTTCGCTCTCTGCGAGCACAGCACCGACTTCGTGTTTGACGTCCGCTGAGAGAAGTAGTCACGACGAGACCACTATTAGCGATGTCTCATCGACAGGGAAGGCCGAATAGGTCGTCACGGCTTGGTTGACGCGATAGATTCGTTTGCAGTGCACATCGCTATGGGACCGCTCATCGCCGGATGGAAACAGGCAGGAAATAGAACCCTATCCGTCAGTCTGTCCGTCCGACTTGTAGCTTTCTATAATTCAGCCGTTGGAATCGTCGTGCTCGAGGCGGGCGGCTGGAAGGAAGTCGGTCCGGCGTCTACTGAGATCGCTGTCAGCGGATCGACAGCGCAGAATGTGTACAGAGCAAAAAGAGATCACACTGTGATCTGACGCGTTCGGACGAGGTCAACACGCCCAGCACGATCAACCCCTTCAACACATCCAAGCACCTCGCTACCAACTCCTCCGTACCCCTCCGTACCCCATAGTAATCCAGCCTTCAACCGCACCCTCGACCTACCTACCCATCGCAGGTCTTTCTTTCTTGAAAAATCAAGACGTGATAAAGGATTGGAGCGCAAAGATGCAAAAACAAAATCGTGGAAAGCCTCGGTACACGAGAGCCGCGCCGAGGAAAATTCCGCCGTTTGTGGAAAGAGAAAGGCACATGCAGCGCGCGTATGGGGACGGTTTCCCTGTTCCCGACGTGCCTTACGACGTACGGTATTTGAAAAGTTCGAGCTCAATGTCCACTGTGATTAGAGTGCCGAAGTCGGGTTGATGGAGCAGAGGTCTTCGATCGCGTGATATCAGTGGCTTCGTGCATTCGTATGAAATGGGATGAAAGAGAGATTGGAGGTGTAAACGCCTTGGGACAGTGCTCGATATCCTTTTCGACCGATTACTTATTGTTATGGTATTACTATCCTTTTATATGTACATGCGGTTGCCGCGAGTTGATTATATTCGCTAGATTAGTAGTAGTATCCGGTTCACAGTGCCGTTGCGTCAATATCCAATTCGTACAACCATCATGAGATGCAGCTTTCAATCTCTTCGTGCGACTCTCAAATTCACAGGCCTTTTGATTGCAAAAAGGTCTGGATCACATCGTATGCGCCAGTGGCGTTGTAGTGCGCATTGATACCGTGACCTGAATTAGGCTGGATGTATGCTTCAAAATTGCTTGCTGGAACGTTGGGAAAGCTCGACACGGCTGCTGCTGGGATTGAGGGGATAGATGGGTTGCCGGTGGCAAGACAATCGCCTCCGCAGTATGGTAGGTCGTTCGCTGGGGTCCAGTCAGCATGTCTGGTTAATGGGGATACGAAGTAGTTCCGAGGACTTACATCCGGTGATAATCAGCACTGGCCCAGCGAAAGCATTCGTCTTCGGCGCGCTCGTCAAGGTCAACAGCTCGCCAACGGTGACAGGCTGTTTCGTATTCTCGGACACAAGCAAAAGATTAGGATCAAAGTAGCCGGGCAACAAGAAGTTGTACTGGCTGGCACCAATGTTCGCGTTTGTCAGATATCCGGCAGGGTAGTTCAGACTTGCTGATGCCGAAAATCCAACAGCATAATCTGTCAAGCTGTACCTTTCGAGAACATACTCAACCGCAAGTGAAGAGATGTTGCCAAGGCGGAAGCCGTACGCGCTGAGAAGAGACTGAGCAGTTGATGAAGAGACGTTGCCGAAGCGGAATGGTTGGTTGAGGTACGCTTGCTCAAAATTTGACCCTGCTACGAAGTAGCCCGCGAAGGAGGCGTTCATCGAGAAGCCGGTCAGGACGATACCATCGGAGATGGTAGGGTACATATTCACAAGGGAGTATGTCTGGGCAGAGCCGAAAGAGTGACTGGGAATAGCGTTAGGGCTTCACTTGTACATATTTGTATTTATCTTACTCACCCCACGTGTGTGACTTTGCTAAAGGTTTGTTTGACGCCCGGAAATGTGCCGTTGCGCAACATCATTGTCAATTCAGCCAACGCTGCAACCTCCAGAGACGATTGAATCTCATTCAAAGGCTCGCCATGGGAAGAGTTGCCGATGCCCAAGCGGTCGTAGGAGAGCGTGCAATACTTGTACCCGTCGGTTGCGACATCAACGTAGCTGTAGTTGAAGTTGTTATAGGAGAGATCCCAATATCTAGTCAGGTTTGTTAGAAAGCACACTGCCATTGTGATCAATGTTTCCACACACGTTTTGTCAAAGCCAATTCCATGCGTCAGAACCTGAACCGTTGGCTCCGTCGCGGTCATGCTGCTAGGCATGCAGAATTGGGTGCTGATGTCGTAGGTGCCGGCGGTTGTAGCGTATCCCGACAGGGCGACCTGCGTGAAGTTCCTGCCCTGCTGGGTCTGATTCTGGGCGAAGGTGGTGGCATCAAGATTGGACTGGGGAACGGCGATATTGAAGACACCGGTGCGAGCGGAAATGGTGACTGGGACTGTGGCGTTGATACATGTTTTGGCCGCTGCAGAGCCGGCAAGTACGGCCACCGAGAGGGCGGATTTGACAAACATTTTGGGCAATTGTTCAAGTCTGGAAATTCAGGTTGTAGGAATAAGTGACCTGACGCTCAGAGTATTGTTCTGTTAAGTTCTCTTTCAAACTTTTAAGGAAGGAGGAAAGAAGGGAGAAAAGACGTAGAGAGGAAACGAAACGAAATGAAATGAAATGAGATGACGATGACGCAAATATACATGAAAGCTTTTTGAATATGGGCCAGGGGCCGTTGAGATTAGACGTCATGATACTTTACCGATAGATTTCGATTACTTAGCTACCTTACTTACTCTAGCTGCATGAAAATTATCTTTTCCGATTCCAATGGGAATGAATAATGAATGGAAGCTCGGAAACCTTGTACTCAACCTTCCTATCATCAAATGCCTTTCCACGAGAAGCACAAGCTTCCGTATGTCTATCATTCTTATTGGTGCCGGATGCTGCTGGTACGTACATCAAAGGGCAAAAGCCGGGGTTCGAAAGAGGGGAATGAATCATGAGCTGATGTGAAAAGCATGTTTTCTCATCATTGGTTCTTCAAGCTTGGAATTACCTATGAGTTACCATTTCAGAGCTTGGACATGAGAGGGTCTGTTCACAAAAAGGTCTAGAACATTGGACTAGCTTGTAGACTAAGGTCAAGTAGGGAACCATTTTAACCTCATTGGGCTGCAAAAGCGGAAAAGGCGGGACTTGGCATGACTAGCTTTACGCTTTCCTTTCCGTTTGAAGCGGAATCATCGGTATTGACGGCAGATGACGTATGTTGTACCGTCTCCCGCCGATTTCCACTCTTTTCGGACGTATCCCCTCTTTTTCCACTCACTTCATGCATCATGCATCTTTGACTTTCCCATCTTCCATCAACTCTTCACAATTCACAAATTCCCATCTCCGCTTTTCCCCACAGACTAGTACTGCCGTAGAGTATCTTCATGTAGATTCCTTACTTAACATTGCTGCCACTTCCTTCTTGCCGCCACTTGCAATTGTATTCTTTATAGAGTATTTTGAGGCCTTTAAAAACATCTCTTCGACAACTCGAGCCGCGTCGAATTTAGGCCAAGGCGAACGCAATATTGGATTCGACAACATAGCATATCAGCTTTGGAAAAGGGCCCCGGACCTCGTCCGCTCCAAAAATCTAAGGGTACGGTGTGAGCGGGACTAAAAGGTGTGCAGAGAAGGATCCACCTGGGCCGTCCCCATTGCTTCTCGTTGATGAAAGGAAGAGGAAAACGAGAACGAAGGCTCAGCAACGCCTTGACAAGACACGGTAGGGCTTTTTAAGAAAGCAGACGTAACCGCTCACTCCGCCCGCTAGCACACTACAACGAGCTTCTACAGATAACTAGACGCGAATCAATGCTGAGCCGTTACCGCTCCAACTTCCCCAAGCCTCGTTGGCGCATTCCCATTTTCTGGAAGTAAGCTCACCAACGTGCATTTGTTGACCACTCTCTATATCCTCGAAACACACGACGCGCCCTCTCATCCTCTTACCCAAACCCCCCGAAGCGACAGCCTTGAGGGAACCGATTGTGCACAGAGAATTTTTTTGGTATCTATCAATCTACGGAGTACCGCAGTTCACATCTTTCCATCTGACCTGTGGCGTGCGCGTGAAACGTCAGGAGATTGCAAAGCTGCATTTTCCCTCAAACGTCCACAGACGGTGTCAAAAGTCACCATAATCGAAGTCCCAAATTATGAAGGTTTTTCTTTTACGAAGCTCTGCCTTTTCTCTTGTTACGCGTTTCTTAGAGGGCAATAGACCAGAAAAATCCGACTCCTCCTATCAAAGAATACAATATCATAATGACTGAAGATATCCAAATTTCGATTTATTATGGGTAAAAAAAGAACTGTTTAGGAAAGTTTAGTGCCAAATTGTTTCTGTTTAGGACTATGGCCCAGAAGTGTCCAGCACATTTGATCTAAATCCCAAATCATCACCAGATGAAGCAGAGGACGCCCTTAACCATATCAGATTTCAAGTGAAGGCAACCCAAATAAGTTGACAGAAGCGTATGTAAGATCCCATATTTGATTTTACCAGCTACGGCTGGATTAAGCTCGGAGGGTGGTTGGTGACTTTTGACACCGACTGTGGTCCCAAGAAGCCAAAAAAAAAAGGCATGTTTCCATCCAGCGTATATATTCGACTTTCCCCATTTGTCGTCCGTTGATTACCCGTCAAATGTACCGAGCAAGAAGCTTCACACGAGTCTCACGACGTCCATTCTCCATATAAACAAAGAAACAAGCAAGCAACGCCTAAACCATCATCCCTCTCCCCCTCTCTCCCGTCCTCCTCCCGCCCAGACATCCACGCCTTACTCCCCCTGCCCCCCTGCCCCGTCCCTTGTCCCATCCATCCGCCTGCACCACTTCCTCACTCCACACCCGCACAAGCCGTCGTTTTGTCCCGAATGGAGCCGCGGAGATTACGAATGCAATCGACGACACCGCGGGGCGCGGGAAAGGATGGGGGAGGGGCACGATGGCGGAAGGTGTTGCGCGGGGCGGTGGGTTTGGGGGAACGGGTATGGATGGGTGAACGGGACGTTGGGTGAATGTTAAGTGGGAGAAAGAATGGGGGTTGAGAGGAGAATTGGGGGGGGGGAAGAGGGGATGGAGATGGGGACACGGAAGGATTTATGTTGGGGGTTGGGGTTTGTGGAGTGGAATACGGAGGGAGGGAGGGGGATAGGGGAGGGGTGCGATGGATAGGGGAAGACAGGCTTAGGGATATTCGATGGTGTACATAAAGAGGAAAAGAGGGAGGGCATGCGATGGACGTTGGAAGGTAAAGGTTTGAATATGCAACATTATACATAAGAAGGGTAGAACATTCCTGCAGAACTTCAGCGGTCCTATGCCTCGCTCGGAGAAACACCAAACACAATTTCGCAGCGCCAACCTAGCGCCCCCAATCGAGCCTTTCCCATCTCTCAGATGCCCCATGGAACAGCTTGCAGTCGCTCTGTCCAGGCCGCCAGTAAAGCCCAACGAAAATCAAATGATAGTCCATCCTAAGCTCCACGCCCTTGCATTATTGAACGCCACTATGCCCCCGTCTCTCTGCTGGGAAGTCACAGAACCCAGACTATGTTGGTTCCGTGTTCAGCGTAATATAGCCATTGGGCAGAATATCGGATAGGGCATCAGAATGCAGGAGCCGGTTCCAGGTTCTCGAGGTCGTAATTCGTAAGTGCGTCGTTCTTCAGACAGTTCCAACCAATATCGACTAGCATTCCTCCTTGTGAGTCCGTGACATCGTACTGAGTAGGACGGTAGACCAGCGAGCGGGTGAGAAAGCTTCGAAGGGAAACGACTGGCAAAGTGTAACCGCATGACCGATCCGTAGAACCGCACGTCACCTCCTCCCCTCAAACGATCTCATTCACAGGTCTCAACCGCCACGGATCCACCCCAACCACCCCCTCACACCACCACGGATCCCTCTCCCTCTCCCCCCTCTCCCCATCCCCACCCCCCACCTCACCCCCCTCCACCAACCCCATCAACCCCAACGGCACCCCCTCCACCGGCGCCAAATAAGTCCTCAGATCAACGACACTACCACCCCCCCTCACCCCGCCAATGACACCGCCGCCCTCGCGGCCCCTGTGCTCCTGGTACCCGACGTAGACCTCGTGGAGGCGCCTGCGGTCGCGCTCGTACTCGTGCATGTCGTGGGCGCGCAGGATGGCCGGCCCGAGCCAGACGACGGGGCAGAGCCGCAGGGCGAGGTCGGCGAGGTGTTGGCGGGCGGAGCGGTGCTGCTGGAAGGGGGCGCGGGCCATGTAGGAGCGGCGGTTCTGGAGCTTGCGGATGGTGGAGGTGGGGAGGGGGGAGGTGGGGAGGAGGGTGGGGGATATCATGGGGTTAGGTTGTTGGGTGGGGTTTTAGGGGGGTTGTTGTTGTTGTGGTGGTGACGGTGGTAGTGGTTGTGGCAGTATGGTGGTGTTGATAGATTGGAGGTGATGTGCGTACTGTTGGTGATGCGGGCTGGCTTTTGCTGATGGAGTTTGAGGTGAGACGAGGCTGCCGGGGCAAAAGAGAGGATGGAAGTGAAGGGAACATGTTGAAATGCAGGTTGACGTGGAGGAGGTGGAAGTGTGCAGATTATTGGATGAGTAGGAAAGATGTCTCCGGACATAAGGTAAGGATCTTCATCTTCAATTCCGAGGTCCGTGCTCTTAACTCAAAACAGCCGCTCCCGTTGCTTCGAGCTCTATCAAGTAGCTTCAAACCAATTACTTCAATTTAATCAAGGTAGCTAACATACTTAGGTACCTACCTACCTACCTACGAGCGCGGAGTACCTAAGTTACAGTACTCCTGTAGACGCAAGCTTGTCTGCAAGGACGCATGTGCTTCAGGTCCGATGCTTTCATATCGCTTTCAAGTCGTCTCAGAGACTTGGTGAAGTGATCTAGATAGATTCAAATGGTGATCCAAAGCATTTGAATTTCGCAGCGGTGATGATACGCGTTCCTTGCCAACAGAGCACCAGGCTTCTTCGCACTTCCGAAATGCCGGTATACGGAGTACAACAAGACAAAATAAGGACCGTGATGGAAGATGAAAAAATCGTCAAGACCGACGCTCTCCCTACAGCACCTTCAAAGATCCTTCCAAGATGACCAAAACAGCATAAACCCCAATCATCACCGAAACATCTGTGATCTCGTCCGACTCTGGGTATTTGCTCCCTTTCCTCGCACCGGTCCCCTCTTTCGTTTCTTCCGCAACCTTGACTGCATTCGTGACTGCGAGCGCGATCCATACCGCCATATTCAGGTATTTCCAGCCGAACACCCTGCCTCCTAGCCCGTTTGTGAAGTGCATTGCCGCTGCGGCGATAAGGGTGAAGAAGGTGAAGGGTAAAAGGCCGATGCCCAGGTGCGCCAGGGACAGGCGCACGATCTCGAGGACGCACATGAGGGTTTCCGCCAGGAGGAAGAGGTAGTAGAGTACAGAGAGTGCCCTGTGGGCTTTTGCATGCCGACGGGTCTGACCTCCCGTCTCTAGCCTGTTGATCTCGACGTCTTCGGTGGTTTTGCCGATGCCAAAGCGACTGCGGCCGAAGAGGTGCGAGGATTGGTGGGGGGCATGAGTTGAGAGTCTTGTGCCTGTGACTGCAAGAAGGACAAGCGCTGAGAGGTATAGCCAGGTGCAGAGGGGTACGAGAATGGTGTCGAGGAAGCAGGAGGTGAGGATATGGCTGTAGAGATGGGAGAGCGGGCCCTATGATACGTTAGCAAGGCTTTCGAGTCTCAAGCTGAGGATCTGCGTACAAAACCCTCTGGTCGATTAGTGCAAAGCGTCATGATGATTGGACTATGGCGTCGCTGGCATACTCGACAGACAAACTTGATGCCAATTGCTCAGTAGTCAGTAAGGGGGAAGTCAATTTAAGGGGGAGATCAATTTGAACGATTGATTCATATGTAATGACAAGGTCGCCGCCACAGTATTGTCACGACGTTGCAAGATTGGCCTGCTCCGTTCAAAACGGCGTGAGTAGACATAGTTATTGTCGCTTCAAGGCAAAGCAGCACGCGGCTGTTCTTGGATTGGTGTGTATGTCAATCAATTGCTGGAAAGAGTTGCAAACGACAGGATCTTCTTAAGGGTCATGTCGGGATGTGTCGATCCCGACTTTCTAGTCTCAAAGCAGACGACGGAAGCGTCGGCGTTTCAAAAGAATCGGCGCTAGCTGTCTCAGTACGTCTGGCGGTATCTAATCAGAAAGCAGCACACTCTGGTGCTCAGTGGTCAATCAACATTATCATGTGAAACTTGTGTATAACGAGGCTTGCTTCTCAGTCACTGTCCGTCTATACCTGAACGGCATTTTGAAATCGTATCTCTCGCGAATACCCTTCAAGCATGGTAGCTCTTGAAGTTGTCCGAGCATCAAATGCCAAATTGAGGAATATGCATCAAGGACTGGTAGCCGTCTTTGGTACATTTGCCTCGACTCTTGGAAAGGACATGGGCTGAGAGTCTATGTAGTTGGTGCTACAAGCGGTATCGGTGAAAGCACCCTCAAGCAATTCTGCCGTCATACCCTTGCGCCTCGTTTGTACTTCGTAGGAAGGTGTGTCTCACCTACCTTAAGCTTCGAACCTTATAGGGACACGAGTGGAAAAGTACCTCGCATTGATCTCACCATTTGTCAATATAATAGAAGCCAGGATGCAGCCGATCGCATCATCTCCGAGCTCCACACCATCCAACCAGACGCCAAGACGGTCTTCATCGGTAAAGACCTCACCCTTCTTAAGAACGTTGACGAAGTCTGCAACGAGATCAAAGCCAAAGAAACGAATCTCAATCTCCTTTTCATGTCGCAGGGAACAATGTCCCTGAAAGGTCGAGATGGTAAACTCCCCTCATCTAGGCTCCCTCATAGTGCTCCAGCATCACCGATTGACCCAAATCCTCCGCAGAGACATCCGAAGGCCTCGACAGAAAATTGACAACAAACTACTACTCCCGCATCCGCTTCGCCCAGCAGCTCCTCCCACTGCTTCAGTCCTCCTCCCCACAGCTCTCCCGCGTAGTCTCGGTGCTATCCCCTGGCGAAGAAAGTGCCCTGGATCTCGACAATCTCGACCTCAAGCGGAATTTCTCACTGTGGAAAGCTGCAACGCACGCGATCACCATGACCGATTTAACCTTTGAGGAAATGGCCAAGAAGAACCCGAGCGTGTCTTTCGTGCACGCCTATCCCGGCGGCGTCAAGACTGGCTTTGCAAACGAAACAGGATTCATGGTCAGAGCTGCTTATCAGCTACTTCTCACGCTCCTTACTATTTTCTCGCCAATGATGGTAGGGATCGAGGAGAGCGGGGAGAGGCATTTGTATGCGGCGACTAGTGCTGCGTATCCAGCGAGTGCTGGGGAGGAGAGTGGTGTAGATGTTGGCGGGGGTGAGGTGAAGAAGGGAAGCACTGGGGAGGTGGGCAGTGGTGCCTATTTGATCGGGTCGGATGGAGAGTTTAGGGCAAATGAGAAAGTGCTGAAGGAGTTGAGGAACAAGGATGCTGGAGCGAAGATCTGGGCCCATACGATGAAGACGTTTGAGGCTATTGGAGGTTCATAAGCGACCTAGAGGCAAATATGCTGCAGGGTCGTTGGTTGATTCCTCTTTGGTGGCCGAATGTGGTTATGGGTCTCATCGTTCACCCAGCAACTGGCTCATTACATTTTTATACCCTCACCAAAGCAAAGGATATGATTCGGTAAGAAGTAAAGCTGCTGGGGTATGATTTGATAATTAATGGGCAAATTACCGGATCATACCCCGAAAGGTTGCATACTTACAAATTCATACCCCAAATTACATGTTTATACCCCTTAGGGGTATGAATCGGTAAAAATAGAATCTGCTGGATAAAGTTGTAAAAGATGTACTTTTTATGGGCACTATCCTTAATGAACTCGTTGAAAGATATTCTTCGAGGAGGTTTTTCGGGGGGATTCTTCGGGGGGCACTCTAAAGGGAAAAAAAAAAACAAAACAAAACTTTTGTGAAGCCCCCCCAGATAAACCCCCGGAAGACTGAAGAGCACCCCCCACCTCCCCCACCTCCCGGGAAGAACCCCACCGAAGACCGAAGAACACCCCCCCAGAAAGAACCCCCCGGAGAACCGCTCCGACAAAAATTAAACGAGTTTTACATTTTCATACCCCATCAGAATTAGTTTTATGCCCTTTTATTGATTCATACCCCTTATTTTGATAAAGGGGTATGAAAATGTAATTTGGGTGGTGAATTCGTAAGGATTCAACCTTTCGGGGTATGATCCGTTAAAATGCGCCTTTCCACTCTCAATCACTATTTCACACGCACTGGAGCTAGAGGACACCGGTCCGGTCGATATCCTCTAGCTCCGGATGTGCGAGAGCAATACAAGAAACCGCAGAACCCGTACATGCCCGAATCCAATCACGTGTCCATGTGCGACATCAACCCCCGCGGAGCTGACATGCGAGCTTGCTGAATCGGAGCCAAAGGTGATGTATGTCCGCGCTGGACGTCAGAGCCCATTTGATCGCCGTTATCGACTGGGGCACCGGAGTGAAGAGCCCAGGTGGGAAGGGGATAGGCGCGGCATTCTCGTTGCGAGGCTCAGTACGCGGGCGGTCGTTGGTGACGAAGGTGCCGTTGAAGAATTGCTCTTTCATGACTGGATATGTGACCCAGGTGGCCTGCGTCCCTTGTCAAGCAGCATTTTATATGCGGCGTCAATTTGCGTGGTGATTCCAACAGAGTTCACCTCCTGACAGTTTTTATCTTCCAGTTTTTGCCCTGGTCCATGGTCAGCGAAGTAGTCTTATTCTTTGGACGCTGGGCACACATCAAGTCCCTCTTGCAGATCTGAAGTCACAGCTCCAAGGTCCTGGCACTTTATATGAAATGAGAAGAAATACCGCTTTCACGGCAGCGAAAAGACTAGCAGACGCCGTTGAGACATCAGAAAACATTGTCATTCACCAACGGGGCATGGTGAGCTTCTCCAATTCCCTCCTCTCAATTGGAAGCTTCGTGCTGTTGAAGACTGGTGAGATCTCAATTATACAACTAGCTTTGCATGCACAAAGGTCGCTGTTGATCTTGATCTCTTCAATGGAAAATGCAGATGAACCAATGACAGCAATAGAGCTAGGCGCCAGATGTGGCGCGGAACCACTTCTTATAGGTCAGACAAAGCTTTCAGTCTCTATAATATTGCCAATGGATCATAGAGGTTTACCGCTTACTCAGTGTTAATACGAATCATGCGAATCCTTACCGCCAACGGCTTTGCCAGAAAAGCTCCGCTCGTCAGAACGGACGTCGTTCCATCGAAGCGCCAACCGCTTCAAAAGAAGGTTGTATGCCCAAGCAAATCGTACGGTGATCGCGAATTAGCAAGACTTTGCTGTTTGATAGTTCTCATCTCGTTCTATTAAGCAACATTTCGACTTCAAAAATCAATCTGTGAATACGACTTAAAAAACGCTACCGCAACTCTAGTCGCCACCATCCTCAAACATTTGAGAAAGAGGACGTGCAATTTCTTTTCATACCTTGAAGAAAATGGATTAGTACTACTCTTGTTGCTAAAAGGTATGAAAATGCGATTTTTCAATGCTGTAAGATATGGTCATAATGTCTGGTGGAAAGGGGGCCGGCTTGGAGAAAATGTCATAGTAACACTCGTCCACCTGGCTCCAATAGTGGACTGATTGCCGGTTTCCATACTGCGATCCTCAGCAGTATTTCTCGGAATGATAAACTATTTTATCTGAGCAACTCTGCGGCTTCTCTTGATTGGACATTATTTCATACACACAAGAACTACGTGATCGCAGGAGACGTTTGAGCAGAGATCGAAACCGTGTCCAGTGTTAATTTCTCCTAGCATTCCAGCTCGGCACAGAAGGGGGCTCATGCGAAGCCCACTCAACAGCGAGCCTGGTACTGCTATAGACAGCCAAAGCGTAGCGGATGGCCGTCACGACGAGAGGAAGAGGGGCCAAGTGGGAATGAAACAAGACAGTACAGTTCAGAGAGGGTGAAAGAATTATAATACTGTGCAGGTTTCCAAGTTGTGATATACTGGGGAAGGAGCAAAGTGAAATCTTCGACTACTTCTACGGTCGGCGGTGTTGGAGACGGATCTGGTCGTCTCAGATCGGTAGCCTAGCACAGCTCCCGGTCCCACTGTAGGACCATAGAGCATGAACGGAGTCGTAAATAATCGTATCCATGGTACAAGTGATGGAAGAAGATGGGGGGAATGAGAGCGTTGGGAAGGGTGGAAGGGCTTGGGGGAGGTGAAACTTGTATTAGATATTCGGTATCGATGCAAAGCCGCTTTTCCAGTCCCGTCACTGAGCTTACTAAAAACCCTCAATAGCACTCCACTCCTTCGCAGGCGGGATGTGATGCCTATCCATAACGCCATGGAGTCCGGCAACACTAATTTTTATATCAATTTCCTCACTACACTGCAGCCATCGGTCTCGACACGATAGGAAAGTTCAGCAAAAAGCTCATACATTCATCTATGGACTTCCCCGCGAAGTCTAATGTCGTTGTCGTGGAAGAAACAGGATATGTAATTGGGATCGCGCAAGCAAGAGCAGACAATCTGGTCTGCGATAATAACAGGCCTGCTTTCACTGCGTCACCGATTGCAGCACTCGAACCACACTTGGGCACAGGACTCGCTGTCTCGCGCCCAACTACGATCAGGGCACTGTTCGGGGAAAGCCCCTCTGATGGTTAAGAGCATGGGAGTAGGCAATGAAGCTCGAAAATAAGAAGCGAGTGGCCGCTGGGGTCCTTTCTATAAAAGGTTTCAACGCTCCACTGTTCCAGGAAAGGGGTTTCAGAGGAAGCATTGATCCGTAGCGGCAGAGTGAAGAACAGGGCGGAAGTGGTTCAAGTGTGTATCGAACAAATAGGCTATCAATTGCCACAGATATGATAATACACCAAACACGTTGTGAAAATTACAGCAGTGAAAGCTGAAAACACTGCGAATAGAAACCATCCAGCCAGATAAATCGCTTCCCAAGACCCTATCTATACAATCCGTCGCTTGTGAGATTGAAAGCCAAGATCCAACGCCAAAACCATCTCCCAGTACCAGAGACGTCTCGCACCATTGGGCGGCATCGCCCCACGCTGCCGGCGCTCGCTCACGTCTGTATCAGATAAATATTCGCACACGCCTCATGATTCTTGAGCGTATGGCACCCATTCCACCTCCCATGGCTGTCCTTGACATCCCCCGGCTTATCCGAAGTCGCAGCGTCGGTGCCAGCCGTAGCGTCATATTGCGTGCACGCCGCCGTGTAATGGCCGTCGAGGGTATCGTCTTGGGCGTACTTGCTGGACAGCCCCGTCCCGTCACCGGTGAAGAACTCCAGGACCTCGTCGGCGAAGAGCGAGCGGCTGAGGTGGTACGAGTTCATCTGCTGCGGGATGTAGAAGCCGTAGGCGCCGCCGTCGCTGCTGGTGGCTTGGCCGCCGTCCGTGCAGTGGTCGTCGGTGTAGGTTGTGAAGACGAGGTCTATCGGGAAACGTTCGGCTGAGTCGATTCCTAAGGGTGGAGGGATCGTGGCGTCGCCGCGGGGGATGACGGGGGTGGTGGAAGCTTGGAGGGCGAGCGCTGCGATGGCGAGGAAGATGTTTGGTAGGAGCATTTTCTTACTTGTGAGACGGAGTAGGAACTTTTGGGAGAGAAGTTGAAACTATCATGTACTGATGTACAAGGACGATATGTTCTTGCTTGAGTGGGTTTAACAGATCTGGGGGTTATAGGTCTCAAAACATATGCAATCTATCATACGCATACAGAGCATGTGGACGAGAGTGAAAGAAAATGTTTATTTCCATTCGTTGTATTGCGGGGCCACCAAAGAGGTAAAAGAGAACCGTAATACACTTTCTTTGTGCTGGCAGAGGTCTTCAAGCAATAGTTCCTTTCAACATTCTTTGTCACCAGTGCCAGGAACATTGAGACATGCCCATACAGCCCTTTCAGCTATTTTTAGACAACATACGTCTCTGCGTCCATTTATGCTCAGATAGTCGGCGTGATGAACCAAGTCCTGGAGATTGCGACATTTCTTCCTGAAAGGTTGCCCCTACACAATATGTCTCAAGATGAGAGGAAGACAACTTGAGGTGTACCGCACGCGTCAAAGACAAGCATCATGGAATATTTTCTGTCTAGCGGAGCAAGAATGTTTACACCGTACTGTACTGCTTCAATGCGTGATGCACACAAGAGAATCGCATGACATCTCCTGATCTTGAATGTCGTAAATTGCTGATCCTTGTATTTGAGATGCTTACCTTCAAGCTGCTTTCCGGTCGCCATTTAGCGCCGAACATCTCTCTCTTTACTTATAGCTTTATTTTTGGGCATTTTGCTCATAGATGGATTGTTACTGTGACGAGATTTGCACTCAATATCATTGAAAAATGACTAGAAAAAGAACGACCGACCGCAAAAAGCACTGGCAAGATTCATAAACATAACAATCGTAACGCAAGGCACATCAACACTTCCAAACACACTCAACAGCCTTGGAGTCCCGCTCCAAGAGAACTTCGAACCTTTCCTGCCAGTATTGCTCCCACATGCCCCTTATCCGCATCCATAACAGCCTCCACAAACACCTTCTCCGTCCCAGATTCATTCATTGCGTTACTTCTGCCATACTATCGCACACCACTCGTTCTTGTTCAGCTTATGACATCCTTTTTGCCTCCCATCCTTATCCTCATCATGTCCATCATCGTGACTAGTGGCGTTCACTCCCGCTGTAACATCATATAGCCAGCAAGCTTCTGTGTAGTGACCATCCAGGGTGGAATCGAATGTGTTGTTGACTACCTTACTCGTGGCCAAACCAGAGTAGAAGTCCAATACTTCGTTCTCCTCAAGTGGGCGACTGAGACGATAGGAGTTCATTTGGAAGGCTACGTAGTAGCCATATTGACCCGTGTACACGCCGATGAGGTCCTGGCAGCCTTTGTCTTTGTAGATCGTGAATGTGAGTTGGTCTAGGAAATCCCAGCCCTGTTCGGATCCTAGAGCTTGAGGGAGGACGCGTGGTTGGAGAGGATTGTTGGGGTTGGCCAGTGCGAGCGCTGCGACAGCGATGAATGCAGTTGCGAGGATCAGTACCATATTTGTAGTGGGTGGAGAGATTTTTTCTGATGAACGGATGTGTAGCACTGGTATGCCAATGTAGAGGGGTTGTATCTTCTTGCTTTTTCGTGTACTTAGGAGGAGAGATGATGTTTGGTTTCTAGAGAAGAGAAGAAGTAGGAAAATCTGTGAATGCTAGATACTTATAAAGCTTGCAAGCCGTATGAAACGTTTCTATGAGTCAAACTTGAAAGGCGAGGACTGCCCGAGGAGTCCATCTTGCTGACTGAAACAAGTAACGAATGCTCGTTTCACGGTTTCAATCGTCAAGTCCACTTTTGCAATCATGCCAGGTGACTCACTGTTTCAATAGCATTTCGAAGACCACCCCTGTTGAGATCTCACTCGCTTATAAAGAGGCATCTTGTCTGCACGGGGGGAGAGGAGACAAATCCTTAAAATTTGCGGCAGCTGTTTGGAAGAGCTGCTGCGTGCATGAAACACTTTGGAGGTTGAAAAGAAACATCGTGGATGTGTCCAACACAGCAGAGTCCTCAATCCCTGGCATCCATTTGTTTCGGGAATCAAGCAACGATGGTCAAGTCGCGGTTGATTTTCCTTTCTCTCCTCTTCTCGAGTACTTGGTGACATAGGTGTTTTTACAACCGAGAACATCAGAGAGGACCTTGCGAAAAATCTTGGCAGCCCTTTCATAAGGCTGATGACGGACAGAGGGACATAAGTACAGCAAAAGAGTCGCACAGCTCTCGCTGTGAAGCATATTAAAGCAGCTCAACTTCAACAGCTCTCCGTCCGCTCCATTCCCCACCTTCACTCTTTCACAAAGCATCATCCCCACTACCTTCATCCCATTCACTCCCAACCACCACAACCCTCACAACCATGGCCTCCCCAAACGCAACCACGGGCCCTGACCCCCCAACCACCCAACCACCCCTCTCCGCCACCGACGACGCCGAGCTCGACCCCGACATCGACATGGCCATAGACCCCGCGCCACCGGACCCCGAGAACCCCGCTCTGGACGAAACCCTCCCGGAGCCCCGAGAGGCGACGCGGAAGGACATATCTTTACGGGAGTTCCTGCCCAAGATGGACGACTACGCGCCCATCGTGCGTTCTCCACCCCCCTGTCCTCTTCCCCCATCTCCTCAGTTTACCTGCTCACCGCGTCCCTTGGAACTAGATACCCGACGCCGTAACCCAACACCACCTCCTCCTCGCCGGGCTCCCCCCAGCCACGACCCCGCTCCCCCTCGCGCGGCTCCTCGCCCTCGCGACGACCAAGTTCATCGCTGACATAGCCGCCGACGCATACCAGTACTCGCGGATGCGGTCCTCGGCCACGGGCGCGGGGCAATCGACCAGCAGCACCGCGACGGCCGCGATGCCCGGGGCGGAAGGCAGCGGCGGCGGCGGCGGGGCGGGGCAGCAAGGAGGGGGCGGCGGCGCGGGCAAGGCCGGCGGTGGGGCGGGGGGCAAGGACGAAAAGGGGAAGGGCGGGCAGCATGTGTTGGGGGTGCAGAGGGCGGGGTACGGCGGGGGAGGCGGGGGCGGGGGGCAGGCGGGGCGGGCGGTGCTGACGATGGAGGATTTGGGGTGTGCGGTTGGGGAGTATGGGGTTAATGTGAAGAGGGGGGAGTTTTATCGGTGAATGCGCCGGACCCGTGATGGAGTCGTGGGGAATGCATGCATGGAAGGCGCCGGCATTTCGAGGGGCAATTTACAGGCGTTTTGAATCAGATGGGGTCTCACGAGAGGGGTTCTGCATAGGTAAGGCGGCATGTATTATTCAATCTAAAGACATGAAGGCACTAGTTGTCGTGACTCTTAGAAATGAAATGATTTGGCCCAAGCTTGATCTACATATGTTCATTCGCTTGGATCTGCAACATGGCACATTTTCCAGGCGCTTCAAGGAATATCCATCAAAACGGGCGTACGCAATCAGCTATGGATCGGTCCAAACGATATGATCCCTCGCCAAGGAACAAGCCCTCATACCCCCAAATTTGATAAGGAAGATGGGTGAGATAAGAGAACCAAGTCATCGTTACAACTCACACCTTTGATCCACGCTTTTGAGATCTGAAGATGTCTTGACGAAACAAATTATGTGACGGGAGGAGTTTGCCGTAATTGGATGAGCAGTATGATAAAACATTAAGGACCATTGGCTCCTTACGGTACCGGACGTTGTGTGGAGTCTCTCGAGCTGGCGGTATTGAGTGCATGCCGTAGGCCTTCATCATTAAAAGCTTCATCATTATCAAACGAGAAGAGCTGGATCCGTATTTGAGGAGTCCAAAGAAGGCCTTTGGGTTGCCTGAGTATGCATGTTGAACGCATTTGGTCTGCGGTCAATTCCGTTCGTATAGCCATTGGTAGGTAACATCTGCGCTTGCTGCGGCCGATGCTGCACCGGCTTCTCGTGCTTTAGTAGTCCGACCTCTCCAGCCCCATCCATTAACACGTTGGCACTTCCTGCAGCAATGCCTAGCTCGTTCGAAGTGCGAATGGCAGTGTCACGGTCACCATCCGCATCTTCCATGATGATGTCGCCATTTTGGATAGCACTCTCCTGGTCTTCCATATCTGTTGCGGCTTGATCTGAATCCGGCAGCTGCCCTCCTGCTAGAGCCATGACACCCTCAACATGGGCACGATCTTCACTAGTTGCACCTTTTCCCTTTGCCTCATTCTTGGCCGCTTGACCGGGCGCCCTTGTCTTCAGCTCGCCGGTGACAAATTGTAGATAATATGGAACCTCTATGCCGCTTTTCAAGAAGAAGAGTTTGAGATTGCGCGCTTTGTCCTTGAGCTGGACTTGATTTCGATCCTTGAGTACCTCGTTGATAGTCCCACCTGGACCAAACATTGCTAATATCTGACTCCAGTGAGGTCCTTTGACGCGATCCAGACCTGCCATGAGCGAATTCTCTTCTTCTATAGTCCACGGACGTCGTTGACTTGGATGACCGGTACGACGATTGTTGGGAGACGATTTGGCTGTAGCAGCTCGTCTGGCCCGTTCGTAAAGAACTGAAGTAGGTGCTGATTGTGTCGGGTATGGAATGAGATTCGGATCACTGTACGATGGATGAAGTTGTCCCATGTTCATTTGCCCTTGTCCTTGCCATTGTTGTTGGCCTGGCGTACCTTCATGTGCTTGCTGAGGATGCTCAAACGGGGTTAGTGTCCAATGAGGCGGCGGTGGAGCAGGCACATTTGGATGAAGCGGATGCTCAAAATGATATTGGATTTGGGGCATATCTGCTTTCACAAGCGGTTGCATTGGACCCGGTGTGCTGGTTCCATTTGATGATTGGTCAGTTTGCGGAGGCTGCTGGGCTGATGAGGAAGCTTCGTTATCTCCAAAGTCTTGCATCGCGACTTGGAGTGCACGTGCCGCTCTCTCAGCGTCATCATTTCCTGAGATACGAGGATCGATCTGCGGGTTTTCTGGCTTTGGTGAGGCCGGCAATCCTCCCAATGGGTGTTCTCCATGCATTTGCGGCGTTTGCCGGGTATAGTTTTGTTGCTGGTTCGCTTGTTGATGTTGTGGCGTAAGACGCTGCTGCGAGTCAGGTTGATAGTTGCTCTTACCGGCGGTAAAGGCATTCGATCCGCGGCCGGGGCGAGGCATCTTACGAGCCTTCCCAAAATGTCAGCGAGCACTTCGCAGACGGTCAGAATGCACTCACACTTATACCAGCAATGGCCTCGAAGTTCTTGCTCACATATGTACTAATGTCCCTTAAGAAATCTTCCCAGATATATTTCCCCGGCAGAGCCGCGATCGCTGCTTCGTTGTCTGGCTCGTCGAGCAGAGCCTTCCGTCGATTTTGAGCTCGCTGCACAAATTCCGCTTCGCTCGGAGCGAGCTGTTTAGCGCCAGCCCTTCGCCTCAGCAAGCGATCCCCTAAATCGTGCGGAAATAGATCGTCAAGAATGGCCTCTCTGCTGCGTTCGCCAGTAGTTGCAGCAGATATGTATGCCTGTGTCTTCAAGTCCAACAATAGTTGAGCTTGACTCTTCAAGAGACGTCCGCTGTCTGCAACAAAGGTGTCGAGGAAGTTTTCGTTAAGATGGTAAAATCCCACGTCTTGGCTACCAAAGACACTCGAAACGAATGTAGCCATGTTTGCCTTCTTAATTGTATCTAGGTGGGCATTTTCCACAAGCCCAAGCTCATATGGGTTTAGAAAGGGCTCCGTGATTGAGTAGACCTTCTTGGTATGATCGAATAGAGATTTCAGAGTTGCATAGGCGTGGCCGGGGTCGGAGTTGGGTTTCGTGGCTATGGTGAGGATTTCTTGATACGAAGACTTGGCTAAGGTATTTATTAATTGGGTGGCCTAGAGTCGTTAGGAATGGCATCATCTCGTTTAATCATGGCAACTTACTAGATTATCTAAGATCGGAAGGCTTTGAAGCTTGAGATGGAGACTAGCTCCCAATTGTGAATAGCTTTCTGTGTCCACCATGCCCATTGCAGCATACCCTTGAGAAGCATAGTGGCTTTCGATCGTCTCGCCATGGTTGATGATGTCGGAGATTACCGCATCAATGTCTGGGGGATGTGCACCTTGGGGAGGGCGTTGTCCAGCTCCAAGGTGATGACTGGAAGTAGACGCGTCCTGGGGAGGCTGCTGAATGCCAGACGCGGGCGGCGGTGAGCTCATAGGAGGCGTGGATCTCGGTGCTGACAATACGGCGTGTACAGGAGATTGTAGCTCTGCGCGGGAGGATGCATCCACGCTCTGTTGCGGAAGCGCATTTTGCCCACGTTTGCCGCGGGTGGATGCACCCCTATTCGGTTGTGTTCTCTTGGGCGGTGGAGGGCTATCCTCGCTATCCTCGTTATGCATTGGGCTTGTGCGACGTCTCTTGCGGAGTCTGCTCCCAATAGTCTCCATATTATCGTTGCTAACAATGTGAGGTTCGGCGAAAAGGGTGGGGACGGTGCCTGTGAGGGCGTTCCTACGAGGCAGCGCAGAGGCGGAGAGTCAGTATCCATTTATGAGGCCAGAGGAAAAGGATCACAGGGAGCATTTGTTGCTGTACGCAGGCCAGACACAGCTTGTTGAGTGCTTGTAGAGCAGTCTCGACGCAGGGTGACCAGGAAGGATGCTCTTTGAGCTTACCTGATCGTATCGCAGAGCCTCACAATATTTGGGACGGATATGATTAAAATAGCGGAATAGGTCTGGTCTTGGTTTTCAATTACATTCGTAGCATGTCCTATTCAACTTGTCGCGTGTGTTCACGATGTCTTTGGAATCGTGGATCAGGTCTTGCCCTGCCGGCCTGCGGGCCTGCGCTAATGTACCTTAGTGCCAATATATCTCAGCTAGACCAGATCTAGCATAGCTTGGAAAGCTAAGATACCTTATGCCAGCACTCGCAGTAAGATATCCTCGGCGCCTATACATAAGGTACCTTTTACATGAAGGGTTCCTTTGGTAGCACCTAGCTTCTCCTGCATCTAGAACAAAGGATGTGAGCTCGTTGTAGGAGATGTCTGACCAGATGAACAGAAAGGCGTCCTAGTTACTTGAAAAACCAAGTGAAACACACTGCATATCTGTCGTAACAAAGCACTTACTTACACTTGATGTTAAGAAATGGGTTACTAGATGCGGTTGACAGAATCCAGCCTCGACCTTGAGCCCTCCTTTAGTACATCATGAGAGACTAATGCGTACAGTCCACGATGTGATCGTAAAACTTTAGCCAGCTAACTAGTACCCTGGTCCAGAGTACTCAAAGGCAGTTATGTTGACATCAAAGTCTCAATAGTAACAGATCCAGTCAACTTATAGTGCTGTCTAAAATATTGTCTTCAGTCTGCCTTCACCTTTCTGACCTATGCTAGACTATGCCATAGAACAGACTTTGAGAGGGAGAACTAGAATCAGAGACGAGCGCTCTGACCCCCATGAATCAAGATTCAAAGAGTTCAGACGAAAATTTGAAATCCGTTTTGATACAAGCCCCATCGTACCCAAGATGACTTTGAGAGGATTGCATCGATTACCCACGACACGTTACATGCTTGCCATTACTGCATTACTAGGCAATGGAACTCACTCCTCGCATGCACTAATTACCCTCTACAAAGCCCAAGATTTCAAAGATTCGATGTTTTGGTCTTGCAACAGCCTGCAGGGAAGAAGCGTGACAAAGGGTTTGACTCTGTGCCTGCCCACAAACATCATAACCATCCTCTTGTTCACAAATGTCCCAGACAGCAACTGCACATTATTCTCTAGAAGGAAAGAGCCACGGCTGCTCTTGCCAAAATAGCAATCCTGGCCTCCGGGCTAAGACATCGGGGCATTTTGTGTTGTGTAAACAATGTCTTCTCCAAGCTCAACAATCTCATCGCCGCCAGCAACTATCACACTCATTGCCGCCAACCATCATTCGCTCACATAATCGACTGCCTTATCCGCTGACAAACCTTTAGCTGCTTCTAGTGACTTCTGCCCCAAGTAAGTCATCTTCCACACTACCACAACTCCATACCCCAAGCCCCAACAAAACAATCACCAGCACATGAGTATCTCTACAGCAACAAGATGCAGTCATCCGGTGGTTGGACCAGTATCACATCCCAAGGCCGTGAACAGAGCGTTGATTCTAGCTCAGGAACAGATGCGTTCTCACTGATCAACGCGAACCCAGCCCTCAGCGAGACCAGCTACCTTGACATCGAGGCGACCAGCAATATGACCTTACCTTTACGCGACGACCAGTCGTCTTCCGAGAACCTTCCTCCCATCAGATCTAGTGTCGTAGATTGGGTCCAAGACCAGTCTCAGCACGATCAGCTCTCGAATGATGCGACTGGACTTCAACGCGCTCCCTTGAACGAGACTTCAGCTCCTACCAGCCAACCAAAGCAAGCTCATGCTAGAACAAGGGACACTAATGATCGTCAAGAAGGCCGTCAGACATCAAAGAGATTGTACGACATTGCGACTCTGCTGAGGTTGAAGGAGACTCAAAGCGCCGTGCCAGTGATGTTGCGAGTTAAACCAGAGGCCATCGCAGGTGAGTGCTATGAACTTTAGGCTTCTCAAGCTGCCCTCAGATAAGCTGACAACTTATTCCAGAGAACATCTTCCAGTATATGGGAGCTGCAACGTCGCGTCAAATACCAGCACGTTCTCGGGGCTTCTCCGACATCTCAAACATCTCTAATGGTGTCACAGCGAAACAAAACTACATGACTCAGCCATATCGTCAACCACATGCTCCTCCGGAGTCTTCTATCTTACAGCGACACGACGGTTTTGCGCGATTCCTAAAGCAACATGCTTCTCCTCCACATAATCGAGTGACCGCGGGAGGTCGCATCGTTCCGGCTGGTCCAACTTCTCCACCACCGATGCTAGACTTTGGCTCGCTGAACGGGCTTCTTCGAGAGCGCCCAGAAACGGCAAAATCTTTCCAGAAGGACGACCGCTCGACTCAATCAAATTCTCGGGCACAAAACCCACAAGTGGCATCTTCCATGACGTTGGGCGATTACCTGCAAAGCCAGAGTGGTAATGTTGATGCTATGGGCCTTCAGAATTCAGCTCAAAATGCCCCAATGCAAAAAGCTATTCCGTTCAACAGTACGCCGTTCGGATATCAATCTTTCGTGGCTCCAGCAATGCAAACGCAGGCCGCTATGGTACCCTTAGCAATGTTCCCAGATGGAAGCACAGTTGTCTCTTACAATGGTATGAACTTTCGCGCATCTTGGAACGGAATGAACATGACTATGGAGCCGTTGCAGCCAACTCAGCTACCCGTTGATCAGCAATACTATCCACAAGCCTACCCCCAGGGATATCTCAACACCTCTCATTTCAACATTGTTTCTCAGCCCCCACTTGCCCCGGTTCCGTCAGCACCCCTGGCGAGCGCTACCAATAGTGCTCGGCCAGACATTGCAAGACTACCCCGGAGCCATCCAATGAATGGCGACGAGCACAGCTTTAAGACCCAGCTCACGGATCTCGACAAGTACCTGGCCCTATACCACTTCGAAATAACGCCAGCTGAGCGAGCCTCTCTGATCGTACAGCGGAGATTTCTGGTGGAAGAGCTTGATAAGATCCGTCTTAATAAAGAGAAACCAAAGCACAGCATACCAATTATTGCGCCTGCTGTCACTGGATTGCCGGTCACACCTGGTGCGCAACCCGTCCCCGGTCTCAACGGTTCGCGGGAGGCAGCCCGAAATGGTCAAACGGCCAAAGGAGGCACTGCCAGAAAACATCTTTCACCTGCTGCGGCTGCTTTTGTACCAAGGAACTTTTCAAACGTTACCCCTGCTGCCTTCGGCATGCGTACTGCCAGCCAGCAGACTAATCCCCAACAAGTAGGCATACGAGCCCCATCCCGAGGTATTGATTCAGCACCCAAGGCCCAGAATAAGGAGAACTCTTCAAGTTGGATGAGTCACTCTGATCACAAGGGATCGTTTCCAAAATCCCAGGCAATAACGCACAACGAGCTATCTTCATCCTCTAGTGTGTTGGATCCATCAGACCCCGCGATGCGCGTCGTAGACTATGAAGACATAGAGTACGCTGGAAGGTACCTATATAACGGGACCAAAGATACCAAAATCTATTGCACCACTGTTGCCGAATTTCAAGAGGCCATTCGTCGAATTCGCGAGCAGGCTAGATTGTACGGATGCGCTGGTGGTCAAAGCAAAGATCCCGCCTACGACGCTGAGCAGGATGTCTGGTGGGCGATTTGCGATCGTGACCCGATCCCTTTGCCTTCCGAAGTCCCAGATCATGTGGCCAATCCTCGTCCATGGAATTGGAATGACAGTGCCTTTAATTACCGCCGTCAAGGATTCAAAGATGCTCCAGGTCCTGGATGCGAGCATGCACGCACCTCGCCACGTATTTTTGGTTGGGATCCTGCCACGACAGACAAGATGAAAGACGTCATGGACGTATCCCGTTCATACTTTGCACTCAAAGGCCAGCTTCCATCTGTATCTTTCCGTGATTTCGCCTACGATCGTGACGGAAAGAAGAGACTGATCCAGTCTGATACCGCAGCCCCTACAGCTTACGCTGCGGCTTCCAAACACACGGCCCAGCCTGGTAACTCAACAATGGCAAGCTCACGGCGAGATGAGATTGATTCTAGCTTTGACTCAAGCGCTCTTCAGGAAAAGAATACAAGCGAGCTTAACTTTCATCCCACAAGCTCGGCCTTCGTCGCTCAATATAAGCAACCTGACAATGGAAAATCTCATGAAGCGGCTTCTCTTCGTCAAGGAATTCCTCGTACGCCTGAGCATAGGCGCATGCAGCGGTCGTTCGAAGCAACCAAATTTGATCCCACTACGACAACAGCAAATTCTCATCTGACCAATGGACATGGGTTTTCCGAGTCCAAGAACACTAACACGGCTTACGATCATCGTCAAGCCTATGTAGAAGACTACCCAGAGACTCCTGCAGCACGAGGCATCCGGTCAGCTTCCAAAGGGGTTGGAGCTCTTCAGATGAAGACCACTCCTTCTAACGTTTACATGGATCCGATCTTGGCTGGCACTGGTGGTGCACGTATGAGGTCTTTTGCGGCGGCCGATGCTTTAGAGTCTACCGCCATTGTTGGTGCGACCCGGGAACCAACAGAAGAGGAGTCAGATAGCATATGGTATCACACTCCGCTGGATGAGGTCACCCAGAAGTATTTGGACGATATGAAAGCGTACAACCCTCTCAAGAACAAGCAAGTTTTTGAGAACGATAGGGATCTCGATCCTACCAAGGAACGCCGTCAAACCTCGGATTCATCGGAGCCAGTGACCGAGTCAAAGAGTCCTTGGGGTCCCGAAGAAGGCACCGAAGCCACGATTCCCAGCGGTTCGAATCAAGTTACATCGGCGGAAACTCATGCAAGAGCATTGGAGCATGGAGAGGCCAAGACAGCAACTGTAAAGATCCCTAACGTGAGCCCGATTCGAGCACCAATTCCTCGTGCCAACAAGAACAATCCCTTTTCTGCCGGACACAATGCGCACAATGCCCTAAATGCTCGTGAAGTCAATGCTGTTAATGTCGCTAGGTAAGCTTGAAGATTGACCTTGCATCAAACAAAAACTGACTGAGCTGTGATGTAGCGTTGGAGGCAACGACTCTCACCAATTCCTCCGCAAGATGCTCAAGAGTCCTTGCTACTCGTCCGCCCAACCAATGAGCATCCTAAGCCAGATAAGCTCTACGCTGGCAGACAAGATCGGCGGAAATAAGCGGGCTCGAGCTAAAGGGCCAGAACAGCAGCCTGAAAACACTGGAAACGGTGGTTACAATATTCATGGCAACATCGGCAATGGACTTCATGCAATCAGTGGCCCTTCAAGCTCAGTTTCTGTTGCCAGAACGAGCTCTAATCTCGGCGTCGGCAAAACTCAGTCATCTTTGGCTTCCTCCACATACCAAGCGCAGGGTTATCTCCCTCAGTTTGACGGTGCCAGCATGGCTCACACTTCGTCACTGTATCGTGACCAGGGCATTCAACCCCTCCCTCAAGTGCGTCTACCGTCAGAGGTCTTATACAGCGATAGACAGCGTACCGCTGAGACTTCGAACCATCAGATTCACGGTTCTAACGCCTACACTGCTTCAACGACATATCATAATTCTGTGAACTTTGGATACGACGGTGGTAGAGACTCTCCTCCGCCCAAGGCTACCAACGCACCAAAAGAGCAGCAGTCTACCCGGCCAGCATTCGATGCCATGGGTGTTACACTGGCCGATTACGATGAGCGGCGTGGGGACACCAACAACGCCTGGCACCATGGTGCTGTTGAGGACTTCTTCCAAGACCTACATGAACAAGAACTTAAGACTGTTGCGTCTCATAGGCGCATCAATACTCAGAGTGCCGCTTGAGACGCATGAATACGAAGAATTGCAACACAGAAGAATCTTAGATCTGTGGCTCCTCCATACTTTCGCCGATGTTTTCCAAGACACCAATCCATTCATTAACTCTTCTTCTACTTCTTATGTCCCTCCTGGCCTTGCACAAGCTGTGTAGCCGTTGTCCATTGGTGCATGAGGACTTTTGTGGATAGGTTGGATTCGAGGATCTTCTTCTTTTCGCCTCGCCTCGCAGTCGCTGCTTCGCTGGCCTTTTTACTATCCGTTTTACGTCGCCTTACGTGTTTCACCTTACAGAGATGAACAGGTGAGGCGTCTCCATGGTGTCCGGTCACCTAGCAAGGAAGTAGAGTACGAGATGATATCGTATGATCCCGTCAATGCCAGTAGATAGAGACCATTACCTGTATGCCGCTTAATATGTATTATAACTCGGTATCAGTAGCATAGCATATCAATACGATTACTTTGTTGTCCAAATTCGACTGTTTAATAGAGGTAGGATTCGCGGGGACTCAGCGAAGACAACCCATACGAGTGTAGAAAGATGTAGAGCATCCCAACTCGAAAAGGCTCCCTGATTGAACACAAGGCTCTTCAGCGTAAACCCTACCCATTGTCCTCCTCACCCATCTCGCTACCCAAACTCTTCAAACAATCCGGCAATGCAAACCCCAGCGGCCCTGCGGCAAACGACCACTTTCATGGGCGGCTACTGCGTAGATTTGAACCTCTCCAAACCTAACACAGCATCCACAACCACACTCTACACATCCATATCATGCCCCGGTGTCGTTCCCACATGTCTTCCCGCCTTCCTTCATCGGCCTCTGCGCCATCTCGGCCCGCTCGGATGATGGGGATAAATTCAAGATTGTGGCGAACACATTGGGCAATGTAAACCACCTTTCAGTAGGTGCTATGGACAACGTTCGTCGATAAGGATCCCTCGATACTGTAGGCCTCGCATCAAGCTGCCAGCTCCAAATCTCGGAGTCGGGGCAACAGCGAGCGTCTTTTTTCCGGGAATATATGGGTTAAAGGCAGTTTGCGGGTCTCTGTTCTAGTGGAAACGAATATGCGAGTATTTGGGCTGTCCTAAAAGTTCGGAAAATGAAGTCTCTCTAGCTAGGAATCGAATTCAATGGCTGGTCACTTAGTGATTTTCAAAGTAAGGCAAAAGCGAACTTGCTTCGGGTCACCCGCACTTGGTCATCATGGCAAGCGGACTGCATAAGTATTAGCGAGTAGAATCGTGCAGGGAGTTCTGAGTAGTTACCTCACACAAGTATGGCCGATAACCCATCAGAGATGCTCGTTGAATCTTTTGCTTTGACGGTCTGGATTGCTCTTAGTTTGATATCAATCCATTTCAAAAGCCTGCCCAAAAATTACAGATCAACCCAAACACTTCGGGGAAATCAGAGTATTCTGCGAAAATAAATAGGAGGATAGAACAACAACTCCATACAGTGGGCTTCACTTTTCTAATTGAGGAGGAGCGAGTATAGCCAAAAAGTGTATAACCAATGCTCTGCTGTCAGCTACATCCTCTACCAAAGTATTGAGCTGCCATGCCAAGATACAAATCGCATAGCACAAGATCCAGTAAAGCGCAAAGGGCAGGTAACCCTCTCGCACAACTCATTGCAAATAGTAGCATGTCTGTTTCACAATGAGAGACTCTGCGACCTCCAGTCGGACTCTGTCCTCGACAGCGATGTTTTGTAAAACAGTCATCTCCTAATCCCAGCAATAGCTCCCATCTACAGGCCACAATCCACATGGCCCGCAGTCAGTCGTGAGTCAATTTGAAGAGAGGAGTGCTGGATTGTCTGTCTGATCGAGTGTGGTTCGAAGCTTGGGAGAAAAGTAGTAGTAGCAGCATGTACTCAGCCTTGAGGTATCTGAGTGGCCGATGCGGTTCCCCTGAAACGGTGCCTTGCAGGACTTGGCGCGCTAATGGAGATTCCGGATATAAGCAGAAATTGCAGTTTTCAACGGTTTCTCCGCAAGTTGCAACAAAGTTTCGAATCACTTTTCTTCTTTGACCTTCAAAATCTTTCTCTTTCATTCGCTTGCTGTGAGTATCGAATGGCTTGGATTATATTGCCTCAATCCCAATCACTCTTTTCTATACCTCTAGCAACTTCATACAGACATATACAACCGCGTCGCTTCCGAACCTTGTCTTCGCCCTTGTCTCTGTTCCGAAGTACCGTCAGCCAACCACATTACTCGATCGAGGCACGCACGACGAACCATCCTTTGACACGATTGAGCCTCCTCACCTCCTCGGCTCCTCGGCTTAACGTGGATACAATTCAAACACCTGTATAGCACCAAATCCACCTCTTTAATGGCTTTCCAATCTGCAGCGTCTGCTCTGTTTTTGTTTGCATTCTGCCGGGTCCGGTTGCGCCTCCGTCATTAACATCTCTTCTCAGAGCCATTCCTTTGTATACGCTACATCCTTCCTTATAATACCATCAACACAACACTTGCAAGTCCACTTGAGCGCTCACCATGAAGTTTGGTCGAAACCTTCCCCGCAATCAGGTCCCAGAATGGTCCACATCGTATATCCAGTATAAGGCCTTGAAAAAGCTCATCAAGTCGGCTGGTGAAGGGGTCAAGCATGGAGATGGTGCAGACACCGCTGGTCAGTCGAGCCTGAGCCGTCGTCAATGCCAACATGCTGACTGTCTCCAGAATTCTTTTACTCCCTCGACCGCAACCTTGAGGACGTGGACAACTTCTACAACAAAAAGTATGGGGATGCAATCAGGAGACTCAAACTGCTTCACGATCGTTACGGCCGGTCACTTGACACTGCCAATGGAATCGACGAAGATGATAGGGAAGATCTCATGGGAGCCCTGCTGGAATTACGAGGACAACTGAGAAAGTTGAAATGGTACGGGGAGACCAATAGGCAAGGATTTGTGAAAATCACGAAGAAGTTGGACAAAAAGCTTGGGCAGACTGCAACGCAGCGACGCTACCTTGAATCCAAGGTTGACCCAAAGCAGTTCGCAACCAACGTTCACCTGCTGGACACGACGAAGACTATCAATGACTGGCTCGAGAAGCTTGGGGATATCAAAATCCGCGACGACAACAGCTCCACTCACTCTTCCCGTTCTTTAAGGCGAGCAACATCCAAGGCAATGTTGGCTCTTCCCGCAGGCGTACTGGACAGTGTGGACCAAGCCATACGCTCGGACGATGCTATGAGAATGACCAATTTGATGTCACAGAAGAGCCCGAATACGGATCACCCTAAGGAGGGTCTCCCGCCCATTTTGACCCTAAATCTTCTGCAAAGAGCGATATCTTGCAGAGCGAAAGCATGTATTGACCAGCTTCTAGCGATGATCGATACACTAGATGCAGGGGATGATATCAACAAGCGAAACTGCATACACCGACTTGTTATCACCATTGGACGGTCCAGGTTTTCAGGAGATGGGGAGCCGACTGCAGATGCATTGCAAGATGCAAATATCGACACAACGAATTACATCAAGCCAGCCGCGCCGCCTGTTCTAGTTTCTCTTTCAACTGCAACCAAAGAGCACGATGGGTCTAATGAAATGAGCGGGGACGACAGAGCTATCGTGCTCCTGGAATATCTTCTAGACAGGTTACGTCCGCAGCAGAGGACTGCGGTCCAGGCTCGAGATGTATACGATCGTATGCCGCTGCATTACGCGGCACAGTATGGATATGTGGTCATCTGTCAGATCATAATATCACGTATGCAAGCTTGGGGACATTTCGAAGTAGGCCTCGGGATTGATGCACCTTTCTTCCAGGACGCTGACGGATACTCGCCATTACATCTAAGTGTCATTGGTGGTCATCCTCATACTACAAGAACGCTGCTTGAGGCTGAGGGTTGGAGGGGAGCAAATGATCGGCGGGCCGCTGTACGCAAGCACATGTCCAAATCTGGCGAAGTCCTTGCTTTGGCTGTGAAGGCGGACTTTGTCGTGATTGTGAAGCTACTAGTGGAAGCCGGGGTGGACCTCGATTACCAAGACGATCAAGGCGAAACAGCTCTGCATGTCGCCGCTCGCTTTGGTCATGCCGAATGCGCAAGGATCTTACTTGAGGAACACGATGGTCAGAAGGCCGACATGGAGATTGCGGAGAATTCTTTCGGATGGACACCCTTGTTCATAGCCTGCGTTGACGGTCATATCGAAATTGTCAGGATCTTGATCGCAGCAAAAGCGGAACTGGAGAGGTTCGACACTTCTGGCTGGACGGCTAAGGAGCACGCAGCGCTGAGAGGTCATATGGATATCGCAGAGATTCTAGCTGACGTCACAGCACTACCTTCATCATCCGAGTTAGATCGGCTCACCGCCAAATCTTTGAATGGCATTGCACCGAGCAGATCACTCGCCGAGAGGAAGTCGAACGGGACGACAAATGGCAATGGCAACGGGACCCTGCGTAGCACCGAGCCGGTCAAGACCTACGGACATCGCTACCTGACAAAAGAAACCATGATACTTGTCAGCCTTGGCACTATGGACACTCGTAAAGTCGTCGAAGCTGTGAATCTCGATCGAATCCCACTCGCGGATGCTCATTCCACTCAGCTGGACACTGCACTCTCAATTGTTGTATCCGCCCGTGGAGCCAACGGAGAGCCTTCGATCATTGACCTACCTGTGCAAGATAATATCAGTACCGATCCTATCGTTTTCACTGCACTCGATGCCTCCAATGTCAAACTACTCTTTGACATAGTGCCGACTTATGCAGGATCCAATGATCAAAGAGTAGGCCGCGGCGTCGCATTGCTTTCGAGCATCAAGCCTAGCATTGGCTCCAAGCGCATCACTTTACAAGGAGATCTCGCTGTTCCAATTATGTCAGCAAGTACTCTTGAAGTCATCGGCTCCGTCAACTTCAATTTTCTAATCATCACTCCTTTCACGCACCCTAACATGACTATTGCCGAGAACTTGACGTACTGGAAGAGTATGGCTTCAACCATGGTCATCGGCCATCGAGGCTTGGGCAAGAACACAGCTGCGAGGAATTCGTTGCAGCTCGGCGAGAATACCATCCAGTCATTCATCGCAGCTGCAAATCTTGGAGCTCAATACATCGAATTTGACGTCCAGCTGACAAAAGACCATGTCCCAGTCATCTACCACGATTTCCTTGTCAGCGAAACCGGCATCGATGCTCCGGTGCACACCCTAACGCTTGAGCAATTCCTTCATGTCAATGATGAACGTCGTACTCCTCGTCCATCTCGACCTTCATCACCTATATCAGTGGCACAGCGTGCCATCGAGGGATCAGAACCACGGAAATACCGCTCAATGTCACTCGGCGACTTGACGAAAGATCAGGCATCAGATATGAGCGAGCGGATGAAAAATACTCGAGATTTCAAGGAAAAGGGCTTCAAAGCTAACAGCCGCGGAAACTTCATCCAAGCTCCCTTCACCACTCTGGAAGAGATGTTCGTCAAGCTACCTGAGCACATCGGGTTTAACATCGAAATGAAGTACCCTATGCTGCACGAAAGCGAAGAGCAAGAAATGGACACCTATGCCGTTGAGCTCAACTCCTTCGTCGACGAAGTGCTCACCAAGGTATATGATCTTGGCAAGAAGCGGAATGTCATTTTCTCGAGCTTTAACCCCGACATCTGTTTGCTGTTGTCCTTCAAGCAGCCTTCCATACCCATACTTTTCCTCACAGATGCGGGCACGTGTCCCGTTGGAGACATCCGAGCAAGCAGTCTACAAGAAGCCATTCGTTTCGCTTCGCGTTGGAACCTACTTGGGGTGGTATCCTCGGCGGAGCCTTTGGTTATTGCTCCACGATTGGTCAAGGTGGTCAAGGAGTCTGGGCTTGTGTGCGTAAGCTACGGCAGCTTGAACAATGATCCACAGAACGTCAAGGTAAGCCTTTGCCCGTGGTAGGATGTGGAGAGATGCTGATAAAGACACAGCTGCAAGCCAACGAGGGAATTGATGCTGTCATCGTTGACAGTGTGCTCAAGATACGGAAAGGGCTGACGGTGGAGGAAAGCACAAGAACGGTACCTGTTTGATCTGCATGCTACGACTTTGCGTGTTCAGGCACTGGCTGGCTAATTGGCTTGGTCGCGATGGGAAGCAGAAGGCATTGATAGAAACCGCATTGCATAAGGGGAGAGGATACATAGGCGGGGGAAAAGTTCATTGCGATGAGATACCATGGGAGGATACCTTTACATCATACATCAGTATAAGATAATTTGCCCTAATGCTACCACTGGTACAATAACACACATCATCCAGAACGATAGTCTACCATGGAACAAATCGCTTCAAGGCCCGCGACTGCACACTGCAGACTGAAACCACAATCCAGCCAGCCAACGCCAGATGTGTTTTCGCACGTATACTATCCATTATCATAAGTAAATCCTTGTACCCTTGTGGATGTAGCAACCATCAGTAGCAAAAAGCCCTTCATCTCTCGCATCGCAACCATAGATCTATTAATCTATCCCCAGTCCAGGTGCTCAGCGCCAGGCTTATATCAGTCCCGACCAAACGCAACCAGGACCAACTTTAAAACACGATCAGTCGGTCTGTCGGTCGGTCTGTCGGTCGGTCGGTCGTTTGCTTCCAGGCATCGGAAAACAAAATTCAAAAGAGATTGGATAAGAGAAAAAAAAAAAAAAGATTACTCCCGGTGGGGTTCGAACCCACGACATTCGCATCACAAAATGAATATTTCATATTGGTGCAATGACCAGATATAAGAACGACGCGCTACCACTGCGCCACGGGAGTCTGTCTTACAAGCGAGTTTTCACTATCTAAAAATATAATCTAAAATTTTAGCACCGCTGCCTGACGAGAAGCGGTGGGATTTTTTTAGCGCTGATTTGTCAGCGATCTGTCGGGATCCAAGAATTTCAGGGGCCGAGACCTCACCGACGACCGTTCTTTCTCTCGACCTCACGAGCTGTATACGATGGCAGAGACACACACCCTGTTTGAGTGAAGCTAGTGTTGCGATGGAATTCGATGCTTTATCCGATGGGTGGGGTCCTGAGGGAGGGGGGCCGATGCTTACTTATCTCTCAGCGAGATTTCTTGTCCTGTGGCTCTATGGAGCGATGGGCTAATGATACCGTGTGGAGCCCAGCGATGCTAATGTGCCACCGTGAGGGGACAGTGTTGCCGCAGTTCCCAGCATCGATTTCTCTGGCCCGGGAGATCAGGCGGTAGAAGTGCTCTCTCACTGCTACATGGCGCTTCGGCCTGCGAGCCGGTCGGAGGATCGAAGAGTGTCAAAGCTACACTCTGGGGGCTTATTGTTTCCTACGTATGTATGGCCGGTACTCGGTTCGGGTCTGCCTTGTTCGAGTCTTTGAAGCCAATTATGCCGGAAGACTCGTCCTTTCCAGCCGAGGGCAGAGTATGACCGGGAAGTGAAAGGGTCATCATCGAATGATTGTCTGTGGATCTGTTGAGTGTGACATGATCATGGTCTTGCTCGCCTGAAGCTGTGCAAATTCAATCCTGTCACTCTCACCGTCGGGTCGTGGCATACCCCTGCATTTGAAAAGGAAAGACACGACCGCCTGCAATTCGGCTTCCTTGAAAGCTCGCGCCTCACCAGAGTAGTGCTTACACGATTGCCTGTCTAACGTACACAGTGAGTGAATAAGTAGTTGATAAGCCTACCCCTGTCGCTCAGATCTCTGCACGGCTGCGTGCCGCTGCCCTTATATTTTCTCCACCTCGCCTGTCATTAATCTGTGACTATGCCACCATGCAACAGGCCGCACTGCCTCGATGGAAGCGCTTCTTGGTAATCCAAGTCTATGAGAAGATATATAGGCAGTGAAACCCATGCTATGAATACACTAGTGTGTAAATCTGCTACCTGGTGAGGGGTAATCAAACTAACACATGGTAGCATGAGACTACTAGTGTGTGGCAACTGCGTGACAACTTGCTGTGGCAAATGCAGGCCATTGATTGCACTGATTCCATCGGGATACGATTCGCAAGATGAGCTCTCTCACTATGGAGCTAAATGCTTTGGTAAAACCCAACGGCTGACAGCTCTACAATGGCGGCTTGAATGCTGAGGCATTGTTTCTTGCCAAAATGACAGGACGTCACCTTCATTTGCGTGACCGGATCGTTCCGATTCGACCTTTATAGAAATCGGCGACGGTCTCCTGGGTAGATTACTAGGGCACCATATCCGAAGCATCTGGAGCGGACTCGAGCAAGGGCAGAAAGCCCGGAGATCCTATCTTGCTACTATTGGTTGCCGAGGCTCTAGCCTGAGGCGGAGATGACGAGTCAGAGACCTGTGCTATCTTCATCTACCCTGACAGGTCTTAGGGCATGACCTTCACGAAGCACAGCTTGAAACCGAGACAACGAGTGGCAAGAAGGCTTATGTGCAGAATAAGAAAGCAGGCAGGTCCGGGGGCAATTTTTCGGGTGCGTGCATATTGCGCCGCAATTTCGATACCTTTACGACCGACTGCCCAATTACTAAGCCAATGAACATAATCCGTTGCTCTCTGAAAGTACTTCACTTAAGAATTTGCAAAGACAAAGGTGTAAAGATCTTTAAGGCACGTCATGTCATTGGGGAGACCTCAACCAACCGTTTCGCTTCGGATGAGCGCTGCCTTTCAAGCCTCAAGTACGACACCGATGTGGCTTACCTCCCCTGGTCCTACAGGTTAACGTGAGTCGCCCAAAAACCCACGCGACTGGATATCTTCAGGTCTTATCATCTGTCCGCCTGGTTCCGTGTTTGAGACAACTCAGCTTTGCCATCGAAGTACGCTCTCTTGTGCTTTATGCGACTGAGAGCGAGGTTTAGCGTCCATGCTACTCGGCCAGGCGGACACTCTGAAGATATATAAAGGCCATTGCCAACCCTTCAACTTCTGGGTTCCATTTTCAAGCAACCAAGATTTCAAGAAACCCTCGATACAGCCAAACCAAAGCATTATTTTATCCAAAAGCTCGGCCACTTTAGACCTTGCCAACTTGATCAGGTATTTCCTCTGAACACACATTAGTTCCTGTCTGATTTGCTTCCAGTACACTATGTGAGATTTCGCCTACATCCTGTGTCTCCGATGCAATTATATGCGCCCTGTGGAACATATCCGCCAATGTTACGTGGCTCAGGCACGGTTAGTGAAATTTTGTATCTACGAATTTGCAAGCGTGAAGCCTGACTTTTTGAAAGGCCCGGAGGAGGACACTGTCCGTACACTGCATCAAATCCGATCGAGGAGTTAAGTGGTCCCGGAAGGCCCTCTGAATCTAAGACCGAGGCCGCCTGAGTGAGAGCAAATGCTGACAGACCTGTGAAGACGCGGCCAGACTCGCACTTGTAGTAAGTCGAGCACGACTCGGTCAACGGACGCTAGACAGCTTGTTGACCTCGTATAGCTAGGTGCTATGTCCCACCTGCTTCAAAGCGCCGTTAGATTAGCCGGCCGTGACAAGAGGTTGGCGAAGTTGCGATGGGTGGACCGTGGGTGGAGGGAGAATAGTGGTTGAGCACGACGAAGGATGTATGCCTGCATCCGCATAATACCAAGGCGCCCCAATAAAACCAATTGCAACCCATACCTGAAGCCTCCCCAACAACTATGACCACTCCATTGCGTAGCATCTTCATTGTGCCCCACTCTCCGCCATGTCTCTGTCTGCAACTGCAGGAATCCTAAAACTATCACTCGCGGTCAGGGCCGAGCCCGCATGACCTTCCCTCAGTCATTGCTTGCAACTCATCCATCTGTTTGTCCCATATCCGAAGCTACTTCCTGACCGTGTTTGCTGCGGGACCTTTTGAATCCGCCGGTCCTCGGGACACAAGGCGATGAGTTCCGGAAGCTGGCGTACCCTCAGCCAACTTGGAGCAAGCACAGATACATGCTTCTCCGACCCAAGGCCTCGCTTAGACAATCTCATCAGCCCCTCCACACCGCCTACCAAAGCCCTGGTTTGCGCCAACTAAAATACTCGCAGTGTCTCGTTGTCACTGGGCGAGACGCCCTCGCGATCGCCATCACCAGCAACCAATTACTTTGCACCCCAGTCCTTCTCCCCCATCTACTAAGTTTTCTACCCTTCCTCCACAGACCCTTTGACCTTCTGTCCTGGCACGACCCTCAGCTCCTCCTTATGATACAAAGCTTTCAGCAGCACCATCGTCGGCGTATTTCCAAGTCTATGGTAAGATTGATACGTTGCGTTCTCTCTGTGCTCCTACACCAAGCACAGGGTGATGTGATGAATGAGGATCTCGCTGGAGCGACCAGAGGTTTCGCAGGCTTCGCGTCCCTATCCAATCATAACGAGCTTGTCCAAGTGGAAGAGGCAGTCCGGGGAGAGCATATGCTGTTGGGCTGTGCTTGTGGAGCGGCGACTTGTGAAGTGATTTCGGGGGCCATTGGCGAGCTGTAGCCGCAAAGTGGGGGGATTCGGGTAAAGAGTGACGTGATGCTGCTGTCGAATGTGTGGTGGTGGATGACTTGCTGAGGACGGATGTCGACTTATGGAAAGGTTCTAGGGGACGCGCGTGATGTCAACGAATGAATGATCAAATGTTGAGGATGGCGAAATGAAGTAACCCTGTTGGAGACAATTCTGATAGACTGGGCCAAATCGCGTGACTTAGCGACGCCACTCAGCTGGAATATACCGAGTGAGTAAACCTGCCACAATTCACCATTTCATGAGATCCTATGAACTAGCTGTAGTTCAGCAAACCCGCAGTTGAACCAAAGCGCGGTTGATTTATGGCCTTCAGATGGTTTTTTTCAGGTGCGCCCGAAGCCTTCTGAGACCTAGGATTTTGCAGCGCAGAAATCTGATTAAAGATCGGCGATTATATGAGGAAAAGGCAGAGAAGGAAGAGCCACCGTGAGAAGAAGCAGGGGGAACAGGCGAAGGAATCACAAGGATGGGAGAAGGAAAAACGGAGTCAGAGGTGACAAGAAATTGAGAAGAGCGAGGATGAATGGGAGGATGTGGAATCGGAGTATTTGGAGGAACAGAAACTGGACGGTAACAAGAAGGACGAGAAAGCCGCAAACGCCAGAACGATAGAAATCGCCCTAGGCGTCTACATAACTCGAAGGGTGCCACCGCAGCGAACAAGGCACCAAGTAGAACAGGACAAAGCAGCACGTCAACGACAGCACAGCGCTTCAAAGTCATACCCACCACCATCCAAGCCTCACTGCACTCGCCAAACCCAGTATGCTCTAAGATGTGCTTATTCCGCACCGTACATCATTCAGCGGAGAAGGTGCACAAAGCGCCGGGAGATCTTGGGCCCCTGTTGTCCCCTGAAACCTGCGCATTCACCGAAGCGTTCAGGATGGGCAAAAGGTCCCGCTGGCGCAGAGAGGACGGTAGTTCGCACTGTCCGCCTCTCCCTGAGGTTAGGTAGTCTCCAAATGCCTTCCCTGCCGCACGTTTACACAGAAATAGGAGCAGTCCTCCTAATCCAAGGCCCAGCTGGCACCGAGTAGCAACAATTTGGAACGGAGCTTCCCAATCGACCTCGTCGCAGCGTTCTGCATCACCATTTGCAATGGCAGTGCACTACGCCATAAAGATCACACTGTCAAGCAATTTGGGCGGTAGATGGAACAATGAAGCCGCACGCGTAGTCTCCCCCTTGAACATCGAGCAGAATGGCATGGGGATAAAGAACGAGAAGATTCGGACGTTCTGGGATGGGATTTTCGAAGCAGCAGCAAGAGGGCAGGATCCAGTGGGGCTTCTGTGCCCTTTTTCCGGAGCACAGGCTTGGTTTGATGAATGAATGCCCACGGGACGAGTCGGCGAGTGTTTGATCCAGAGTCATTGTAAAAAAAGCTAATGGGTCTCCAAGCGTAGGGAAAGTTAGAGTACCGTAGTCGTGCAGAAGCAGTCTGAACGGAATATTGTGCCTTGGAGAGCCGCTTGCAAGCACAATTCTTCTGCAGAGTGGTCTTCCATTGGCCGGGGTTAAAATGTATCATTTTTTGCTGCTATGTAGCTGAGAGCTATGTACAAAGTACTGCTGGACTACCTTAAGGGATCGCAGACCAAGGCCATATTCAATTGATAGGCGCAAAGCGCTCCCGCATGTTTTCAATAGTGACCGTCGTTTTATCTCCTTCCCCCTTTCGTGGCTTCCTTCCTCCTAACTTTGTCTATCGTTCTCTGCAAGGCGGTCTTCACAGGTCCCTTGGCAAAGGTCGTGATGTCATAATACGTTGGGGCAATATCCTAAGTCAAATCAGCAAACCGGCCACAAGTGCTGGTCTGAGCCTAGCAGAAGACTTACCATCAACCACTCCGGCTTTACAGTAGTCACAGTCCGTATGAAGTTTTTGGTTGTAAGCACAAACTCATTGTATAGTAACCACTCGCTTTCCGACTGCAATACTGTGCTTGGATGCAAAATCACATTCTGGTTGTCCTTCACGGTCACATACGTCTTGCTGTTGCCATCTTTCATCGCGACCTGCATGAAAAAGCCGGCAACGAGCGCTCGTCGAATATTTGTGTAGTAGTTCTTGTCTTCAAATGGTACACTGACAAGCTCTATCTCATGCGTTTCCATGATACGCTTAAGCTGCTGCCGTACACTATCGGCAGACTGGAGGGCTCGCAGAGAAACGAAGTGGTCATGGCACCATTGTTTGGGGTTGGCTTGTGCTTCTGGTCCTTTGAAAGCGTGGTAGACGTTGAGCATGCTCAAATGATCGCCATCTGGGTGCGCGAACAGAGCCTTCATCTCGTCGGCGCGTTTACGGGCTGAAGCGGGCCGGACGAAGATTTGTGGGACTGAAAGGAGAGCCGTAAGAGACAGCATTTCGTTGGAGCAGTAGAACTCGGGGGATGAGATGAGCATGACTGCTAGAGTGGGATCCAAGGGAAATTCAGAGGCAAGCTTCCCGAGCATGGTCAGATTTCCTTCGTCGTCAAGGCAAGCGAGGTAGTTGAGCTCTTCAAGAGCTCGCATCATTGTTTCGGGCGCGGGAGGATCCATAAAATCAAAATGGACCAGGTCATCGATACCGACCTTCTTGAGATCAAGAACTGTAGAGGAGAGGTTGGAGCGGAGAACTTCAGGGTGAGTGGCTTCGATTAGCTCTTTCTTGAAGGCGCCTTCGGTGTATAGCCGAAAGCACTTTCCGGGTCGTGTTCGTCCAGCTCGACCGGCGCGCTGCTGTGCGGAGGCCTTTGAGATTGCAGATATAAGAAGTGACTCGACTCGAATGCGAGGATTGTAAATTTTTTGCTTACTGAATCCCGGATCTACAACGTAGACTATCCCGTCAATGGTGAGAGACGTCTCGGCAATGTTTGTCGAGACGATGCATTTACGGCCCGGCGTGCCGCCCTTCTTGTTTGGTGGCGGGGCGGGATCAAAAATCTTCTGCTGTTGATTAGGAGGCAAGGTCCCGTACAGCGGATAGACTATCAAGGGGCCTGCATCTGCCTCTCTGATCATCTCGTCTGCTTCTAGCCTGATTTTTCGGCACGCATCTTCAATCTCTTCTTCTCCCGTGAGGAACAGTAGGATGTCGCCTTCAGGTTCACCTGCATGTATTTGCAATACTGTCCGAAGTGAAGCTTCGACGTAATCTCGCTCGGGTTCTGGAGTATAGAAGATCTCGACAGGGTGCGTACGTCCAGGCACTGCCAGTAAAGGCGCATCGTTGAAGTAGCTTTGAAACTTTTGGGCGTCCAAAGTAGCAGACATGATGACAATTTTCAAATCTGGCCTTCGCTGCGCGACTTCCTTGAGTAGCCCCATTAGAGTATCCGTTGCAAGTGTCCTTTCGTGCGCTTCATCTAATATGATCGTGCTATACCGGTTCAAATTGTTGTCATTCATCGCTTCTCGAAGCAGCATACCGTCCGTCATGTACTTCAAGATAGTCTTCTGGCTCGTGACATCCTCGAACCGGATGTTGTAGCCCACTTCATCTCCCAGAGTGACATCCATCTCATTTGCTACACGCTGAGCCACTGACATCGCTGCCACTCTGCGAGGCTGAGTGCAGGCCACCATCTTGCGCTGTACCTGTGGTTGATCATCGAAGAGGACAAACTGAGGGATCTGAGTAGTCTTTCCGGAGCCAGTTTCCCCGACGAATACGAGGAATTGCGACTTTTGATACATCTGTAAGAACTCGTCCCTATGCAGCATTTTAGTATCTTCCTTCTCGATCTTGGCTCACACTTTGCGTACCTTTGCTGGTGAACGGGCAGATTCCGTCTAGTCTTGAGGATATTGAAGTACTGTGATGAAAGGGGCTGGCCACTGAAAGGATTGTTGGGCCCATCTTCTGCGTTCCTTGCCATTGCTGCAGTGGACTTGTGCCTCGGAAATCGCGCCAAACTCGAAGCATTCGATATCCCATCCGTCCTGCGTGTTGGCCGCCCGTACCCATTACTGTAGCCATTGTAATTGTCATCATCTTCCACGGGCTCTTCGTATCTGTGAGCAAGGTATGGATTCGCTCTGGGATCCAGCGCTTTCTTCTTGGGCGGCTCTTCGTATTGCTGTGCTAAGTAGGGATTGGACACCGGGTCTGCCTCGGCCTCTTCCTCCTCCTCCTCCTTCTTTCGTTTCTTTTTGCCCGTCTTTTCTACCGATCCGCCTGATCCCTCTGTGTATCGGTGGAATGCGGCATCCAGTTTTTCCTTCTTGGGCTTGACCTCGGCAGGCTGACCAAAATTCTCGAGCTTGACGCCTCCCTCATCGTCGCTTTCTGCAAGGGATCTGGAATCCACCGAGGCGGTTTTCTGACGTTTGATGCGGCCTTGGCCTTCTGAGTCTGGTCTGCGATCCATGGCGAAAGGTTGATAGAGTTTGCTAATATAAGTGCAAGATCGTGACACCGTCAAAAATTTAATTTTCTTTAAGGCTGAGCTCGGCTTGATATCACGCTAGTCCAGATTGGATTCGCGACAATCAAGGGTCCAAATCTGTTGCAAAGGCAAGGCACATTTGCTACCTTCTCACGGCTGACACTCTTTCACCACTTGATCTCTCCTCTCTTCTCTTCTGACTTTGATGATGTTTTAGTTTCTATCTTCTTGAATTCGTAGTTGACCATGAGGCTATAGCTTCGACAAGTGACCAGATTTTCCACCGCGATTCACTTTCATTCCTCCATTCCCATAGGATGGATTCACCAGCAGAAGATTGGAACCCTACCTTTTGGATTGGACAGCACGACAGCAGACGTATACGAGTCACTCCAAAAGTTCTGGAGCACGCACATGCTTGTAATGTGAGTCGTCAAACGAATAATCCCGACTGACGAGAAGCTAATTAGCTTCCAGTATGACATGCTTACGAGCCCTATCACGACTCCCACTTTCCACACGCGAGTGCTAACCCTCGTGTCGAATCACATCACTGAATTGGACAATAGTCCAGGGACTGAGCTGGCCGTACCCACTATACCTTCTCTGTCGCCGGTCGACACACCTATGGCTCCAAGTGACACTATCTCCCACTTACTTGCCGTCGTGAGTCCATGGATCGATCTATGTTCGCCAGATCCTGTCATCTACGGCGTATCCTGCCAGGTCTTAGAATTAGAGGTCTCATACGCTGCCTTTTGTGGACTAGGAAACATAATACTGCCCAGCCCAAAGCTACATCACGGGGGCTTTCACAGCGAGGGAGTGACACGATATGCGTACGCAGTTCAGGAGGCTTTGAAGATAGCGCAATATATCCAACTCTCAATAATGTTACCCATGATGGACAACCCCAAGGAAGATGATGATCAAGTCGAAGGAAGTTTGGCCAACGAAGCGAGAACGAAACAGGCTGGAGTGTCCGATAGCCACAGTCAAAAGGAATCTATGGGTTCTACGACATCGACAATGGTGGATATCGATCGAAATGGTGATGGAGCAAGTGTCCGGCGCAACAAGTCAGCCAATTATGACTTTTTTGGCACTTGGGATGCATGGAACGTCATCAGGACACTATGTACATACAATGCTAGGCTTTTCGTAGGTAAGAATAGAAACTCATCTCCATTGTTGCGTAGCTTCGTGGGTTGTCAGCGGTCGTGACCGTTTTGATGTGATCCTAGAGCCTCGGGGGATCAGCAGGCATCTTTCCTGAGGTATTTCCCATATCGTTCTTAGTACGTCGGCCAGGGCTTGAGAAGAACACAGCTGATGATACCTCACAAAGCGCTCTCGGTGCCGTCGTATGTCCCAAGTCCCAGCATCCGCTCTCGGTGGCACTCAGAGCCTTTACGCCTCATATGTTTCAGCGAGAAGACGTTCGTTTTGAATCCCAAGGGCTACCCAGCTTTCACTCACAGCAATCAAGAATTACTAACCCAGTACATGCGCATCCGCAATCCTCCATGGATCCTTCTCATGGACGTCGGCCCCATACCCGAACCCAACAAGCCCGAACTCAGCACAGCTGTACCCAATGGCTGGCAACCGTCCGGGGAAGCAGTCGGGTCCTCCTCATCCGCACCTACGCCTGCCGAAGCAGGCCAGACTTGGCGACAAGACAGCAAGAAGCCAGTAAACCTGGGTCCCACGCCTTACCTCGTTTATCTCCGGAAGCTTCAGCAGAAGCAGCCTCCTAAAACCGTGCTTCAGCGTTTCGGTGCTGGCTACCAAGACTATCTTCAATCACCTCTGCAGCCCCTGACTGACAATCTGGAAAGCATCACCTATGAAGTCTTTGAGAAAGACCCTGTCAAGTATGACTTGTACTATCAAGCCATCGCTCAGGCTCTGATCGACTGGCGCGAGCAAGGCAAGCCTGCTTCGGGGCCGGATGGCCGGATTGTTGTCGCTGTGGTGGGTGCAGGACGGGGTCCGTTAGTCACGAAGGCACTGCTAGCTAGCGAGAGCGAAGGCGTGCCGATCGATATGTGGGCTGTGGAGAAGAATCCGAACGCTTTCGTGCTGCTGCAACGCCATAACGAAGAACTATGGGGCAATTGCGTCAACCTTGTCAAGTCGGACATGAGATTTTGGAAAGGACCGTTGCGAAAAGCAGCAGCCCAACCTTTTGATTATGCAGGACATTGGCCGCCACCTCGCTCTGAGGACAGTGATCCAACCATCAGCAAGATCCCACCCTATACTGCAGCCCCCACGACGAATCAAACCCCAACCCACGGCCCAATAGACATTCTCATCTCCGAGCTCCTCGGCTCCTTCGCCGATAACGAGCTCTCCCCAGAGTGCCTCGATGGCGTCCTCCCTTTGCTGAACCCAACACACGGGATCTCGATCCCGGCCTCCTACACCGCGTACCTCACCCCCATCGCCGCTCCCAAACTCCACGCCGACATCCTAGCCCGCAACGCAACCGATAAAGAAGCGTCGAACACACCTTACGTCGTGATGTTGCATGCGATCGACTACCTTTCCACCACCTCGCCGCGTGCAAGTACAACTTCGTCTAGCACCGAAAAACCATCGATCCCGATCCCCGTGCCCAACATTCTCCCCGCCTGGTCCTTCAGTCACGGTCCTATGGACCCGCTCCCCGCCTCTTCGGAAAATGGGTACAATACCCGGCAGGCCCGTCTGAGCTTCAACATGCGAGACCGAGCTGTGTGTCACGGGCTCGCGGGATATTTCGAAGCGACACTGTACCCAGGGATCGAATTAAGTACCCACCCGCTCAACATGGATGAGAAGAGCCCGGAGATGATGAGCTGGTTTCCGATCTTTTTTCCGCTAAAGGTAACTCTTCGCCTTCCTTTTTTGGCTTCCGATTCCATTCCAAGCTTGCTTCCGTTCGGTATTGCGCGAGGAACGCTAACAGTGGGGATACACAGACGCCCATCTACACTCCGGACGCCTCCACCCTCACCGTCTCCATCTTCCGCGCGACAGACAACCGAAAAGTATGGTACGAGTGGATGGTCGAAGCCTGGGCAAACTTGATCGGCGGGGGCGTCAGTAGTGGTGCCGAGAGGAGGAGGATCAGGCTGGGAGTTAGTGAGGTCGGTAGCTCAAAGGAGCGAGGATGTATGATGTGATCTCCCAGAGATTCTGGAAGACTTGGCCGACTCGCTGCTTAACCACGATATTTTTTCCATCCTTTGATGATTTTGACGAAAAGGGAAGAGGAAAGAAGCGCCGGTCATAATGTTTGAAAGGATACGAGCTTGGCGGTCTAGATTGGCTTCAATCATTTGGTATGGTGCTGATCTGGCAGCGAGCCATCTTCTCTAGTTACTAGACTTTGGATGTAGGAATTTTGAACGACTCTATTGCTCAGCAAGACTTAGTACAGGATATGTATGGTCCTTCCGCGGGCTTTCTCCGTATGGACACGATTAGGATGTTGTGGGCATCAATATCTTGAACCGATTGTGTCTGAAGAAAGCTTTTATTGTATCTCCTTATGATTCAAAGATGCAAGCATTTCTCTAGGTGTACCCCTTCCCCCCCCGACCCCCCAACCCGGGTTGCATATCCCCTGCCCCTGCCGAACGATCTGCCCTGCTGCTTCCTTGTTCTAAGCCGCAGGCAATCATGCCCTTCCACAAGCTATCCTCTGCATTTTCCTAGCCTGAGCAGCAGAATTAGCCGCTGCGGCGGCAGCTACCGCTTCCTTTTCTTCGCAAACATCTGGTACTCAGTCAATCGATGTGTCTTAAGCAAGTATCGGAGCGACGAACCGCAATTGTAATGCACCACTACCACTTTGCTATCGGCAAATGTTAGTGATCTTCCGCTTTGTCGCTGATATACTTACTCGATTAGTGTCCGACGGCAGTCTTTGTTTTCCTCGACGTCTTTGCATATTCCGAGGGTGCACTGCTTTGGGCACTTGCAGCTGTGGATGATCTGGCTCTTGACGCACATCTTTTCCTGGAGGCATGTCAGCTGTGGAGTAGTAAGCGGAACGTTGTTCGAAAGGCGTACTTTGGTAGTCTGTTGTTGGGAGAGTATGAGTATCTTTTGTCGGATGAGTGATGGGTATGTGTGTGTGCGCGTGCCCATGTATTGGTTCAGCTGTTAATTATGGATTGTGATGGAGGAGTGTAATGAATTTGAACGTCAACTTGAGAACGAAGGAAACCCTTTATATACATCCTGGAACGTTCGCCCGCTCGAAAGATATTACTCACAGTTTCATCCTGTGTATCGTGTTTCAGAGTTTTCCGGCCACTTTGGCAGGCCACTGGAGACCAAGAAGCCATGAAGTCCAATCAATCCACATTTTCCCCCCTGGCTGCTGCTCTGTTACATCTGAAATCCAAAGGCTGCCTGAAAATTGAGTTGCTCCACGGAAAAGGCGACCACGATACCTAAATCTATTGCATGTCTCAAACCTGTCCGCCACCCAGGGGAGCTGTCAAATCGTAACGGGTCACAACTATCGTTCGTCTTAGACTTGGGACTGTATGAGCAACGATACCTGCATCAGTTGCAGACCGAGACCCGTCTCTCGACCCTCAGATCCTCAAACTCCGATCAGTTACACCACTCGCAGCCATTCGAATCTAGACTTATCTACGCTTCAGCGGCATCATCATCCGTTCCGTAAGGTAGCCATGGGACCCTCTGGTCTCGCTTTTCCATCTTACAACCTAGTAGAAGGCGACCTCATTATCGATGCGCTGGGGCGCCATTCTGACCGACCCTGCCCCTTGTGAAAAGGCCGCAAGACATGACCGCAGAACGAGCGCCGGTACGTAGCTGAAGCAAGAGACGAAGTTGGAGAACAGAATCCAAGACAATGAACCCAGCTACTTCTCGATATATTTTGAGCGTCGACAGAGAAGTCCAAGCAAGAACGATTTGAATGGAAAGAACCAGCCCTGGCACCACTGACAATCCAAATCCAAATGTCTCTAAAAGAAAGCTTTCACACAAATTCACTCAAGTCAATTGTATGGGAGCAGAAAAGGAATGAACCAAACTTTTCCAAATCGTGCCCGAGACCTTTAAATCTTACTGCTCTGAAGGGCTTCAAAATCAGCATCTACTACTAACGGCCTGTTCATCACGCCACGCAATGCTGGTTCCCATGGTTACAAGCGGGTGTGCCTGACTGAGTGGCCAACGTCCCAGCTACTCCTCCACTCCCAATTTTCACCTCCGCCATCACGTCAATGTCCCACACCTGAAATTCACTGGTCCAGAAGGCATTGTATTGCGTCATGTATTCCCCAATACCCTTCAGCGTAGTAGCCAGATCCTGATACGTGTGTGGTCTACCGACAGTTGGGTTTAGGTCTTGGACATGTATGAATGAGTACTGTTTGTAGTGGAAGTTGCTGATACCGGGAATCGGCAAAGTTGGCTCGGTGCCGAATATTTGAGAGAAGCCTTCGATGACGCACATGAGGACATCTTCGCGGGCAATTGATGGTGCTTGATGCCAGAAGTCTATCGCCAGCTGGGAGTTGGGAATGTAGTAGCGTCGGGCAACCGAGCTGGATGTGAACTTCTGCGTTATTTGGGTAGCTACATAGGAGACATTGGTGGAGGCTCACTTGTTAAGAGATGCCGAGGGGGAAAGGGGATACGTTAAATTAGATGACAAGTTTATGTCCTGGTTGGGAGAGGGCTCTGGCGATGCTACCTCGTAAAGCGCCACCAGTTGGAGGATGGAGATGAATGCGAAAAATCTTGGCTTGTGCATGCTGAATCATTAACGAGTACTGATGACAACAGCGCAGACGAAAAAAGCCAACATAGTAGGAGATCAGTAGGATGCAGGATCTGGTCGAGGTCCTCAAAAGGTATATAAAGTAGATAGATATCACACCAGTCATCCCGAATGTCTGGTTTCCCCGTACGTTATTGTCAAGCGTGGAGATGCGACTTGCGCTTGGCGCAGGGAGAGTCGCGCAAATGGGTTTGGTACGGCCTAATCATAGTTCGCTTTTGCGGGATCTTTCAGTACCCTAAGACGGTTTTCAGCCACGTAGGCCTTCTGCAAGGAGCCAATCGAGTATGGCATGAACGAGGCCCTTCCGCCTGCTTTGGTACCTGCCCACCACCCTCTACCATAGATGTTACCCCAATCCCGCAGCCTGCGCGATTTTTATCTCCATTCCATCCCCCTGATCATGACTTCGCCGTAGTCCTGGCTTGTGCTTGTGATGGTGGCTTGGAAGACGCTTTCTCCTGCGACTGTGTTGGTGCGTCGTCTATGGCGTTCACTTCGAGAAAATGGTAGAGAACTATGAGGAGCATGGCTAGAGAGCCGAGGAAGATGGCGAGAGTGTAGAGATCGTCGTCAGAAATCATGATGGAGGAAGGATGAATCAAATTGCTTGAATTCTCAAAGCTGCTTGCAGATGGAGGATCGAGAGCTGAGAACGGTATTAGCAGATACTTCGCCTGTAGCATGGGTAAGCCTTACAGCCGTCGATTTGGGTCAATTCAATTTACGGCAGAGAGGTAGAAAGGAAATGTACAGCTGTAGCCTTTGTGAGTCCGTTGTTGGAGTCTGTTAGAGGTCGAGCATAGCTGTCAGGAAACCGAGGAAACTGCCCGCGAGACTACGGCATTCCGAAACTCTTTTTTCAAAAACTGAGCTAAAGAATGCCGTACAACATCGTTCAGCCTTACGAGTATTCTGCGGTTCCCCACCGTATCAACTTTCTCCGCGCCTTCCATTCACCTGTTACATCAAACAACCCTAGACACACTGAGAAGCGAGATTCTGGGCACTAAATATCTATTACGAAGTTTGGAGAGTGAATTTCTCGCAATTGTCTCCACCCACCCTCCTCCATTCCTCCCGAAAAACAATCACCTCGTCCTCTCTTTCCCCCCTCCCCCAATCTCGGACCATGCCTCCCAAAAAAGAGGAGAAGAAGGCCAAGCCTTCGTCGACGAAGATCGTTGCAGATAAGGTGAGTATTTGCCCCTACTAGGCGACTGGAAGACCTTACTGATGCTTATGTTTTAGACTTTTGGTATGAAAAATGTGAGCCGATTCACGCAAACCCTCTTTCTCCGTCTCGATACAGGACCCATTGACGTATCATTGCGGCGATCGACGACGCTGACGGATCGGTGACCGCAGAAAAAAGGAGCCCAAGCCCAAAAACAAATCCAACAAATCCAAACCCAAGCCGCCCTAGCCAAAACTCCCGATCAGAAACGAAAAGAGGCCGAAAAAGCGCAAAGGGAAAAAGAAAAAGCAGCCTCGGAACAAGCAAAACGAGAAACGGCAGAACTATTCAAGCCGGTCCAAGTACAAAAGGTACCTTTCGGGGTGGATCCGAAGACGGTTCTGTGCACATTTTATAAACAAGGAAACTGCGAGAAAGGCAAAAAATGCAAATTTAGCCATGATCTATCCGTGGAGAGGAAAGGAGAGAAGAAAAACCTGTATCAAGATACGCGGGAAGGGGAGGATGAGGCGAAGAAGAAAGATGACATGGCCGAGTGGGACGAAGGTAAGTGGCAAGACGTGCAAACGCTTCAACGGCTGCTCTCAGGAACTTTTCTGATGTGGTGTCAAACCAGAAAAACTACGGCAAGTCGTCATGTCCAAACACGGCAACCCCAAAACCACCACCGACAAAGTCTGCAAATTCTTCATCTCTGCCGTCGAAGAAGGCAAATACGGCTGGTTTTGGAGCTGTCCTAACGGCGGCGATAAATGCATGTACAAGCACTCTCTGCCACCAGGTTTCGTCCTAAAAACAAAAGAGCAACGCGCCGCTGAGAAAGCCCTGATGGACAAATCGCCCTTGAAGACACTAACATTAGAAGACTTTCTGGAATCAGAACGACATAAGCTGACCGGAACCCTGACGCCCGTAACACCGGAGAGTTTCGCCAAATGGAAGAAAGAACGGCTGGACAAGAAAGCTGCGGAGGATGAGGCTCGGCAGGCGAAGGACGCTACTGGAAGAGCCATGTTTGAAAAGGGAGGCTGGGAAGACAGCGAAGAGGAGGATGAAAGCGAGGAGGAGGGAGACGCGGAAGGCGAGGCAGATGAGTGGGACATGGAGAGTATGAGGCGAGAAACGGAACGGATACGGGAAGAGAACGAAAAGAAACGATTAGAGGGCGTAGGAGGCCAGGCGGCGATTGAGACCAACGGAGTCGAAGAGGAGGAAGACGGGGCGGTGGGAGTGACAGAAGTGAAGACGAATGGGGTGAACGGGCGTGATGAACATACATAAAGACTGGGAATTTTTCTGCAATTGAGTGATGGTTCTGATTTAGCGGCATTTGTAGTATTGTTGTCTACCTTACAACATATTGGAGCGAGCAGCAGATGAAGAGTTTTGGGTCCAGACAGCTTTGGAAGCCACCAAATATCATCGTTCCCCATGCAAATGAGCGGGGGCCAACATCAGGCTATCTTTAGCAAGCTCCAGCCTAAGACCGAGCTTTGGAGAAATATGGATTGAATCTGTCACCTATCTTCCATTGTGGGTATAAGCCGCGAAGGGCGGTATCGTACGCATAATCGAAAGCCTTCAATCAGCCCCTTTCCCTGAAGGCTTACTGGGTATCCACGATATACACATATCCCAGGGCAGCGTCAGCGAATATTGAGCACGCTCGAAGCAACCTCGAAATTCGTTTCGTAACAAGCTCTCCCACCACATTCAGGCCCCTCATATCCAAGCCTCTAACAGGGAGGAGCAGAGGCAATCCATCACTTTCCACAGATTCCAGAGGACCGATCTATGATGATCGTTAAGCGGTCGATTTGTACAGGGTTGACTGATACAGTCAAAGCCTTGCTTCGCTGCTCGGTGTTTCTTAGACTGCCCGAATCTATTTACACAGGCGAGACGGGAATAACAACGCCTTTGACTTGGGATATTGCTTGACGACCGTGGGATGCCTCCTGACTGAAGCGGTCAGAAGAGTTGGCGTCTACAGGTTATGTCAGCGACATGAGCTAGAAGATGGCCATAGAAATCGCGACTTACCAGAAGGCCTACCAACAACTCCCTTGGAAGGTTCCCATTTGGCCTTTATATGGTTGCTGTCTATGTGCTCGACCCATTCCGCGTCTGTCTTGAATTTCCGACGCGTATGTAGACTTTCTTTATTTTGCGTGCTGTTCGATATAGGATTGCTACTATCATAGCAGCCAGCCCATAAACATGGGTAGACGCCATCTACAGCTTGACGGTGCTTCTTGACATGCTTTTTCAATGTCTCAAGGTTGTGGAGTTCTGCGGGGCAATTTTCCCAATGACACCGATACATAGTGTGGGGAGGTGTGGAAGAATGTGTATTGTCAAAGAGATCCTCTGACTTTTTCGGTTTGCTTTTTTTCGCAGAAGCCCGAGGAGTGACAATGACACTAGGTGAGCGAGAGTGAACGACGACAGCGATACCATCAGTAGGGGTCACGGCACTTATGGAATTCCTAAGAGCGCTTGGCCTCGACGGTGCGGTTGTATTCACGCGAGGCCTGGTGGGGGAACCTCCAACTGGGGGTGTCTTACCACCAGATGGTGTTTGTATCACTGCTGCTTCCTCTGATGATTTTGCTTCTGCGGTCGAGGGTGTTCCGTTGGTGGAATGAGTATTCGCTTGCTTCGGTATCCCTTTATCAGGGCGGACCTGCTTGTTCTTCGCGCCGCGTGGTCGGCCTCTATGCTTTGACACGCTCCCGTGAATACTCGAACTTGATGTGTTTGGCGTTTGAAAATCCGTCTGCGCTGTTTGGGGCTTGTTGTACGCAAATCGAGACAAGTCTGGCGTGTCAGTGCTTGACACTTTGCTCATGGCTAAAACATGAGGCGAGCTTTGTGGTGGTTGGCGTTCCGATCTGTCTGCAGAATCAAGCGGCTGTATGTCTGATCGGATACCGCGCTTCTTATATGGTCCCCTCCGAGTCTGAGAAGACTTCGCATTGGATTTTACCGTGGAAGATAGGGCAGGAACATCCTTCGCTACGTCACCGCCATTGCGATTAACCATCACGGCAATTGGAGCTGGATGTTGACGAGTAATAGGAGCTATAGCCGCGACTGCTTCTTCCTGATCGATCGTATGAGATGATTCTGCGCTAGGCTCCCCTTCAGGATCTACAAGATCCCATTTAAAAGTACTCAAATTCGATTCATAGTCAACGGCTTTGAACCTGTCCCTCAATACGTCAAGATGCGCGTTGAGGGGAGCCATGGTTGGATGTTTTCCAAGACCGAGTAAAACATCTCTGGCGATTGTTTTGGGATTATAAGTAGAGCGTCGTAGAGCGTCGCGTCGCTTGTCCATGGGCTCTACGATATCGTATGATTGCAGCAGAGCATCTCGTCCGGAGTATTTGTACTTGAAGGGCTTTGGCGTAGTTCTATCACTGTCTTGTTGCCGTTGAGCGACCTGATTGAAGACATTCTTGACAGACTTGCTGGGACCTGATGCATTCTCAGAAGTTCGAGGTTTCGATCTATGGCGCCTGAGATCTTCGTCGTCCGACAGTGTCTGTGTCAGATCGACAATCTCTCCAAAGGTTCTCTTTCGCGCTATCTCTTGTTTAGTAGGATGATGAGTAACGGGCTCCTTTGGGTATATTGTTCCATTCGGGTCTGAAGCTTGACCATGAGTCGACTCTGATTGCTGACAGGTTGAGAACGATAGGTTGGAGTGTAATGTTGATCCGTACGAGCGATCATGATCTGTAACACCAGTATGATGGCGTGTCTCGTCGGGAGTCCATGATGGAGGAGCAATAAAGCGGTTCTGTGGAGGAAATCCATTACTCTGATTGCCCATACTGGCTCGCCCGGCACCTGGAGGGACGGAAGGGTAAGGAGTGACGTATCCGTTCGGAACCTGAAATGCTGACACTGGAGGTACAGAATATGGCAGAGGCTTGTGTGCTTGCGTTTGGACGAGTTTTCCAAAAGTACCTGGAGTAGACGTAGCTGTGGCATCTTTGGTGGCGGTGGTAGGGTTGGTGGTGATTGTACTTTTTGTACTAGTCACAGTGGGCGTAGCATCGACGGTATTGGTCGGCGTAGCAGTAGCTGGAGGGGATGCAGATCCCAGATCGGGAACAGCTTTCAGCAAGATGCGAGCAAACTGGCCCCGGTCGATAAAAAAGCCCCTATACTCCAGTATCTCACACATTTGAGTATAGCTGGGGTTTCGGTCGAGAAGATCATGGATCTCCTGGGTAGTTATGGATTTTCCTTGATTGGGAGGTTTTGAGGTCAAGGCAATTCGTGCAGCTTCGGCTAGAGCCTTTTTCTTACTTTCAGGCCAATATGTCCCTCCTGGCTTCGGAGGCGCCGCTGGTTGAGCTGGCGTTGGTTGAGCTGGCGCTGGTTGAGCTGGCGCTGGTTGCGAGAGGGGCGTTGTTGACATTGTTGGCTTCGGTGTTGCTTTTGATGGGCGGGTCGAATCACTTGTAGCTTGTTTCTCTGATCCTGTTGTCTGCGCCGCCTTGTCACTAGGTGATTTGGAATTCTGGTGGAACTGTTTCAGGGCCTGCTTCATGGATTGAGAGCCAGGATTTGGAAATATCTCTCCAACCTTTGGCGTGGGAATGGCAATCTCTGGTGGCACCGGACTCTTGTGACTCCCGATAGTCTGGTTTTCAGCAACCGGCTCAGCTGAGCGTTTTGGCGTGTCTGTTGTCCTGCCAGTAGATGTCATTTTTCCACCTCGTCTCCGGCGCTGAGCCGGAAATCTTCCTCGATCAAAGCCTGGTGGAAACTCGTCGCCCGCCGGCAAGTCAGACTCAGGCGGAAGATGATTCGGTGTCAGACTAGGACTGGGCGATTGGCCATTTACCACTGTTGGCGATGTTGCCGAGCCTTGAAGCAGTTGTGAAGCAGCACGTTGAGGCTGGCCCTGGGTACATCATCAGTCGGATGAGATTAAAACATTTCAATATCAAAAGCGGTAATCATGACTGACCTTTTTCACTTGCTCCCAGATCTGAGTGAACAGTGAGGGATCTTTAGCCTTGTAGTCGCGCATTTTCTCAATCATTTGCTTCATCTCCAACCCCATTTGGTCTTTCTTGGCTGACTCTTGCTCGGTCCCATTTGTCTGTTGTACGGCTGGCTTGGGCTGTGTAGCAGCAGTTCGTGCAGCCTCTGCTTCCTCCGTAGCTTTCTTGACAGCTGCAGCCTCCGCAACAGCAGCAGCTTGTCGCCGTGAGTACTCGATGTGATTGAACACCTGAGAGGGGTCGACGGTAGTGTACTCTGATTCTCCAGGCGTTGCAGGCTTGCTAGCTTGGTCACGCCTCGAATCTACAGCAGGAGACTGACGAACATCGTTGATTCGCTTTGCCGCGGCTTCTCTGGCTGATGCAACCGCGTAGTTCTTGGCGGAACTTTGCACTGGCGACTTCGTAGTAGCTTGTGAGACTTGTGACTGTTGTGTTGTTGTCGATCCCCTAGGTACTTGAGAAGATGATGGTCGCTTATCAGACTGCGGTGTTTGTACTTTGGTCTGTTCATTCCCGTGTAGACTGCCACTGCTTTTGCCCAATTGAGTCTGATTCGGCGCACTACGGGTCGTCGGTAGTGTAGGTGATGGTACGGCTTGAGATCCTAACCTTGAATAAGATTGCTGTATCGCTTGACCACTGGTCGGTCGTGACGGTTGAGAGTACTGATTTTGGTTTTGCTCAGCAGAGAATCGTGATGATTGAGAATAACCCTGCGTGTTGCTACCGGCGCTTGACCCTTGGTAACCAGTACTGTTCGCACTGTAACCGAACGATGGAGAAGCTGTAGCTGTTTGCAATCTTGTGCTATCCTCTCTTGAAGAGCCATGACGGTCATTTTGATCATCACCGCTTCGATACTGTATCAGCGGGGTAGAGGCGACCCCGTAAGGACTCGCACTGGCGTGATTTGTGTTGCTTTGGTGCCGGTTGCTATGAGGCAAGGAGCCGTCACGTTCTAAGCTCGACGCATACGCCAGATTACCTAGAGCCGTTGCCCCATCAATAGATGCACGATCGTTCGTATTTGCATAGCCCACTCTAGACTCCTGAGGCCGCCCATTTCTACTTTCGTTCATGTTCACGTTTCCATATCCCGGGCTACCGTATGCACTACCAGAATTCCCAGCAGGTTGCGAGATGGAAGATTGTAACTGCTGTTGATTGCCCTGATATGCACTAAGCGGCTGGTAGGACGCCGTCGATTGCCTAACATGGTGACCAGCATTCTGAGGGGTGGTTGGCCCCGGGTTTTGTTGCCAGTAGGGCGAGTACTGATTGTAACCGGTGTAGGACATCCTATACTCGCGAAGCGTGAAGCAATCTTTTCAAGAGTGCCAGTAGACGCTACTTTGAAGGCAAGACTGTGGAAGCTTCGTTTCCCACAGTTCAGACAAGACATCTGTCACGGTGACGAAGTGAGGTTGAGGACTGAGGGCTCGATCAGTACCTCCCTGCTTAATGACTTGACGCATTTCCTAGCGGGTAAAAAGAGGCGATAGCAAGATAGATCGCAGCCATGAGGTATTCCCGGGATACGTGCAGATATGGTGAAGAGATGCGCAGGCGCGACATGAAATGGACTGTTGCAAAGGACCAAACATCATCGGCCCATACATCGGCATAATTCGCTAAGCCCTACGTGACTAGCGTTTCATGTCTTGGCACACACATTTCTTGAGCTTGGAGACCTTTGCTACTTCACCTTACAAAGAGCGACGACGACTTATCACCGCCGCCATGACGAAGATCAACACCTGTAGGTTCCTTAGATGTCCCGGGCCTTGACCATCGTACTAACTTAATCTTCAAAAGCCCTCCACTCCTCGCGGAGAAAGTCCCGCAAAGCTCACTTCAGCGCCCCATCGAGTGTCCGCCGTGTCATAATGAGCGCACCCCTCAGCAAGGAATTACGTGAAAAATACAACGTACGCTACTCAAAATCTGTGTGGCCCGCCGTTGCTAACCCTTCTCTATTCAAAGGTCCGCTCTATTCCCATCCGCAAAGACGACGAGGTTACCGTGGTCCGCGGTTCCAACAAAGGTCGTGACGGCAAGGTTACCTCCGTTTACCGTCTAAAATACGTCATACACGTTGAGCGAGTCGCGAAAGAGAAATCGAATGGGACGAGCGTACCTATGGGCATTGCGCCGAGCAAGGTCATCATAACGAAATTGAAGATTGACAAGGATCGGGAGAATATACTCGAGAGAATCAAGAAGGGAAGGGAGGAGAAGGCGAAGAGGGGAAACAAGGAAGAGTGATGGAATTGAGATGGCAGCTTCACATGCAAGGAGTGTTTGTTAGCATGGAGGACAGCAGGCTCAGAATCTGGAGATTGTGCGCTAGCTCCGAAGTGAAAGCAATGCAAAATCCGGGTGCCATTATGCGTTGCGTGATAGACATTGGTCCCACGCGGATTTTCATGCGACTGGATGGGCCCTCTACGTCGATTCCTCCTTTCTCTTGTCCGGGTCCTATCCTCCCTCTGCCTACATGTCCTTTCTCTGGGTCTTTGCAGCATTTACACTCCCTTTTGAGCGTCCTTTCATTCGAACGCGCCATACGCGTGTCATATCTCCTCGACAACCTCCGTCAATGGTTCTCGAGGTATACGTGCTCGCCAGAACGAAATTCAAGATTCCCAAGACACAGTCAAGGGACACCTTGCCTGCAGACCGATCCCTAAGCTTTCAGGCGATAATCGGAAGCGGTTTGATGGCGAGGGACAATTTTTCCTGTATACTTCTACATAATCGTTGGGTTTCTCTGGACGTTTGTCTAAACATTTAAGCGAGACATCTAATATTCCGGTGGTTCAATAGCTAATGGGGAAAGTAGTTGCTAAGAAATTCTAGCTATCGACGCCTCTTACCTATCTCCCATGGACTAATCTGCACCAAAGCTTGTGCAAAATCAATCAGTCTAGCTAGTGTCTTGACGACCAGGAACCGTCGCTCTACCTTATGTGTCATGATCCGCAACGGACCACACCGTAAGCATCGCCAGAGCAGAGCGAATGATTGCGGCGAACTTTTCCAAGAATCACTCGGTTCATCGTTCTCATGTGCTGGTAGACGAAAGAAGCTGTTGGTTCACAAAAGAAGTGTTTCTTCCCTTAGAAAAATCTACTCCTTTTGATCACTCAATTTCTCGACTAGACTTGGTTGGTCGGACCAGCAAGGGGCTCTTGTGATGCGGCAGCATGAGCGTCACTTTTGGGGATGGAATCTTGATAAGCTTTCCGGCAAATGCTCATGCTCTTCATCTTGGCTCTTCTGGTGATTGATCTCATCCCAATCATAATAGGTGGCGCGCCGAGAGGGCCGGCCATGATCGATGTTATGACTGAAGGCTTGACGAGCAAATGCCGTATACGTGCCATAGCTGCATAGCGCGCGCAATGTCTGTATCTGAGAGAGCAGTGATGTCTTGGACGCGCCACGATTGCTGCGCTAGAAAGTATAAAGTTTCCGTGAACCTATAATCTACGAGAAAGACGGAATATCTATGTGTCGCGATGAGCAAAGGAGGGTCTCCAGGACAGAGCCGAATAATGCTTTTCACGGTTGGCGCGTGATTTTTGTGGGGATGGTTAAAGTCCCACTCTATTCTTGATCCCTTTCGAAAGGCCAGTATCATACCTTTAGGGGGAGTCTGGCGGAGGAGTCATGAAGTTCTCTTGCAGAGTTTACCAGCAGACATGCGGTCACGGACGTTTCCTATGCTCCATGCTTGGAAAATGGTTATTTAAGCACGACGAACTGGCTTTACCGACTATCTTCGAACTGTTGCAAGTTCCTTTCCTTCAACGTTCGTTGTAATGTTGGTTGCAGGCGCAGTCTCCTTCGTCTAAAGGCGACAAAGTTTACCTCGCTTAAAGAAGACCACCTATCTGGTGGAGATAGAAGAAATATTTGAAGAATCGTTATGTCAGATCTCATTTATTGATGTGTCCCAGGGCTTGGCAAAGCTTGGCGCGGGGAGCTTTGATACTTCATGTAGTTGTCACCACGATGGTCCTCACAGGTAGGTACACTAATGACAAACCAAGTTTCTGTGTATGTTCCATTTCCAATCCTGTGGAGGTTGTTGTACGTAAGAATAAATCCAATTGGGTTTACGACTCTTAGTCTCTTACCGTCTACCAGTGGTAGCTCATGAATCCGAAGATAAGGAAAGCCATGCAGCCATCCCGCGCTTCCCACCGACTTGAGCCGAGATGCCTTTCTCGATCAATATCTGCTTCCAGAAGCCATTTTTGGCCTTCTGCATTATACTTGCAAACAGATGGCATGACTCCTCCTGACGCCATATTTGACTGACCTTGCATCTTTCTCGTGTCTTTGAAGAATCTATCGTTCTTTTCTTCTTGCCGTATTCATGTATTTTTTTTTATATTGTGCTTTCATTTCCCCCCTTCAATTGCTAGCTCTCGAGCCCCATTATCGCTGTTGACTTGATATCATTCAATACAGTCGTCCCAACCGTGCTGTTACTTGAATTTGAAATCTAGTCCGAAAGCTTTGACCTGGTTCCGCAATCATGGATGAGACAGGCCCCGCACATTCATGGCTTCCCAATTTCATGCGGAAATCCAAGTCGCGGAAAGGCTCCTCAGATGATACCATTCCAAATGAAGCTTCTACGTTATTGTCCAAGGGAACAAAAGACTCCGAGCAACGAGCGGAGCCTGAGAATGGAGAAATCTACGAGCTTCTCGATCCTCTCACGGAGTCAAAAATTCCTTGGAGAGCAGTCCTGACTGAATTCAAACTTTTATTGAGAAGCTCCATTCCTGTGATCTTAGCCTACACATTACAGAACTCGCTACAAACGATTTCAGTCGTAATCGTGGGTCGCAGGTCACCGGAGGACTTGGCAACCGCAGCCTTTTCGTACATGTTCGCTACGAGTACAGGATGGCTTATTGCGTTGGGCGGAACCACCGCATTGGATACCCTATGCTCATCTGCTTTCACGGGAAGCCACGATCGCCATAATCTTGGCGTTATCCTCCAGAGAGCTTTTCTCATCTTGGGAGGATTTTATATTCCCGTGGCACTGCTATGGGTCTTCTCTGAGCCTGTATTCAAAGCGTTGGGACAAGGCGATCAACTCTCTCATGACAGTGCCAGATTTCTGTGGTGCCTGATACCTGGTGGCTTGGGCTACATTTACTTTGAGTGCATGAAGAAGTATTTACAGGCGCAAGGTACATTCCATTTGAATCAAGAAGTTTGCTTCATGGTGCTAAATTTGCCTAGAAATTATGAGACCCGGGACGTATGTTCTCCTGGTCACTTCCCCAATAAATGCTGGTCTCAATTATCTTCTCGTCTACACGTTCAGAATCGGTCTGCTCGGGGCACCAATAGCAACCAGCGTTTCTTACTGGCTGTCCTTTCTTTGCCTAGTGGCATACGCACGTTACGTCAAAGGCTGGGAGTCTTGGGGTGGATGGTCCCGAAGATGCCTGCACAACACGGGCACGTTCGCCCGTCTCGCCATTCTCGGAGTCATTCATGTCGGCACAGAATGGTGGGCTTTTGAGATTGTGGCCTTAGTCGCTGGCCGACTTGGCACAATACCTCTGGCCGCTCAAAGCGTCATCATGACTTCAGATCAAGTCATGAACACCATTCCCTTTGGCATTGGGGTAGCAGCTAGCGCGCGTGTGGGTAACCTGCTTGGTGCTCGAGACGCCAAAGGGGCAGCGAGAGCGGCAAATACTGCAGCTTGGCTCAGTATGATTTTGGGGTCTGTGGTCCTTGTCATCTTGTTGGGTAGCAAGGACCATTTCGCCAAGATTTTTAACAATGACGTTGACGTTGTCAAACTGACCGCGGAAGTCCTCCCCTTTGTCGCACTGTTCCAAATCGCAGACGGCCTCGCTTGCAGCTGTAGCGGCAGTCTACGCGGAATGGGTAGGCAGCACATTGGGGCGGCGGTCAACCTCGTTAGCTACTACTGTGGTGCCCTTCCACTAGGGATATGGCTTGCGTTTCACGGATGGGGTCTGGAAGGATTGTGGGTGGGACAGTGCATTGCTCTGTACTTGGTTGGAACGATTGAGTGGATCATCGTTGCGTTGAGTGATTGGGATCATCAGGTGAAAAAGGCATTCGAAAGGATGGACGAAGGGGAGAGGGTGGATGGTGGGATTCCGCCTCCTTCCGATGGTTAGGCTGATTGATGGTGTACCATTTACGAATGAACGAATGAAGGATGACGGCATATGACTACGGCGTTTCTGAGCAATTCATGTTGCATATAGACGCATCTCAAGAGGAGGCAATAAGGGCATGAACGGGATAGATGGACGTCTATGTTCTTCCCCGCAGCATCTGACTCTTGAGGGTCATTATTTCAGATGAGTGAAATAGTTCCCGGGTAGGAGATGCAGGGAGAGATGCAGGGAGAGATGCAGGGAGAGATTCAAGCTCCAACACGATCAGACCATTCCATATGTACATGCACCTGCACATGCACATGCTGCAGGAATTAGTTTACGAGATGGAAATAAATAGACAATGTGCCGGTATCCACGATGAGCCTATGAAATATATAGGTATCATTATCATTATTAAGTATTATCATTATTATATCATTCAACATTGATCTTACGTATTTTCCTATCTCCCCTCGTCCGTTGTGTTTTCTTTAGCCCTTTCTCCTCAAAGATCTTGACCGCTGGCATGTCAACGGGCATGTACTCCGCAACGCCACCAACGGGTATGACTGTTTATCGGCTATCTTATATGATGGCTTTCTGCCTACTGCCTGCTGCCTACCTATCAACGAATATCTTTTCAATTCTTTATCGGCGACCGGCAGCATCGGCAGCATGATGATGACACTCTTTTTCCTTCTCATTAACTTACCCTTACTCTATAACCTTTTTTCTTCTAGGCCTCCGTAGGCATGCGATTGTCAATTCCTAATCTCTAACAATATTATTCCAGGCACCATGACATCGCCCTTCCAGCTAGGAATGGCGGGGGCCCGTGTATTCTTACTTCTCTCGTCTTCATCTCCGGTTGAAGCTGTCCTCTACTTCTTTCTCTTTGCTGTACATTCACTTACTGCTACCTCTGGGTCTTGAACAACCTTGGTGTATCTAGCATCTCAATTGACTTACTTCTACTCTATCATGTTGCTCAAATCCTTGTGCTTCCTCGCCTGTGTTGCACTTGCTACCCCTCACTCCGATCACGACCAAAAGCCAATCGCTGGACCTCACAAGAGCTTATGGTACAATACCAGGAGACCCATTCCAGGTGATGGCGGAACACAGGTACTTCTTTGCTTCCCAACCACCATGGACGGTCGCTGACCTCGCGAAACAGGCCGACGCCGTCTTCTCCGGCATCTCCACCTTTGGCCGTCTACCATATTGGCCCTGCCTCGCGGATGACAGCGAGAAATACGATATCGCCTTCCTGGGTACCTATTTCTTCCTACCCAATACCTTCAACGTCCCGCGAGTACTGACCCAGTCATCCAGGAGCACCATTTGACACCGGAACTTCGTACCGCCCAGGCGCACGTTTCGGTCCCAATGGCATAAGACAAGGTTCTCGCCGTCTCAACCTCTAGTATGTCCAAGCTTCTGACACGGCGGGGCTTACTTGTTGCACTGAGCGCCAAGGCTCACGCAAAGTGCGATTCAGCGGCGGCTACAACGTGCCCCTCGACGCCAACCCTTTCAACAGTTGGGCAACGGTGATCGATTGTGGAGATATACCTGTTACATCGTACGTCTCTACTCCCCCCAAACGATCGCACAACGATAGAACCAGCCCTAACGTATCCCCCCTCCCCAGCTACGACAACGCCTACGCAATCCAACAGATCGAAGATGGCCACAACAGCCTCCTCATGCGCGCGCCCGCCACGAACGCACAAGAGATCGGTCCCGCTAAGGACAGGAAGACCCTCCCCCGCATCATAACCCTGGGCGGCGACCACACCATCACGCTCCCCCTCCTGCGCTCCGTCAACAAAGCCTACGGCCCCATCAGCGTCATCCACTTCGACTCCCACCTCGACACCTGGAAGCCCAAAGTCTTCGGCGGAGCCCCCACGCCGCAAGCCTCGGTCAACCACGGCACATACTTCTACCACGCGCACGGCGAGGGGTTGTTGGCGAACGACACGAACATACACGCCGGGATCCGCACGACCCTGAGCGGGCTGAGCGACTACGACAACGATGGGTACTGCGGGTTTGAAATCGTGGAAGCGAGGGAGATCGACGTGATCGGGATGAGTGGGATAATCAAGAAGATTCGAGACCGAGTCGGCACCGAGAAACCAGTCTATCTGTCCATCGACATCGACACCTTAGACCCTGCCTGTGCGTCCCCCCTCCCTTTTCGCTCCCCCATTCCTTCCCCCTCTCCTCCCTCCATTCCCCTCTATCCCCCAAACTAACACACCCTCTCTTCACAGTCGCCCCCGCAACCGGCACGCCCGAAACGGGCGGCTGGACGACGCGCGAACTGCGGACCATCATCCGCGGGCTCGAAGGCATCAACTTCGTCGCGGCGGACATCGTCGAGGTGGCGCCGGCGTACGACACCAACGCGGAGCACACGACCATGGCGGCGGCGGACACGCTCTTCGAGGTGATGAGCCTGATGGTGAAGCGCGGCCCGATGAGCGTGATGGGGACGGGCCAGGCGCGGGGGGACGGGGAGAGGGATTCGGTCCGGGGTGAAGGGAGGAGGGAGGAGTTGTGAAGGTGGGGAGGGCCGAGGGGGGGGGAGGTGGGTTCTGTTTCAGAGGGAAGGGGGAAGCGGATAAGCAAGAAGGTGGGACGAGCAAGAAACTATGGCGAGCAAGAAGATGACAGGGGCAACACATGAAACGACCGCCATGAGCAAATGTACATACATATATACGCACCCCGCCTTGTCGAATGCAACGAACAACCAATACCAAAGCGACCCAAACAACCCAAAAGACCCCAAACGACCGAAACCCCAGCTCCAGCATATCTCACATCCCACAGATCCATCCATCCATCCCTCGCTCCCACAACCTCGCTCCTCCCCTGTCCCCCACCATCCCCTCCCCACACACACCACACAGGCTCTCCATCCAGCATCCAACCCAGCAGAACCGAAAGCAAGCAAGCAAGCAATCGATCAAGAGAACCGCGACACGCAACACGACCTGAACCCCTTCCCTTTCCTTCCCTTTCCTTCCCTTCCCTTCCACCCGCCACCAATAAGCCCCCCTCTTCCGCTAAAGTACTGCGTTTTGGGACGGACCAGACCAGACCAGACCAGACCAGACCCGACAAGACGGACCCATCAAGACGGACCAGACCAGACCCAGCGAGAAAGCGAGAAAAAGAAAAGAAAGAAGCTCCAACGCTGCGCCGTGACGACGTTTATCCCCTCGCGTTGCTCGAGTGTGTACTGGTTTTTTTTAATCACCCAATTTCCATGGTATACCTATCCCCCCCCCACTTCCCCAACTTCCCTCTGGACTCTACCTCCACCTCCCTCAGCATGCACCCATCCAGCCCTCGGCCCCCCCCCCCCTCTTCCCTCATCCCTCATCAATTCCTCACAGCATCCCCATCGCAGCTGCGCATTATCGAATGTGTAGCAAGACATTTATTTGTTTTAGCGTCCAATACTCTTTGAAGATCGACGAGACGGGTCTGTTGAGGATCCACGAGACAGGCTTCGTTGGGGGCGTCTGGGATAAGGAACGAGCCCCTTTCGAACCAACTCGCGCGAACACGGACGTCTCGTGGGCCTGGGGATTGAGGTAGGTAGTACGTAGGAACTTTGAAGAAAGAAAGGGACGACGGGGCTGTGAAGCCTACTTGTATTTGTCTTCGATGATTGTTTAGCAGATGGAGGGGGAAAGGGTGGGTGGTAATTAAACCTGGCTAGCGGACAGCAAACAGCAGAGAGCTCGCGTTTTTATTTCAGCGCATGGGTTTGGCAGTAGACCAATGGTGGTAGCACACCATCATCTCAGAGGGACAAAGCCCTCCTGATACTGAGAAGTCACAGTAGGGATCAGACGCTCGATGGGGCGTGGCAAAAGGAGAGTAGAGGTATGGGATGATTCTCGTAAAAGTGTCGAGGCCAAGAACGCTGGTCAACAATGGGTAGATGTGGAGAGGCAGGGCGAGCTTGGAGACCAAAAAGTGGGTAGCGTAAGGTATGCCGATTATCGATTGCGCAGTCTAACAGCCTATGAATGACGACTACTGAGATACTCCGAAAGAAATCATCGCCCCTCGATTATTGATCCTCGACCGGAAGCAGACCGTAGGTGCAAGGTCTTTGAGCCATCGAGCCATCGTAGTAGTACAGAATCGAAAAGAGGAAGGAAATATCTGATGTGTATTTGGAACCTGCTCCTTCGCATGCAGGACTCGCCCTCCTTGACAGTCTATCTCTTCTTCAATATCAGACGAGCTGTGTGTGACCTTTGGTGTAAGATAGCTCACTGCAAAATTGGTCAGCAGGATATAGATTCGAACCCTTGAATAGTACTCACAGATATCTCGTCCATGCCTATCTCCTCTTGGTTCGTAGCTGGTGCAGCGGCGCCGTTCACAGTCGCGACGGCATCTGTAGTGGCCGCAGTACCATTTGCAGCGTTGGCGTCGAAGTAGTCAACCATTTCTGCGTCAAGCTCATCTGCAGTCTTCGCCTTGGGACGTCCGGCATTGCGGCCACGACGTGCACCACGTCCCCCAACACGTCCTCCACGAGTAGCTGTGCCATTAGTCGTAGGCTTCGTCGCAGCGGACTTTGGCTGGCTCTTGCCTTGTCTGACCTTTGGTTAGAATTGTTGGGCACTCGTCAATATATCATCGTCGATACTTACGTTACACGGTTACCCAATCCTTTTGCAGGAGCTGCTGCAGCTTTGGACGCATCGAGGACGACCTCAATCTTCGCTGATGTCAGCAAATGATCCACATTTGAGGGTGCTTCAGCGAACTTTACCTTCATGGGACGCTTGTCGACCAACATTCCGCTAAGTTGAACGAGGGCGTCATCGGCGCTGCTTGGTTTGCTGAAGACGACAGTCGCAATGCCGCGGCTTACACCGTTGGGTCCATAGGTGATTATGGCCTTCTTGACATGGCCAACAGATTTGCCGAAGTATTCCTATAGTAAGAAATTGGGTATCGAGTCAGTTCACTGGTATGCCGTCAAGAGTTGTGTAGAAGGTACGGCAGAATGGCGAGTGAGCCCAAGGAGAAGACATCTATTGAGATCCAAAACCAGCCATGGACCCTCAAGATTTGAGCATCAGCGAGCGAGCAGCAAGCGTTAGTAATCTGTTAATAGGCACCCGATCCAATCCTTGTCCAGGTGGAGGGCAAGGAGCCCAGCCGTTCGATCCTCGTAGAAGTCTCCGGCAGTCGTCTACAAGCACCGGCCGCCCGATAAATGGCTTTCCTGACCGCGAATTGACCCATCTTAAAGCTTGAAGGGACTCTTGTATGATTGTTGACCCTATCCGTCGCCCCACACAGTGCCATCAGGGGGGTTGAAGAACTTTGAGGGGGGGTCAGGATAGCGCTTGCATGTCGAAACCGAAGACAGTGATTCAAGTAGCCCTGATAAAGAGCTCAGGTCGACGGCGCAACCGGCTTATGAATGATTACCGATTCGCTTGTCCAGCTCCCCGCATGCTTGCGAGGTTGTCGCGAGAAGCGAGTGTTGAGAGAAGGTTGTGCAGAGTAATGGCTTTGTTGGCCTTGGAAGACAATCCCGCGATTTCGAGGAGATTATAGATCGTAGGTCCCGGATCATTCGGGGTTCCATGGGCTGTTTTGCTCTTGCTGCTTTGCTCGCTGATGCTCGAAGCCATGTGCATCACACATTGTACAGGATTTGACATTCTCCAAATTCACATCCTCAGTAACGACATTGTCTCTCCTCACAGTCTTTTGCGCTGAAGCTGGTGCAGTCTGTTTGCCAGACAGAGCATACATCGCAGAAATTATCGGTGCAAGACTTTGATGTGAGCTCAACTTCTCATCGCTTTGCGTCATGCTTCGCAGAGAAGCGAGCTAAAGCCGATGGAAGGAGTAGAGGATATCCCGCGCCGTCCCATAATGCTGTCCATTTGGCCACGAGCTCATGCTCAAAGAAAAATGGGTCTCTCCGCGAACGATCGAAAAGGGCCGCAATGATCGAGTGTCATGAAGTGCCGGCGAGAAAAGTCCGACAGGTGGTACCCTCAGGTTCAACATACCTTAATCTGCCACTCGTTCACATCGGCGGGCTGAATACGTCAGTCAATGTAGCACGACGAGGCCTTCAAAGAGTCTTACCAAGTTGCTCACGATGATCTTGGACTCTCCATTCCCTGCGGCCGGACCGCTTGGGACCGCGCTCTTTGCAGGTGCCGTCTTAGCACTTCTTGTGTTCTTCTGGATACCTCCTACGGGAGCAGCTGTGGCTGCCTTGGTTCCATTTCCAACGCGACGAGCTCCGCGTCCACCACGACGGCCTGCGGTCTTGCGACGAGTGCTGAGAATTTCATCAAGACTCTGGTCTAGCTTTCCCGACATTGTGAGATGTTGATGCGAGTTGTTTGACTGCTAATAGGGCTGGCTTTGGCTGATGGAAAAGGAGGATTAGGATTGCTGGTTCTTGGGCAGGGGAAGCTGAACGTAGGTTCAAACGAGAGTTTTGATGGCAGGATCAAGGTTTGTGACCTGTAGAGTGGCTGTGGATGATGTGCTTACAAGAGCAAGGAGCAGTGATGGTGAAAGATGGATGGCTGATGGCTTAAATAGAATTTCTTTGATGTGTTGGCTGTTTGTAGTGTTGAGACGTGGTTAACACGAAGTGGCTCGAGCGAATCAGAGCAAGCGAATGAAAAGCTGGGGTGTATTGATGAGTGTTCGAAATGAAGATGTGATGGAGATGTGATGTTGATAAGTGAAGAAAGCGTGTCCTTTGTTGGAAAGTGAAGAGGAGGGAAGGACGGAGGCAGCAGGATGAAGGAATCGCGGTCGCGCTAAAACTTTGTGGCCTAGACCCGATGCGGCTCTACAGTAGGAAGGGCGCGGAAACCGTGACTGGTATACCTGGGTTGATCTGAATGGCTTCATCTGGGTCTCTTATTACCATGAGTACTTGTCTAGCTACATCAGTGACTCCTTGTATACTGTGAGAGACGCACGCTATCAAAGTGAAACATGATCAAATATCGGTATAAAAATTTATACGGAGGTAGGCGTAAAAATTCCTGGACAAGCCCTAGCCCTACTTTCGGAAGCCAGCCCCATCTTTGTGTGTGGAGCTAGTGGAGCACTATCCGAGGGAGTCTTGGCGTCCAGGACTTTTTACCAGGGTTTTAAGTCGCCCCGCCAAAAGGTGGGGCTAGGCTGAGGCGGGGCTAGCTCGCCCAGCCGTCGCCCGAGGCCTCTGATGGGCTAGCCTCGCCTTCGCCTCGAATAGTCGGCGAGGCGAACTGTAGATCGCCTCTACATTTTAGTGGACCCTGATTTTCGTGGGTGAACTGTGAGATTATCAGTTCGATATTTTGTCAAAGATGACTAAGCTTAGCGGCGCCAAGTCTTATGTTTATTGGTTCACACTGTTAGCTTCGCCTGGGCTAGCCCCGTCACCGCCGAACTACCCTCTAGCCCCGCCTCGCCCTAGCCCCCTCCCTCGAGAGGTCGCCCTCGCCCTCGCCTTAGGCCCATGGCTGGGCGAGGCGGGGCGACTTAAAACCCTGCTTTTTACGCCTACCTGAGTACTTGACTTGGTCGTTATATTACTTTAGATTAATAAGTTACAATATATATAAGTTTAAAGCGCTTCTTGTAAAGGTCTTGTAGCTCAGTTGGTTAGAGCGTGGGGCTAATATTTGTAACCTCAAGGTCGCGAGTTCGACCCTCGTCGAGACCATAATTTTTGCGTTTTTGCTCCGGTCTTCTTCTCCCATATACTTCCCACCTCTCCTTTCATTGAATTTGTTCGCGGGGAGTCAGTAGGGTGAGTAGATCAAGGTGGGCCCCAACGAGGACATTAGAGTATTCAATTTCATTATACATACCCAAAGAGGTATGGAGTATCTATTATTCATCCAGAAGGAACAACCAAACTCTTCGACACCTTCACACGAGATCCTCCAAAAGGTCCAAATCAGAACCTACAAACTTCTATATCCTACTGTGCTCGAGGTCTCAAGATGCCCTCTGTGTGATAGTGAAAATCGGTAGTGAGAATAATGTAAGCGTCTCTCATCGTAGAATGTTCATGATTCGTGGCATCGAATAATGTGCATGCATTCTTCTCCGTCAATTCTCGTCTCGAGACGCTCTTATGTCGAGATACTCTTGAATCCTTTCCCCGAGAAGACCAGACGCTTTGACTAATGACCTGTGCTCTAGGCAGCGGATACGGAAAGATGTCTATCGAGTCCTGTCCTTGTCTTGTACGATCGTACTCTTGAGTAAAATGTAAATTATATGGGCCCAAAGCTTACTTCAGCAATAAAAACTAATCTCCTCGACGCAACACGCTTGTGACAGCAAACGAGCTAATGAATCGCCCGCAACTAAAAGCCCCCATTACCATACATGACATGTGGACCCGTTAGTTCCCAGCTTCGCCGTGATCTTTCCGCCATCAAGTGGACCTGGCAAAATTGTCTAAGATTATTCCACCAGAGAAACCCTAACTGTGTCTATGTAGCTCGAATTGGGTTTCGAGTCATTCCAAAAAAGGATCATATGCTCTGTTTCAGACATACAGCGGAGCCAAGAAGTCTTCAGCTGGGCGTCTTAGTACACGAGAGCTTGGAGAAGGCAAGAAAATGATACATGAGGGCTCAGCTCAATAGCGAATTTCGGGAGTGATGTAAGGAAAACGAGAAGTGAGTCTGTGGGTCTGGAGGTTCCGAGTAGCTCCCCATGATTCTTCCTTCGTCGGTAGGAGCTCCAGGCACCATTAAAACTTCCAAACCTACTCCATCTTGTACAGCTTCATGACTGCGTCCTAGGCTCCTCTATACATGGAGTCGGCTCTTTTCAGCCTTCGCCTACGACTTCTTTCCCTGTCTCCTCCTATTGTTCAGATCTGTAGTTGAGACGTAAGACATATAGGTTTCACCAAGATAGATGATCTCTGCGAATGACTGTGTAAAGAAATGGTTCATGACCTCTGGAATCTTCTGAGATTCCGTCTTCAGAATAGGATGCCTAGTGAGGAAAGCGAACTCTGGTTTGAGAGATGTAGACATAGTTCGTTGAAAAAAAAAACAGGACCAAATGTAGGAGTCTGGAAGCTGGGGAGCCGAAGGCGATGATACAAGTACCTCACTCTCTAGCGCGTTGGCATTTGCGTGATAATAGTCAGTGATTTCTGTACGGGTAGTAATAAAGCTCGGTCTGTGAAGTAAGGTGTTGAGCACAAACTCGCGGCCTTCACTTTCCCATTCTGCAGCACACTAATTAGTGAAGTTCATACGCCAGATTTAGATACGTAGTTGCAGCGGCATTAGGAAGATGTAGCATGGGCTCGCTGGATTTAGTATTGTCAAGGAAGGTGTTATAGTTTCTCCTCACAGTATTGCTTAGTGTATCCTCCATTTTCGATGCTGAAAATCTCAAAGTTGCTTCCATTCCCAGATTCCGAATTGCTAGATAGTAGTTCCGGCCGCCCTGAAAAGCTCCTAGGAAAGTCGTCTGAGGAGCATCATCCCCTATCCATTTAGAAGACCGTTCAAAATGGGTGTATTGACGATGTTCTGGAGCCAGCCTAATATTCCAGGAGATGTCTCCCGATCCTGAGAAGCCTCATAGGAATTTTATCGCAGTGTATCAGCATCCACACCTGGACGCCAAGGAACCCTCCAATAAGCCTGAGAAGGATAAAGCTACCCGGCGCGCCACACAGTCTTTGTATGTCGAACAGGCAGGTCTGCTCTAGGGGAACAAGAATCTGTCATCCCCAAGGATTTCAATAATGTTATCTTAATCTACTGATGTTAAAGAGATGCATGATAGCAGAGGTAGCTTTGTTGTTCCGGTAGTATCTGGATCCTTCACCGAATCCATTCTTCCGCTAGCAGATGCCGTCGATACACTCCACGCCATGACAGATTGGTCCCTTGTCGTTGCCTGCCAGTTCTGTGCTCTGAACGCAGGTCTTGATGCAAAGACCGAGGCTAGCGATATGTCGAGCATCGAGGTCGAACATGTCTTCATTATCATAGCTAGGATAGTCCCTGCCATTATGCAATCTAAAGAACACTAGAGAATCGTTCAAGATATCATCTTGTGCGGTGGTAAGTCACACCCGACCCTGGAACATCCGGGTAATTCCAGGGTCGGGTGTGACTTACCACCGCACAAGGTGATAAAGATCTTGTTCTAGAGTCTGAGGGACATCCTTAACCGTCGGACCATAGAAATTCTCCCTATTCAGAACAGTATTCGGAGAGGATTCGGTTGAAGCGGCAGAAGTTATTGGACTGGGAGAGACTGCCGAGCTGGGACGGGTTGTCGAGCTCAAAGGGGCTATCGACTGTGCCCGCACAGCCAACGAGGAGTACGATAAAAGGATCGGCGTCGTAATATGATGCATTCTTAGTCTTTGCAAGAAATCCTCTTGTGCTAATTCGAAGGACCGAAGGACGGGAAAACATCGTGGTTCATATGCAGAGCTTGAGTGTATGGTACGCTGCCAAAGTGGGGTATCGGCATAAAACCCGGCTTTCTCCAAGATTACATACTCCCCAGCGCCTAAACGACCTGCCGGCCAGACCTATTCTTGCTGGTATGTGCAGCGCTTTGCTCAACAGTGTAGAAGTGTACATGGTATCGTATTCTCAGTAGGTCGACAAGATCAATCAGCTTTTCAACGCCTCCAACCGGCCCCGCATCTGCTCCAGCGTAGCCTCTTGCTCCTCCAGGTCCTCTTCCTCGACCACTGGTTCCTCTTCCACCGGCTTCTGGTCCACCTTTGCCGCCCCCAGCTTGCCCTGCAGTATTTCCCCGAGCACCTTGTCCACCTCCGCCTCCGCTTCCTCATCCTCCCCCTCCAGCAGGTCATCATCCGGAAGACTATCCCCAACCATTTCCTCGATGATGCCCGCCTTCATCAGCTCCTGCGACAGTTCCCTCATCGTTCCCGTAAGCTCTGGTAACCGCACCAGAGAATTCACATCTTTCATGATCCCCGTAGAAGCCTTGATGCTGCCCTCGATCTTCCGGACCGAGAACGCCTCGTTCACCTGCATCTTCACACTCTCCAGCTGCGCCTTACTCGTAGCAAGCCGATTACTCTGCTTCCGTATCCTAATCATCTCTTTTGCGAATGTCCGAGTCTCTTGCGCTGCCTGTTTGGCTTGGGAAGGATTCCTTTGGCCTCGTTTCGAGGCTTGGAGGATGTATTGGCGGGTCTTCTGGTCTAATTGCTTGAGCTGTAGCATGTCGCGGTCTAACTTGCGGGTGTTGGCTCGTATGAGGCTGTTACACTTCCGCATCTACTGAATATCAGTGCTGGGCTTCATTTGCTGTCGATGGGTTGACGAACCTGCGCCGCTGGATCGGGCTTGAAGAAGACAGCTTTGATTGACTCCATGATGCTGAGAGTAAATGGGTGCTAGGTGGTGCTAATCTCCTTATCTCAGTCCCATACTGTTGTGCTTTGTAGAGAGTAGGCAGCTTTGAAAGCTTCTTCCCCACAGGATAACGTCCCCCACTAGGGCAAGTCCACGAGCTCTGGAACGCCTTTGCTTAAGCGTGGGAGCGGTCAGATCTCGCCTATAAAATTCCTCTTTGGTTAAGCTCAGCGATCTCTGTACGTAGCCTATGATGTAGCAATCTCAAGCGCAGGGTGGGTATTGTTTCCACCAATTTCTATCAAGATCTTCAGCCTTGCGAGCCGCGCTAAACACCACTTTTCAGACGATCGTCAGTTTTTGCATCTTTACACCACTCACTCTAAGCAAACACAATCCATAGTTCCTAACATTGACATCACCTTAGACTGACCGATTTCCACCTTGACCATGTCTGAAACCAAGCAGACCACGCCAGAGGGTGAGCAGCTACTGCAAGACCATTTCCTAACCGAAAATCGTAGCCTCTGTGAGCAAATGGCTAATCCTCTCGTCTACTCGCAGTCCTATGGGCTCAGCGCTCTTCTACCTCCGACCCTGAGCGCAACTACATCCTCCTCACTATCTCTGCTCCCGATGTCCCCAACAAATCATTCAAAGTCGATTTGAAGCCCACCTCCCTAACCTTCACTGGCCACTCCGATACCAAGAAGACCACCTACCACGTGGAGCTGGAGTTGTATGGTGAGATCGACGTCGAGAACAGCAAGACGCATCACACATCGCGGGATGTGGAGTTTGTGCTCAGGAAGAAGGACCTGAAGGAGGAATACTGGCCAAGGCTGTTGAAGGAGAGCAAGAAAGTGCACTTCTTGAAGACCAATTTCGACAAGGTAGGCGCTTGCTGTTGAAAGCTGAGGACACAGATGAGGTTTGCTGACTGGACTCATTCAGTGGGTTGACGAGGACGAGCAAGATGCCGCGCCTGAAGACGATGCGGCAGCCATGGGCGGTATGGGTGGCATGGGGGGCATGGGAGGTGGCATGCCCGGTATGCCAGGCATGGGCGGTGACGGGGGCTTCGGTGGCATCGGTGAGCGTGCGAGCCTCCTTCAACCACACGCAAGTACTAACCATCGCCCAGATTTCTCAAAGCTCGGCGGCGGCGCAGGCGGCATGCCCGACATGCCGGACATGGGCGACCTCGACGGCGGCGACGAAGACGACGACGACGACGAGGAGGAGATGCCCGAGCTCGAAGACGAGAAGCCGGAAGGCGCGGAGGAAAAGGGCAAAGGCAAGGAGGCCGGGGAGCCCGCCACGAGCGCCAAGATCGAAGAGGTGGCTTAGATCGTTTGAGATCTGGTACATAGCGAAAACAGGTTGGCCCCCGTGGAGCCATCGAAAGGTCCCATTATTTTTGAGGGGAAAACAGGACAGTGGTTAGCCGAATGCTGGTATTGCTACGATTGTCAAATGCACTAGATAGATCTCGTTTGTTCAGCGATTCCTGCCAAAAGCGATTCGAGGACACGAAAACTGAGATCTCATTGCGTGACTCTCGGTGCCAATATGCTCTGCTATGATGCGGTGTTACCGGCCTGCTACCTAACACTCTCAGGCTATACTGGGGAAAGTACCAGCCATAACGGCCGCTATCCATGAGCGCTTCGATGCGTCTCCACGACCAGCACACTTGGACTCCAACCGTAGCCATTTCCAGAACTGTCTACCCTATTTATAAAACACACCTAAGATATGCCTTCCCAGTACATCTAGGCACGTACAACAGATAAAATATATACCGATCCCCCCGCCCCACGTCCAATTCGCCAGTCTCGACGAAAAACCCAGGTATGATATATGTATGTACAACGTCCGAGCCTCCCTCCTACTCAACATGCTCCGACCGCTTGCCGAGCCCATATTCATCCGAGCTCCCGTTCCCCTGCCTATCTCGCAACATATTCGCGGCCCCGGTCTCGATCATACCCTGCATCAGAACGGCACAGGTCAGCTTTCACTTTCACTTCCCTTTCTCTGCCCAAACTCGCACGACGGGGGAAAAAAAGAGGGGGAAACGACTCACAGTCCTGGTGATATGTCTCTGCAACCCCTCCTCCCCCTCCTCATGCACCGCGTGGCCCTTGCCGATCTTGCTCAAGCTATCCCGCATCAAGAACTCGTAGTAGCCCGTCGCGAAGAGCGTCGCGGGCACGTTGACCAGGATGGCGATCCAGCTGTAGTTCATGTAGCTGAAGGCCTCGCCGCCGAAGAAGATTGCGGCCACGATGCGCGTGCCCAGGTCGCGGGCGAGGTTGGTGGAGATGGAGATGTCGGCGAAGCCCCAGACCATGGTGGCGTACGCGAGGCCGATGGCGAAAGGGGCGCCGGCGGCGGAGACGAACGGGTTCGCCGGGTCGAGACAGGCCCAGATGACGATGCCGATGTAGGAGTCGACGAAGAATTCGGTCAGGAAGAGGTAGCCGAGGTTTCTGCAGATGGCAGCGTGTTAGTGAAGCTCCTTCACTGCATGTAGACTGGGACGGAACAGGAAACGGAATTGAACTTCACGTACGTCTGGTTGGGATTTGGGAACGTGCATAAAATGCTCGCCGGTCCTCCATTGTAAACCATTGGTCTTCCAGCAGCCAAGGTCGTAGCCTTAAATTCTTGAATCTCTGGCCTATGCACAATTTTGAATCAGCATTGCTTCTCGAAGCCAGAAACCCGATTTATAAACCGCGATTTTGGAGGAAGATGAGCCTTCTGCTCCCGCGAATTGTCTTCCAACGCAACTTCTGATGCCAAATAGGAAGCAGCGCTCAAATTTACGTACCAGTACATGCCCATAAGCAACATTCCTGCCATGAATGATCCAAAGATCTGAGAAAAAATATAATGGGGAACCTTTCTCCAGGGGAAGCCCTGCCAGACAGCGAAACAAATCGTAATGGCTGGATTAAAGTGCCCACCCGATGTAGAGGCGCAGGTGATGATGGCGAAAGCGATTCCGATAGCAAAGCCCCAGCCGATCTGAAAGATACTGCCGAAGGCGGTAGGATCGGGTTGGGCAGCATTGATGTAGAAGGAAGTGATGGCTGCTATGCCGGGGAAGCTGGTGTACTGTCAGTTCCTTGACCTTCTACATCGTCTGCAGAAAGAACGTACACATAGAAGAAGACTCCTGTAGCCTCGGCCATGCACTCCCGCAGCCAACGTGGCCTAGGATTATCTCAGTATAAAATGAACAGTACGGCATTGGAGCATATTGACCGTGCGTGCTCGAAATCGAGCTTTCGTTGTGATACTGGCTTGCCAGCAACGACATTCCGGGACAGATGCTGCTGAACGGCTTCGGTTGCACCCAACTCCACTGTTTCAAGGGTTAGCATCTAGCCATTTCTACTGCACATGCTTCCCACTCACAATCGTTGGTCTGCAACCTATGCATGCTATTAGACGTCATCTTGCGTATGGCAAGGTAGCTTCATATACACTTGGAGAGCTCGAGGATGAGAAGGGAAGTACGAGAGCAAAAGAAGAGCAAATGGTGGACGCAATAAGAAGAAAGAGAGGTTGAGACGGCTCGAACGGAGAGGTAAAGGAGGCATCTCGAAGCCGGCCGTGTCGTTTGACTTGACTGGAGCCATTCCCAGTGTTGCCGAGGTCAACGGAGATTGCTCATTGGCTAGCATTGTCTGTAGGCAGGATCTAAGGATGAGCCAGTGGGGTGGATGTGCGGGTCAGAATAATCCGGCAACGGCATTTGTTTTATCTGCCATGAGCCAGGTTAGGCGTTGGACGGTTGGAGAGATGTGCAGACCTTAAGGTACTTTACGCAACCGACTATGCCAGGAAAAGGAAAGATCGGTCAAGATTTGGGAATCAACGGACGGTCTGATAAACGTCGTACTCGAGGAGGCATGTGGAAGGAAGCTCTACCGATTTACTTGTACAAATAGTAGTAGAGCGTTTCACAGCATCAAGAAGCATCGTTGGACAACCTACCTCAAGGTACATAGGTACCTTATCGCATGTTATCTACCCCGGATCTTACCCAGTCGGCACTTTTATCGTGGTCGCGGGGAATAGAGTATGCTGCCTCGGCATATTTAGACTGCTAAAAGTCTCTCCACACTGACTGAAAACTCAATCCGTGCACTACTTAAAAGGCAAATGGAGGTGGCAATAATGCCGTCATACCTAAGCTTAGGTAAGGTACTACAGTAACTAAGGTTAGAGTAACATCTTAACGATAAAAGGTTCCTGTCGCTACTCGCTAGTAGGGTACTCTAGGTACTTCATACAACACAGTAGTATGTGGTACAGGAGAAACCTGGGATATTCTGAACATTATCATTAATGTATATGAAGCTCGACCCATACTTCCATTGAAGACTCATAAATCTGCCTTTGCCACTGCAACCGTGTGGCAACCATCTCTAACGCTCCGTCAGGAAGTGTTCCTTGGAGCTCTGCAGCTTCCCGATGGAACTGGTCCATCTCATGACTTCCATGAAGGGCATGAGCCTACAGAGGTTCTTTATTTTCTTAACATCCAAAGAGAAGCCCAATTTCTAGAAAACCATGAATGAGAAATGAAGCACGCACAAAACAAACTCCACTCTCATTACAAAACCGCCATCACATTGAGGACTCATTGATGGCTTCGTCCATGCCTGGGCTTCACGAGAACGACTCTCGGCTTCCAGGTGAGTATCGTGAATTAGTCCCACTTGTAACACCACAATTGCCGTAAGGGAAGAGACCAATACGACTTCAACAGCTCCAAGTGAGCGTTGGTATTTGAGCATGTGACCTTAGGTAGAATGGAGGCTTGTGTTGCAACAAGGACATGCAACGAAATCTGCGAGACACAAGCAGTACGAGAACGCAACCCTGTGAGTCGCTTTCTGTAGTCAAAGGAGGAATGATTGAATCCGTATCTTCAACTCTCACGGCTTTTTCATCAACGCTGATCCGTCTGCACGTGAAGCAGACGGACTGGAGAGACAACATATCTTACTTGATTCGAGTCACGCTCCTACCTTACAACGCCTATTCCTTCCCGTGATCACGATGTCTTTTACACACACCATGCCTTGATAATGACCAACGCGAAGAGACATAGCCTGGCACAGAGCTCGTGCACACCACAGCCAATGGAACTCTTCCAAATCACTCTGCTTTACCTTACACCAATCGCTATCAAAGCTGCACAAACCCCCATTACCTTGCAGACGAGAAGTCACATGCTCTGCCCCAGTACCTAGACTAAACATCGCCGGCTACGGTATGCATATTTGGCAAAGCTTGAATTCGGCCGAAATCCTATACATAGACTGAAACACAGTCGCTGTTTGTTACTCTAGCAAGTGAAGTGAACGAAAAACTATCACTAACCTCATCGCCATCTAGCCCGATTGGTCAGCTACGCTCAAAATTTGCCTCAGTATCACTGTGATTCACTTCACTTTTCTTTCTTCCTTCCTTCCTTCCTCCACCCCATCATCCTCAACGCCCACCCCCCATCATCCATCTCCTTGCTATCGACCAGGCCGTCTTCAACGACAACAACATCATCTAGAGTCCACTCCTTCAATTCTGAAAATTTTCTCTTATCCTTAGCACTTCCACTTCAAGTCACTAAAGCGCGGGTCAGCGTGAAGGTACCCATGTCTTCGATCCAGGAAGCGGCCTTGAGGGCTGCCATCGCGGTGCTCTTCATCTCGCAAACCATCCTTTCCACTATCCTGGCATGCATGGGCAACCCCAAATTCTGGATCTCCTTCCTTTGCTTCATACTACCATCTTACATGCTCATCGTTCGTCAATTTCGGTACCAGCGCGTCAACATGGTCAAGAAGCGCTATGGCTTCACGGATGCCTTCGATTCCTACAAGGACATGACACCCGACCAGTCCCAGGCTGTACTGAAGAATCTCGCCGAATGGGATCACCCCTTCGTCTTCGAGTTTGGGTGGATATCCGAATTCTTCAAGGTACGTGCTGACTGGTGAACTCACGGCTTCTTTCCCCTCACTCGTATCCAGCAGCTTCCGCTCGTCCCTGTCTCCTGTGCAAGATTATTTGGAATTCCTCAAGATCGTTGCATTCGTCGTCCATCTCCTTTTCCGCACTCACCCGCCTCCATTTGATTTACCCTATCGCTTCGTTACATCTGGAATTTGGTTGATGACGCTCACATGTCTCCAATCGCATTTCGGGTCCGCAGTGTCACCCGAAGGATTTCTCATGTGGCCTTTTACTCACGTCTCCGAGCTTCCCCGTCGAGCTCGCTCTCCCCGAAATCCCGTCTCATGCACATTCCCGCGAATCTCACTCATGCACTTGCGCATCTTGTCGTCTTCGAACCAATGAAACCTTTGCTGACACCCGACTTCACAGACCGCAACTGCGCCTTGCCTCTCGAAAGTCATCGTAAATTCTGGCCACTTCACGAGCGCCGATCCATTAATCAGCCATGGCAGACAGCAAGATACGGTGTCTCTCATGACCCAGATGCAGGTTCAGCCCTTACACTCGAGAGAGCATGCCCTATGCATGGCGCGTATCAATGAGCATCATAGCCTGTATGGTAGCGTGATCAATAGCGATACAGTCTTATGGCTTTCCTGGTACGTCATACCGTCTGACTGACGCAAAGAATAGTTGCTGACCCAATGCTTTATCGCAGGATGTGGATGCTTGGCCCTGTTCAATGGATCAACCTTATTGGCTGGCGTAAGCTTCAGAACTTCGAGGTTCACGCCATGTTCATCTATTGGCGGGAGATGTCGGTTATGTTGGGCTGCAAATGGGTCCCTAAAACACTGAGTGAGCTAGAAGACTTCCGTAAGGTAAGGCTTTGACCCCTTGCACTCTGTCACCAAAGGTGTGGCTAACCTGATGTTCTGCAGAACTTTGAAGCCAAGGAGCAAAATTTTAGTCACTGGAATGTCACATTCTCTGATGTCATGCTGGACGCCATCTTGTTCTCGATTCCTGGTTTCCTGAAGCCTGCTGGTCGGAAATGCATTGTCGCTATCTTCGACGAGGATGTACGTCGCTGCAATGGGTGAGTCGTCTCCTCGGTTGGTCCAGTTGAATTCGATCTGATCCTTCTGCAGGTACGAGGACGAATTTTCTCCTCGCCTACGAAGCATCCTCTTCGTTATCCTAAAGGCCTGGGGTTTGTTTCAGCGTTACCTATGCCTGCCTCGTATGTCTCCTCGGGTCCTGACAGCAACCACCAACGCCAACGGTACCGTTAATTTTCCGGAATACACGTACCCAGCGACGCCCTACTATGTAAAGCAGACTCTTATGAACCAATACGGTCCGTTCGCCATCCTCAATCGTCTCCGTGGCTTGCCGATTCCTGCCCCTGAGTATGGAAGTAAAGGCGTCACCTGGGAGTCCATGGGCGCTAAGCAGGAAAACGTTGATCGTCAACTCGCCGCCGAAACTCGTGTCTTGCTCAAGTACCCGGAGCTTATGAGCAACTCTTGGGGTTTTCGTCCTAATATTAATTTCCAATACAAGTCTATCGCCGTCAATCAACAGATGAGTCCCGGCTACGGTTCGCCTTTGAATGCCTACAAGCCTGAGGCGCTCGTACAGTTGTGAAGCTTCTCCGACGCAACCACTCTAAGTGGTATCAGCAAGTCATGGGCTCAACAGATTTTCACGGGTCCTCATCTCTGTCGGCTCCTCACTGCATAATACGTTCGATGTCGGACAGGCTCCTTGACACTGTGTGTACTTTTTTCATCAAATTTTTCACTTATGCCCCACTGCACGTCTTACTTTTCGATTCTTCTCTGCACATGGCACAGGATCTGCAGGATATATCAATTAGTCGGAAGTGGCAGTATCAGTCATGACCCATACTCGACTGGCTGTCTTACTGTTCTCCAGCTGCAATATCATTTCGAACCCTCCGCTCGAACCTCAAACCAGTCCTGTGGCAGGCAAAGATAAGAGGAGAGGCACTTGTACATTGAGCGAGATTTGTAGCTGACTTGAGCACCTGTGACTGTAATTTGTCGTGGCGTTTCCTCACATGATGCACGAGAGCAGTCTTCATAGATAACGAAGGATAGATAGTTCTTGCATAATTGTTCCACATGTCGCACTATCTGAAAGATAACCCCCTATAGAGAGCAGTTGTAAGAAAGCGAGATAGTCGATAAGTGCCTAAGCCGTGGACGTTGCCCAAGGCGAGCACGACCTAGGGCTAGATACCTACACGGACACCTTCCCTCCACGGAGATCATAATCAACCATTCCCTCCTTGAAATGAACAAACACCATTCAAGATATTGCTTAACAAATATAATCCACTTGATGGGTGGGGGGGCATCCCAACCCAGACCTAGCCCATGCCTCCTACCGCTTGCGGCGCCTTGAAAGAATGAGCCTTCTCACTGTCACAATACAAAACCTGGCAGACAGGCAAGTATAAGCTCCGAACTCTCGACCTCCAGACCCTCGAACCGGGCTGATAGGCCAGTGCAGCATATACCCGTCTACCTCTTCACGATGCTTCCAGTCACACTTCAATGTACCCATCGACGAATCGTCCACGACCTGTCCAATATTCGGTGGATGAGCTGTGCGCCTTCTGTCGGGACTGTATACACACCTTTGTCGAGATCGAGGTGTTGTTCTGTATCTTACCATACTGGAGCGTGGCTTGTCTGATCTCTCCGAAGAAAAAAAGGGCTCCGTGCGTTTAGAGAGCTCGCAGAGCTTTATCAGCATGATGAAAGTTATTGATGTTCTAGAAGCGTTTGGGGAAGGGGGCGTTGGGGGGAAGGGTGCGAGAAGGTGGGAGTGGCGCTGATGATACGGTACAATGTGAATCGACTACGATATCTTGCACGGATGGCTCGGGATGGATATATTGTTGGTTTTACCGGTGCGATTGCGTGGGTTTTTGTTATACTCTTGTATAGTCTATGTCGTCATGAGGAATTGCGTGCAAACAGGTATAAATGCAAATGTCATCTTCCATCTATAAAATCCCTGCCGTATCATGATCGCTAGATTCAGCTTCCGTCTTTCTCCCCTACCTTCCCCCCTCCCTTCACTATTCAATTCCGGGCGCGAGGGTTCTCTATGGATATCTTCTGTCTCGGTAACATCGACAAAGATATCTTCGCCTGGAACTCAAGATCATCTTTACCTATTTGACGAAATCGACGAGGAATGACCCAACAGAGTTTCGAACAACCTGCCTTGAGACAGCCTCTGGCCTCGAGATTCGAATGCAGGCCTTAAGAAGTGCTGATGTCGCTTGAAGGATTGATCAAATCCAGGCTAAGATGGCCGTTGCTTCCTAAGTATGAATGAGTCATTATGGATCCTGAACGTTTGCCCCACTGTTTGACGAACCCATAGAAGTGTGACGCCCTCGCTTTCCTTGCCTCGCACATACACCAGTGATCCATACTGCCATCTGCCAAAAATCCCACCAATAGTCCGTATCCGTGGGCCCGTTCGTATTTATGATAAGAGCACAACGGCGATCCCCTTCCGTTGTCAGTGAATCTGGTCATTGTTCTTCGAATGTGTCACTACTTACGCGATACAATTGCGTGCGGCATATGTATCTTCGCAGTAGGGTCACTGCTCGGCCCGAAGCGAGTGCGCCCATAGTCAGGACTAAGAGAGCTATGGTCATCCCACGGCATGTGATTCAAAAGGTATCTGCACGACGGTTCTACGAATGGCGGCATACTCCCATAGCATTGTATGGCCGTTGGATCCACATCCTCGTCGGCAGTGAAAACTCGGACTGAGAGGTTTCCATCGTCATCTGATAACTGTTAGAGGTTTCAAAAATCCACATCTATAGGATCCTAACCAAACCTATCCCCATCCCCGCCGGTGGGATTAGTCTTCCCAGACATGCAATTATTGATAATCTCAGCCACCGCATTTTGTACCTGTAGTTGACTCGCGCGCGCGGTGGTGTCCCACGGCTTATCTACTTCCACTTCTACCTCAATTGCGCATTGTCCGTCCGCTGAGAGATTCTTCGTCAGCTAAGAGGAAAACCATGATAGATTCCGAGCTCATACAGCTGACGACTCTCTGCGGCATATACACGTCGTATTTTGTTGCTGTGCCGCGCGGGCCCCAGATAAACTGCTGTGTTACAGGCCCGGCCACAAAAGCCATGTTGCGCAGTGCATCAAGGCAACTCCTTTCGAAGTTACCGCCTTCCACAACGTTTCGGTCGCATACAATCTTGCGGTCAGCCGACAGGATGGACGAGTTGGTGGCGTTGATCAGAGATGGCAGAGTGCCTGACAGGTCTGAAGAATTCCGTAAAGCAAGCGCCGAAGCGAAAGAAACGCTCAAGAATGTCAGCCAGAGATAATGCATCGCAATACAATAATATGTCGTTGATGTTGAACAAAACGGACTACGAGTTTCCTATCCTTCCCGGCGGAATAGGACCTCATATAAAGAAAATACGGATGAGACGAAATGACCACACGCATGTCGGAAGTAGACTTCGGTTCCGGACGCAGTCGCGATTGGCGAAAGTAGGACAAAGGGCCGCCGACAAAGTAAAGTACTGTACTCCACGGAGTAGCATGAAACGAGCAGATACAAGCGACGACTGGATATAAATACCTTTGTTTTGTCGCTTATAGCGTCCCGCCCATGAACGCGCTCTCTAATCTTAGGTAGGCGAGCACTGTCGGCGCACGCTTTCCAGCAATCTTGGTTTATCCAGCTTTCCGACTGACAAATGTATACGGGACTGGTTCCTTATGAGATTTAGGGTGTGCAATGCATCTTTCTTGGATATGATTCAAAATGCACCTTCCTCTCCTTGAGTGCAAAAAGCTCCCCTGATATCAAGACTCCAATCCGAGCGATCCATTCATCAACAACAGAAGTTCGCGGACTGTGAGCGAAGAGGAGGCGTGGACGATATCTTGTGTGTCGTGTCAGCGGGTTCGCGCGTCGACTCCTCAGACTGAGCTAGTCCCTTTATGACTAGCCTTAAAAAAATATCCTGCGAATTTCGTCTTCGCACTCGAGGCACTCTCAAAATTCTGTCTCTCATCACCGCCAATACCACAGTTGCTATGAAAGCTCCGAGTCCTCCTGAAACTCTCACACCAAAGCTAGATAGATGGCGCGGACAGAGAGATCTGTGCTCTGTGGATTCCAGACAAGATCTTGCGACAAGCCCCGCGCTCGTCCGCGATGTTGTTTCCCCTTCCGGGAGACCGAGACGTTGCTAAAAGGTATTCCTGGACCTAGAGGAAAATTCTTAAACATTTGGCGAGAGGCTGGGCACGGATATATCCCCGCAATCCAACCTCCATCCAGCAGCCCGCATCGGAAGGTTGGAACCATTGGCTGCCCCGCAAACTCTCCTGTGTCGAGCCTAGATCTGCGGCCCCCGCCTGGTCGAACAGCATATGGCTTCCCTACCCCACCATGCGTAGGCGGGGCAGGGCGATGCAGGCTTGCCTCCACTTCCACCCAATGTCAATGATACTTCCTGAGAGTACGATGCAACTAGACTCAGATAGATCCTTTAGCAAAAGTCATCTAGATGGTCGAGACCAGTCTTTCTCCTGTTCCGAACCTGGGGGAAAGCCGCCCGTCTTTTGCCTTGCTTTCGCCCTGGTCGACTTCGGTGCAACGGACGACGAAACATGGTTCAACCAATCGACGATGACATGCGGGAAATCGAACATCAAAGTACCTAGCCCGAAAGGTCACTGGCTCTCGAGCCCCTCCTCCAGTCTCAATGTGGGGTTGATGGACACCAATAACATGCAACCCAGACTTTATAAGGCGAATGGCTCCGCATCAGCTCTTTCGGACCTCGCCATCACTCCAACATATACACACTCTACAAGCCCAAATACATCAAGCAAGGAATACTATTGATAGATATCATCTCATCCTAAGGACCATTTACGTTTATAATGTCTCATAACGTCCCCGAGAAGCAATGGGCTCAGGTCATTGAGAAGACTGGAGGACCCGTTGACTACAAGCAGATTCCAGGTGAGGCTTGATATCGCAACAGAATGACAGAAAAGCTGACAACAGCCCAGTTCAAAAGCCAGGCCCTGATGAGGTCCTAGTCAACATCAAATATTCCGGTGTTTGCCACACCGATCTACACGCCGTGAACGGTGACTGGCCACTACCAACAAAACTCCCTCTGGTTGGAGGCCACGAAGGTGCCGGTGTCATCGTAGCAAAAGGTGATCTGGTTCAGGATGTTGAAATCGGTGACCACGCTGGTGTCAAGGTAGAGACTATACTCTATCGAAACACCCAGCCTCGAAGCTGACATGGGTCCACAGTGGTTGAACGGTTCATGCTTGGCCTGTGACTTCTGCCAGACGGGAGACGAACCTCTTTGCGCCAAAGCCCTCCTCTCCGGCTACACAGTCGACGGGACCTTCCAACAATACGCCATCGCCAAAGCCGCGCACGTTGCAAGAATACCCAAAGACGTTCCCCTGGATGCGATCGCTCCCATCCTTTGTGCTGGTATCACTGTCTACAAGGGATTGAAGGAGTCAAACGCTCGTCCCGGGCAGACCGTGGCCATTGTCGGTGCCGGAGGCGGTCTCGGTTCTCTCGCGTGCCAATACGCCAAGGCCATGGGCCTCCAGGTCATCGGCATTGACACGGGCGACGAAAAGGAGGCGATGGTGAAGAAGCTCGGGGCCCACTCCTTCGTCGACTTCGCCAAATCCTCAAACGTCGTCAAAGATGTGCAGGCTGCCACCGAGGACGGCCTGGGACCCCACGCCGTCATCCTGGTGGCGGTCAACGAGAAGCCGTTCCAGCAAGCCACCGAATACCTCCGGCCCCGCGGAACCGTCATTGCCATCGGTCTGCCCGCCGGCGCATACCTTCGCGCACCAGTCTTTGAGACGGTCATTGGTGTCAAGACCATCAAAGGGTCCTATGTCGGAAACCGCAAGGACACCAGCGAGGCCGTTGACTTCTTCCGCCGCGGTCTCATCAACGCACCGTTCAAGGTCATTGGCATGAGCGAGCTCCAGAAGGTTTACGACATGATGCACGAGGGCAAGATTGCGGGCCGCTACGTCGTTGATACCAGCAAGTAACGGATAAGAGCTATTCGAGTTTGGAGTCTGCAATCTGAGAGAGCCCGAGAGCCATTTTGAAAAGTGCCTCCTTTGATGCAATGATCTTCTGGCGCGATGTGTGTATGTAAAATGGTCGATATCTTTTCTTCACCAATGTAGATACATATGAGAATCGAAGCTCAGCCAATTGAGCGAAAAACAAAAGCATGGAATGTAGACCCCTATCAAGAATGTGACAATTGCCACCTCGACGGAAAAGACGGGGCATCGCCAGTCCAGTGAGGCAGAATTATTCAGGTCGCCGCCAAAACAAACTTCGGAACCCGCAAGCCTGATTCCACCTCGACACGCATTTTCCCTCCACGCCAAAAGCCCCCCGAAACGCGCTGGCTGCCTCTCGAGCCTTCTCATTGAGCATAGCAGATGGCGCATAAGCAGAAGCACCACACTCGCGAGCCGTGTCCAACAGCACAGCACCGCTCCGCCTGATCGATCCGCCGTGCGCGACTCGGGAGACGCAACCTCGCAAACGAGTCGAGTCCAGAAGCATCTGAGAAGAATGCTTCACGAACACAGCTGCTGAAAGAAGACTAAACGCCCAAACTCCACCGGCGCGGACCATGGCTCGAGCACAGCGCCCACCGTACGCATTCCCGGGATACCTCTTCTGCCTCTGAGTTTTCAAGCACTGAAGCGTTGTCCGGCACTGACACGTTGCAAGGATATGATCTAGACGACGAATACCACGTCGGCGTTGCAGCCCACGCTTCCCTTGCGGACTCTCTCGCTTTCACACTCACTCTACATGTTACACCTGCGCCGAAATCATGCGTGCAAGCGTCGACTTCCGTCCTTGGGCACGAGAAAGGGGCGCGAACGTCTCCATCGTGATGTGATTACTGGGGTCTTTGTGGGGAAGGAGGGCATCTGAGGCAAGACGGACGAGCGGAGTGGACTCGCAGCGCCGGGGAGGAGATTGTGTCTTCGTTCGATTTAAGTGGGAAGTTCCTTGCTGCGTTGGGTTTGCCAACTACTGCGAGTGCTGGGCATTTACTACGGTTACGTGTCCAAGATGCACAGGGTCGACGAGCGAGAAGCAGGGGTATTCGCTATATCTCCCGTTTTCGGTTGCATTCGGGGTATCTGATGGCGCGGAGATGAAGTGGCGAGTCGAGGGTTCTAGAGCCGCGAGTCGGTCCTGTGATGTGCGATTGAGACTACGTTGGAAGAGACAGGCGTGGGCGGTGGGTTGGAGCGGGTGGGGGATGAGATTGCGCTTCTTCCTTCTGGGAATGCATGGGAGAAGGAGGTTCATCGTCAAACAAACAACCGGTTTCCTCCATATGAGCATACCGACAATCTTTGGTGGTTGACGCTCCGGGCATAACCAACCCTACGGCGCTCTTAAAAATCCATACCGAGCTGGCAGGGATCATGCGTGCTGCAAACCCTCCACCCATCCAAACTTGGATCCAGCACGAGATTTCGACGAGGGCAACCCCGTTTGTTTCTCGCTCTGAACGCGTCTCACGATCTTTTTCACCTCAATCGCAGACCGTCGATAAAGACCCGTCCTCCTCAAGTCAAGGCCGGTGTGGATCTATTGTCAGTCCGATATATGGAGTAGCAGAGTAGACATTCAAGAGGTGAAGGCCTGCGAATGCACGTGGAAAAGTACAGAGAAGCGAAGCTTCTTCCTGTGCAAGATATCAAATCAAGCCGCAAAAGGAGAGGTGGCGCCCGTCGAGAGCAGATCGGAAGGCAAATATGATTTTGGCACCCACTGTCAATATACCCACGCCCTTAAGAGACCTCTGACGACCAACACAGCGCTCCTCAAAAGCACACCCAAACGTGTTTTTGTAATAGGATTCATGGCTCTTATCATCTGGATCTACCTCGGACGGAAATACTCAGTAGCTCATCCCCATCTCGTATAAGCACCACCAGCATTCCCCCCACAAGCCCACACATCCCCGTACCCTTCTCCTCTCAGACCTCCGCAATCTCCCTCAACCGCCTGATCGTACTCCTCGTAGCCGCAGCCGCCGGTGTCCTGCACAACATTCCCCGCATCAGCCCACAACTCCACGCATACAAAATCCGCATCGCCAACTCCCGCCCCCCTCTTTCCCTCAAAAAACAGAGATGCGAGCGCACTTACGAAACAGTCCACGCGCCGCCGGCGACGGTCTTCTTGCAGATCCCGCAGCTCCAGATGCCGACGCTGTGTCGTTTGACCGTGTTCTTGCCGCAGAAGGTGCAGGTGTAGCGGGCGTGCTGGGAGATTTCCATCTTCTTGACTTGTTTGCGGAGGGAGGCGCCATATCTACGGTGCGGGGCTTGTTAGATGGGGTGATGGGTGAGAGGGACGAATCTGGTTGAAGGGTGGGGGGAGGAGGAGGAGGAGGGAGGATGTAGAGACCTGGTGCCGTATTTTCCGGTGACGCCGACCTCTGCGTGGCGCGTTAGCGTTTAGATAGGGGGTGGAGAAGGGAGGGGAGACTTACTCTTCGTGCGTTTCGTCATGATTGCGACCTTTGTATTGGTAGATTGGGAGAGGTGGGTTTGTTGAAGCTACTGTTGAATGTTCTTTCACTGGGCAAAAGAATCGTGGTGAACGGTTTCGCCTAAACTGCCTCATCGGGCTTAGCATATACTGTAATCGTACCGGCGCTAAGAGCTTGCCTGTCGCTCCCTCGCCTTCTTGAGAATGTGGTTGAGACTCGAAAGCTGCTCGAGCACACACAGCAATGAAGCCTACGAAGGCGTTCCTGGCGCGCTCTGTATGGAAAGGTAGGACCATTTGTTTCTTCTCCATAAGTGCATGAGCTCCTTGCTAATCCCGTCCCGCTGCAGGTCCCAACATCGTCCCGTAAGTCTCCTCCTTGGAAAACAATCATCGCTTCCGCAGCCTCATCATGTCGCTCCCGCCAACAGATCCAACCCTGCCCTTTCCACCAAATCACTAACCACTGAACCGTCTATACCTGCAGCCTCCCCATCATCACCCCCAAACCCGGCGAGCGTACACCCCCGATCAAAACGCAAGCGCGCGGCGCGACGATCCTACCCAACTTCGTTGGCCTCAAGTTCCAGGTGCATAATGGGAAGATATACAATGATGTGACGATCACGGAGGAGATGGTGGGGCATAAGCTTGGGGAGTTTTCGACGTGAGTGTGCTGGGTTTTATGGATCCTTTCGGGCAGGTGTTGGTTGTGAAGGGAAAGGGACAGAAGTTGGGAGCCATGGCGGATGGAGGAGGGAAGGGGAAATTGGTGTGAGAGAAAGCTGATTGTATTGGTTCTGCGTACAGGACGAGGAAGCCGTTCCGTTATACACAGACGAAGAATAAGTGATTGGGTTTACTCAGCAAGGGTGGGAGTACGGGAGTTGGTAGGCACGAGGGCTGTGTTGGGCTTGAGAGTCGTTGGTATTCGCGGCCAGCGACGGTGAGAGATCAGGAGCGATCCCGTGCATCGCCTACAAAACAGAAATGCGGACAAGACGGCCCGGACGGCGGAGCTTGTGGTTCTCCGAGCAACTTGCCTGTGATCGATTAAGCGAACGTGCTCCATGACTCGCCTAAAGCGTGGGAGAGAAGTGGAACATTATCTGTGATGGTTAATGAGAGCCACGGTGAGAGCGCTCGAGTGGGCAGTGGCATTTGACAAAGATACACTATGGACTTGGAATATTGGCGTAGCGAAGCCCCAGCCCAGGCGTTGACGAGATCTATCGCTATCGAGCTCAATGCCTTTAGGAAGCATGGACAATGTGGGCAGTAAACACGATTGTAAATTGTGGTCTTGGAGCCGTTATTCTCTATCAGAATCTATGAGACTTGAACGGGCAAAGCTTATCAAATCAAGGGCTCAAGTCCCACGATATCTGCCAAGGCACTCGGTCCCTAAGCCTGCACGCGCATTGCAACAAGGGTGTGAGATCCGATCTGAACATACTCTGTCAGGGTGAGATCTGATCAATGATGGGAGTCGCATTTGTCTCTCCTCCTTGCTCCGTGTTGCTTCTATCAGGCGTGCATGTCAGACATCGATTCCTTCACTCTTTGATCTAAAGATACAACAAGAGTCCGCTGACTCCGTGAAAAATGGGTAGCCGGATGTTCCCACTTGCCACAGACAGCAGACGGTACGGCGAAGCTGTGTGACTGGACTTTCTGTGTTGCTGTACTTTTACCAGTGTCTCTTGTCGAAGGAGAGGAAGATGGACCGAGTGAGAAGTTGGGTGCTATTCGGACGAACTCAATCAGGTGGGATGGTAGATAAATCAGAGGAGGGAAGTGAATATTGTTTAATGGCAATTATATTATACTAGGTTGTGCTAGAATATATGATTCTGAATCCATGTCAGTCGAGAGGACTGGATATCATGCTGCAGTGCAACTTGCGTCTGTGTGGAGAGAGCATTTAACGTCGGACTGATCCTGCATTGTGGTTTCACTGAACTAACATCTAGTGCTTTCCATACAGTAGTGAGACTGGAAAGGAAGTATTGCAAAATAGTTGTGTTCCGACGCGCAGAGAACCACAGATACGCAGGAGTTCGAATCAGTCGAGTGAGCCCTCGGGTATCCTTCCCCTTCATTGAGCGGGACGAACCGACACTAGCTCGGGACGGAATAACTTTTTGCGGTCCTGGGGAAGATGACTCTTGACAATGTACTGAAGCCTTACATTAGATTCCATTTTCGACACTCCAATCGACCTATCAGCCATGTTAGACATCACAGACTTCATTGCCGAGCGTGGTGGCGATCCCGAGCGGATTCGGGAGTCCCAGCGAAGACGGGGCGAGCCGGTAGAGATCGTGGACGAAATTATTCACATGTTTGATGATCACAGGAAAACCAATTACGGCGCTTCACAGATTGGCGGCAAAATCAACGATACGCAAAAGGAGATTGGCAAGAAGAAAAAGGCGAAAGAGGATGCTGAGGACCTTTTAAAGCAGAAAGAAGCATTGCAAAAAGAGAAAACTGCACAGGAAGCCTTGGCCGCAGAGAAGCTGCAGGCGCTTCATCTGAAGGCTAAGACAGTGGGCAACTATGTACACGAGTCGGTCCCAATAAGCAATGATGAGGTCAAATCTACCCAAAGCTCTGCCTCGGAAAAAGCTGCCCTGTGCAGGCCAATAATAAAGTGGAAAAGGAATGGGCGCCTGAGGGGTTTCAGAAACAAAAGAAGAACTGCCTGTCACATCACGAGGTCCTCTACCGTTTAGATGGCTATGATCCAGACCGAGGCGTTAAGATAGTGGGACACCGAGGCTACTGTTTGATAGGCTATGGCCTCTTCCTAAATCTGGCCCTGGTCAACTACGGCCTGGAGTACTTATTCAATAAAGGCTTTACCCCCAACCAGCCTCCGTTTTTCATGAACAGAGAAGCTATGGCGAAAACGGCGCAGCTGTCACAATTTGATGACGAGCTCTACAAAGTGACCGACGACGGCACGGAAAAGACAGACAAGTACCTAATAGCAACCTCTGAGCAGCCGATTTCCGCCCTTCACGAGGGCGAATGGCTAAAAGAGAAGGATCTACCCATAAAATATGCAGGCTACAGCACGTGCTTCCGCAAAGAAGCTGGCTCGCATGGTCGTGATGCATGGGGACTTTTCAGAGTGCACCAATTCGAAAAGATTGAGCAATTCATCTTCTGCAAACCTGACGACTCGTGGGAGCACCTCGAAGAAATGCTGGCAAACTCCGAGGGTTTCTATCAATCGTTAGGCCTCTCATACAGGATCGTTGCCATAGTTTCTGGCGCATTGAACAATGCCGCCGCAAAGAAATATGACTTGGAATCTTGGTTTCCTTTTCAGAGTGAGTACAAGGAGCTCGTCTCTTGTTCAAACTGCACAGACTACCAGATGAGGGAGCTTGAGATACGATATGGCGCCAAGTCACAAACAAGCAGCAAGAAGACATACGCACACGCTCTGGTATGTTTGATTTGCCATTCAATCTTCAGGGGTTGCTGACATCGAATCTAGAATGCCACGCTCTGTGCCACTGAGCGTACGCTTTGCTGCGTTCTAGAAAATTATCAAACCGAACATGGTATCAACGTACCCGAGGTTCTGCGTAAATACATACCTGGCCAGCCCGAGTTCCTGCCATACACGAAAGAGCTCCCCAAAGACTCGATCTCAGCGAGAAGTACAAAACCATCAGCCTCGACAGAGCTGCCGGTCAGACAGTAGGATCGGCAAGCCGCTCAAAAGGATCTCCGGAGTAGTCACTGGTAGTACAGCTATATAGGCTGGTAGTTACAGAAGCCCACTGAGGATAGAGTTGCTGAGACCTCATGGCCTGGAGCCAGCGAAGGGACATCAGGACTGTGGCAAGCCGCGGCGTCGACCGAAGTGACTCAAGGCTATGATAGACTAGATACTCAAAGCCCAAATTGCCATTCAAGCATGACAAACACCGACCTCAAATCGAGAGATGACACTCTCAACTTGCACCGAACGTGTAACTCCAACTCTCCCTCCCAACCCCATACCATGCATAAACCCCCCATCTCCCCTCCCCAACCCCGGCAAGACCAACACCTGCTGCGTTACATTGCATGTCCTACCCCAACGCAACAAGCCCCAAGTCGCTTACCCACAGCACCAAGCCTCTCGAAGCAGACTCGCACGCGCCACCCTCAGGCAGGCAGGATGCCCGAAAGGGGTACAGTCAAAGCGTGTCGGAAACTCTCCATGGCGAATTCCCAACATGAAAGAAAAGGGAAGGAAAGGAAGAGCTGGTGGGGACTGGAACCAGAATTGAGCAGGGCTCAAAAGGCAGGTGGCCGAAAAAGGGGGAGACGTCAAAGAGGGAGCAAGCAAGACAAGCACCGAGGAAAAGAAGATGGCATGTCACACCGTTTCTTTCCCGGGTGCGGGGATCCCCCAAAGCACACGAAACAGGTTTTTTTTCCGGGGCTTGGGTCCAGAATTGTACATACAGATGAGGAAGAGAAAGCAATCATGTTCAGCTGGCCCAAGGCTAAAGGATCTAAGCGAGGATGACATGCTCTAGTCCGCACAGATCCTTCTTTTTTTCCAAGAAAAAGATTCAATTGAATGTTTTCTATTATTTTATCGAATTGAATCTTGGAAAGCTTGCCAGATCCCGCAGGGAACCAGGTTCCCGGGGACCCAAACTCATGTGCGACCAGTTCACCGATCTTGAGTTGGGCTGAGAAATGGTATTCTCGTCGTGGGAAAGGGGAAAGAGGGACATGGCTGGAAGCATTGATACCCAAAAGAGAGAAAGAAAGATTGGTGAATACAGCGCCAAAATAGCCGTCACGGTTCATGCTCGCTGTCAGACTGTCAGTTGACTGGTGGTGATGGAAAGGGTAGAAAGCATATCTGCCCTCCCTTCACCGCTGCGAACATATCATCAACGTCTTTTTTCCCTCCGACAGTTAGAGTCCAATCAAAATAGCAATAGTTAACTACGGTAAGCTTCTAAGGTAGACACGGGAGAAGGCGGCGCATACTACTACGGTAGCCCGGGTGCAAGATTTCTTATCGCCAGCCTCCAAAGTCTCTAGCTTTTTCCCCACTTGTTGAGACTTGAGAGCGGCCATGTTAGAGACCCCCAAACCCCACCAATGAAGAGATGTGTCCAGGTCACAGGTGTTTGGGGCTAATGCAAGCACCCTTGCAGATCCTCCTGGCTTTGGAAGGTTGGTAACCCTGCAAAAAAACGGGATCATCGTTCAAGCCAGTCAAGCGGTATTATTTCTGACTCGGATTTTTTGATTTTTTTTCAAAACATAAACAAAAAGAAAAGAGAAATGCGATAAGTTGGCTTTTCCTAACACACGCGAGGACATGGAGATAAAAGAGATGCTGAATAGGCGGTGAATATGTAAGATATAATAATAAATAGAACAACAAATGAAAATGGGAGGTGCCCGAATTAGTGATTACTGCATAGCTGAAAACTGCTGCTCGCACCTACCTACCTACTTTCTGTAGAACTCTCCCATTATGGCGTTGGATGTTGCCCCTCTTATTCGCACTAATTCTCCGAAGATCAGCGCGCCACCAGAGAGTAATCAGTCATGGCGCAAAGCAACGATGGTGATGCAGATGGCTTTCCATGCTTCTAAAGCCTCCTATTGCAAATCTTGGAAGACTCCTTGCAACTCTAGCCAAACGATTAGGTTCCGGGAAGGGGCAGGACCTGCGTAAAGCTGATTTTTTCCCAATTCCGATGGAGCGATGGAGGACGCCTATGTCTAGACTCTAGCACTGCATAACGGTAACAATGGCGCCAGCGATGGGCTTGAGACCGAGACGATCCGAGCAGTAAAGAGCAGATCAAGAATCCGGTGGCTGGGAGGAAAGAGGGGAAGCTCCTTGAAGAGAGGCAAGCCATCTTCTCTCATATGAGTCTATGACGAATTTCGCATGTGCGAATGTCTGAGCGGCCTCTCTGTGATAGGAAGAAAAAAGGCGAGCATCTCCGAAACGACGGCTTCCTGCCTAAAGCATGTCGGCGTGCAGTAATATATATGCAGTCGATGACTTAGCAAACGAATATACGGTATATTTATTCTTGATCAAGATGGTGAAGAAATCTGCAAAACGAAAAAGGACTCTCGAGTGTTATGAAGCAGGTAGGTAGGTTGATGACAAAAGTAGGTAGGGTCTTGGTAAGCAGAATGGTCGAAGCGGCTGGATGATTCCAGCAAAGAAAGAGCAGACGGGTATTTTTCAGGAGTATAAAAGGGAGAGTAGACCAGAAGTCGTTGATTTCCATCATCTTGACTCACCATATATACACCCTCTGTTATTGTTATTTTATTGAGTGGCCTGCAGTGAAAGGGAAAAAGAAGAAGGGCAAAACCTTCATTGCAGGGGTTAAAGTTAAGGCTTACGGACAAGACCAGGGCATCCATACATGAAGTAGATTATGGTGCGGTTTGCCTTGCCGATTCAGAGCCGCAACGTATTAACTTACTCTACTCCGTAATCTCCACCAATTAATTCCAACGACGAAAACCTCCCGCAATTTGGATTGGAACAGTTGCCTATCACTCCAGTGATACCTACCGATTGAACTTGAAAGAACAAAAGGATTTCAGCTTCACGGAAAAGTCATTATTGGTAGGTAGGTAGCAGCTTTCGAGTCAGGAGCGCGGAGAGCCAGTGAAAGGAAGTTCTTGTCCGGAAGACCAAAATTCAAGTACCTCCAATCACTCCTCTGGGAATCTTAGGCCCACACCTTGTTGTGCCTGAACGAGTTATACGCTAGTGGCAACTAGCGTATCATTACAATACAACAGGGATTCACCTGCCTCTTATTATTATTACTACCTTATTGCACGCCCTCTTTCCCGCTCCTCTCTCCCTTCTTCACTCCAGTATATCACTCCTCACCGAAACAATCATTATCGCGCAGCACAGTCAATCATCATTTCTACCTCACTTGGATCCTGCCCGGTATACGTCCACGGCTCGACATCATTCAGAACCTACAGAAATCCTCCGACCGACCATATGTCTGGAGAGAGCAGCAGCCAAAGTCCTCCTCCCTCTCTTCTCCTTCGCCATTGCGACGCTATACCATCCAGAACCATTGCCTGCATTGACAGCCTTCGACCCGATCGGGGACGAGGTCCTCCACGAACCTGTACATAACATCCTGATCCTTTCGATGCACGCGACTGTGCAACATGTACCACTACTCTGTCCCTCCACAGGGATATGTCCGCTATAGCTACGATACCTCAGCAACAACCTCGCCCTCGGCATCACCTCAACCTAATCCGCCCTACTCCTATTGGATTCCACCGCAGTATCAATCACAAAACCCATCACCAAAGTCCACAAAGCGACATTCGCGCAAACCAAGCTACACGTACCCACAAGGGCCAGGAGGATGGCACTCCCCAGCCGGATACCCATCCCAAACCTACTACACGACCAGACCAGACTACCAGTCGCCCCCGGTATACCAGGACTATGTGAGTAGAGACAATCCTGAACGGGGCAAACCAAAAGCTCGCCGCTTTTCAAACTCTGGCACCCATGGCGGTGGCAACACCAACGGCCCAAGGCGTTATACCTCCACGCGATCGCAGAAACAGCCTATCATCAATGATACGTCTGACGAAGCAGATGACCCCTCATTCGCGTACATCAAGCCGCAACCCAGCCGCTACAAAGAAGAGAAGCACCACAAGCCAAAGCCCAAAGCTAACAAGTACTTCTATTTCAACCAGGTGCCTGCTCAAGAGAAAGCCACTGACTCACACAAAGCGCGGACACGTCGGCCATCGGAGTCTAGACCCTCGACGGCGAAATCAGCAAAAGCGGCGGCGCCGCCGCCGCGCGAGGCAACCGCAGCTGATGCAGCCAAGCACCGCATACCCGCTGGCTATTCGTTGAAAAATTGGGATCCCACTGAGTCACCGGTGCTACTCCTGGGTAGCGTCTTCGATGCCAATTCGCTCGGCAAATGGATATATGACTGGACCGTCTTCCACCACGGACCATCAACACCGATGTCCGAGGTAGCGGGTGATCTCTGGCTGCTGCTTATCAAGCTAGCCTGCAAGATGAAGAGAGCCGATGAGTGTTTGCCACGAGTCAGGTATCCCGACAACCGGGAAACAATCGAGGATTTCCTAGCGGGTGGCGACAGACTATGGACGCGCTTCAAAAAGTTACTCAAAATCTGCGAAGATTATATGTGGAAGGTGGCAAGGAAGGAAGGAGCGAAAGGCTCCGTGAAGATGGGGAAAAACAGTGGCTGCGAGTTTGTCGATTCCATCTTCGGACGAGACAGGGAGTTGGAAGAAACGGAAAGCCTGATGCAAGGCATCAGGCTATGGAACATGCGTTTCGACGCAAACTGCGAGGACATCTTGCGCCGTCCGTCGGCCGCCTAGAGCACACACGAGTCTTTTCCCGTTGACTCATCATTGCATTGGTCTTGCTTTGGGAAGGATATATACTACATTTCTATGGCGCCTTGCAGCACTTCTGCGAAGATACCCTTGCCTTTTGGTTGCGGAGGAACATTTGCCAGCAAAGCATTGTCATTGGTGCAGTCCTTCAAAAAATGTAATGTATAAATATTGGGCATCATCATTTCACTTTCCGTTCAGCATCATTGGGCGCGCTGGTTTCGATGAGTCACCGGCGCTGTTGACCATAGATAAGGCTTGAGTCACGTTCCTACACAGCTCGCCTTGACGACTGCAAAGTCTGTATACACCTATCAAAAACATATTTACAATTCTCAGCCTAGTCTCCCTTGTGCTTCACGTGCCTGCTCCAAACCGTGATCGTTACGTTACAATTTAAAACACAACTCGTTGCAATACGCATACACCACCACCAGCACTTACATATCACACCACCCCATCTCCCATCTGAAACACAGTCATCCGAAAGAACTCCACCAGCTGACCACCAAAAACGGTGCCTCACATCAGCCGCCCCGTCCAACCCTTCCCAAAAACGCAGAGGCACGCTCCAGCCCTACCCCCGGCCACGAGGCAAAACGATGGACGGGACACGCTTTATCCGTATCCGCTCTAATATCTGACTGCGACCGTTTTTCCGCATAATCTGCTGATGATACAGTAGTAGCCTCACAGACTCACAGACTCACAGTCAGCTTTACATTTTTTACCCGCCGGAACTACACTGTTCTCAGTCAGTCCCCCCCTCTTTTTTTCGATCTACCTACCTACTAACTACGGTACGCTGTTTTTGAGTAGGTACGGCAGGTAAGGTAGAATTTATGATTATTGATTGATTTCGCGAGGAATGCAGATCCCGTTCCATTCCTCACGTCACCTCCGTCACCGACCGTGTTCGTTACAAATATCTCACATCAGACGAAACGAAAGAGCCAGTTGCCGGTCCAACCGATGACCCATCTTTCCCATCGTCGGATTATCGAATCAGATCGTCTCACACTGCTCGACATTCAGCAAGTATACCTACGTATCTACCTCCACAACAAAACAAGCTCTCAGAAACCACCCTGTGCCCGCCTCGCCTTTTCACACCGGAGGCTCCCCTCAGCCGTTTTTTCGCATCCAGAACGTTTGTTTCCCCTCTACCCCCCCAAGCCAGCGCGTAAACCCCGCTTCCGATTGGCCCCATGCGTCCGTGCCGCAAACTGGGTGAAAAGTCATTTGCTGTGGAAAGAAAGGAAGGGAAAGAAGGAAGGGAAAGGGAGGGGAAGGGAAAAAAAGGTTTGGTTCATGCAGGATGCGGGGATGACATGCATGGAGTAGTTTGGTGTGGTTTGATTGGATAGTCAGCTAGCTGGTGAGGCGTGGATCTTTTCCGTTGGACCCCTTTTTAAAGTATTTTTCGCTCCTTCGCTCGCTCGCTCTCGTCTCGTCACCTCGTGCGTGGGAACGTGCATGCATATGCGTGCGCTTCCGGGAGAGTAGAGAGGGGGATTTTCGGGGGCCAGGGGGGGGGGGGGGGGAAGGAAGGATTGCGAGATGAGGCGAGGCGAGGCAAGGCGTGAGGGGCTGGTTCTTTTCTCTTCTTTCTTTCTTTCTTTCTTTTTTCTTGGTGTCTATTCTTGTTTCTTTTTTTAGGCATGGGTTGTAGGTAGGTACTTAGATACATCGTACCCGTACTCGTTGTAACCTGTAGGGTAACACTTCGCCGTTGAATGTCTACCTACCCACCTCGCTCGATACCACCCACAGTATCTTATGCTTTACCCCCCTCCTAAACTGACCGGGTCTCCCAATCCGCCCAAGATGAACAGGTACTAGTACTATTGCCTACGAACACGAGTATGTATATGTATGTTAACAGCCTTCGCGGTCCCATATCTCCAAGTGCTCGCCGGTCCTATTAGTCGCCGGACAAGATCGAAAACGACCTTCTTAACACAACACATCAATGAGAGCTTCTATGGGAATCTACCTAGTCCAGATATTGCAGTGCGCATGAAACAAATGAATTTTGTTTATGTCTGGAGACTAATGGAACCAGTACCGAATCTTTCCCAAAGGTCGACGACATGCAGGAGCCATGACAGCGCTGCGAATCTCAGCCTCACGAACCGGTTTCCTCCCCCCCTCTAAAACCACCCTGCCTATCCTAACCTACCTATACACCGGGAAGCCTCGAGCCTCTCGAGACGAGATTACCGGAGACCATGACTCGTGAAGCCCTGGGCTTGATGGTGGGCGAAGGCGCGATGCCGATCTGGCCAATCGTTGATGCTCTGTTGTGCCCCACTACACCACCATTTCCCATCAATGATTGAACTGGGTAAGTTTCTGCCTAGGGAAGTCCCACTACGGACTTTACATACTGGTGATGTGATAGTGATGCCAATACCGGGGGCTGCACGTGCTGACTTATCTTATCACACCTGTAGCCGCCGTGCGGCCGTGCCATCACAGACATGTTTCTCTTCTCACATTCTGTCTCTCGCTTTCTTTTCCTCGGAGCCTTTTTTTCTTCGTAGGGCGGTTGTGGCTTGTCTCATGATCTGATCACGGCGCTTAGATTTGACTCGGGTACTGCAGTTCGGGTTGCGTTACTTGATGCGGTGTCACTAACCGCAGTCCGCAGTCGTGTTGTTTCATGTTGCTGGCTTCGGGTGGATCACTTTTTGTGTGGAGAGGCGAACGGTCTTGGTGCTGCTTTGTTGCGAGATGCGCGTGATGTCCGAGGTGCTCGCCGCTGGGGACTCACTTTGGAGCGCGAAGGTGGGATACTGCGTAAGGAGCGGCTTTTACTGCATTGATCTGCTCGCAGACCTGGTTAGAAATGGTGAATGCAGTCATGAGACCCTCTTGCTGGAAACTTTGCTGTGGACGTCGGTTCCGGAATTTGAGGCAGAAAAATCCAAGGGGGCGTTCTCAGAGGGTCACTTCAAGAATTCGATGGCTCAATGAGAGCTATGTGCCGTGTTGAGGCTTCCTAATTTCTACATCGTTACGAATGCTCTACGCCGTGTCCTTGCACGGCGGTCTGGCTGCTTTAAGGGTAGACAATTACAGCTATTCGTGCCCTACAAGCACTTGCCGAGGAGAGGAGTGACAAAGTAAATGTATTGTCACCCAGTCTTTGGCTGTCTATGTGCATTTGCAACCGCCACAACCGCCACACCTTTTTGTGTTATCTCGAGGATGGCAGTGGCACCGGTTCCGGGCTGTAGAACATAGCTGGCAGCTCGGTAACGCCCAGGTGTACGGTGGTTCTTGGCGTACGGTGTCTTCAGGAAGAGGGTTCCCAACCTTTCATTGATATCTGGTTGACTCTGTGTAGATGGTTCTAGGAGAGAAAGAAAGCCGTTCTGGGTTCTGCCCTATATTCCACCCCAAATCCGATTGCTTTTGCCCAAGGCTGCACAAATCTAACCTGCATTTCTTAGCTGCAGATGTATCAGCTGACGTAATGTGCTTAGACTGCTCTTGGGTATCGATATATGCCTTGCTGAGTGCTTAGGCTCAGCCTCGATCAGCCTGACGGCATCGCCATGTCAAGTTCACGACGTTCAACAAGCATAACAATCATGACTTGAGGCTCTATCTTCTTTCTTTTTGTGGACCGTTTGCTCACCGAATATCATCCCTCTGCTCTTTGCGGCCCAATACAGCGGCGTGTATGAGATGAGGGGCTTTCTCTCAAGCGAGGCTCTAACATATGATTGCTAGATCCTCTCACCCTTGACCCATGGCTGCTCTGAACCCAATCATTACCGAGGCCGCCTCTCCAGATCTTTAGGACAAAGCTGTTCTGGCTTTGAAAGAGAAGGACAAGCAGAATATTGACTTCCAGCGCGCGGATAGACGGGCTATCCTGGTCGATGTGCTTGTGGAGGTTCAAAAGAAGAAGCAAACATGTATCAATCGACGACTGAAGTACAAGAGGAGCAATGGGGATTCTGTCCATCTTTACGATGTCTTCGGAAAAATTGTGACATGGGTGAACAAATTCAAGGAGATAGGGGATGCGGCTGTGCAATATGATCCTACACATGCTGCTCTCCCTTGGGCTGCAATACGCTTTGTATTGCAAGTACGTCGCTGTGGGAAAGATACTCGTTTTGTTTGGTCGGTGGAAATGCTGAGCCTTCTCACAGATTTCCGTGAATGATGTTCAGATCTTTGGAAGTTTGGTTGAAGGGTTGGAAGCCGTCTGCAGGACCGTTACCCGTTATGCTGCAATCGAAAGGATCTACCTTGGAGAACCTTCATCGATCGACAAAATGCTGGAGGACTCGATTATCGCTACCTATGCTTCCATACTGCGCTTCCTCTCCAAGTGCCGCAAATACTTTGACCTACCACGTGCTCAGCGAGTTGCAAGAAGCATTACCCAGCTACCGGAAAACTCAGCCACTAAGCATCTTGAGAGGATTGCGGAGAATGACAAACGGGTTTCAGAGCTGACCGGAATTTTTGACGCCGAGCGATCGCAATTGGCCCATACCCAGCAACTATCGGCCAAGGAAGAGTTCGATGATCTGGTTCATGATCTCGGAGAGCTGCGAACCGTGTCTACAGATTCCGCGTCGAAGCTGGAAGCGTTGCTCACATACTTCAAAGAGCCCATAATCCGTACTATGAACCAAGTCTCAACCTTGTCCGACAGCTTTGTTGAGAGCAGGAACGAGTCTCACTTCAAAGAGGAGCGCCTAGCAATTCTGAAATGGCTTTCAAACGTCCAGTACAAACAGCACCAGCGGACTCTATCTAAGGAGCTACTAAACGGTACCGGATCATGGCTACTAAACAAGCGCGAGTTCATCGAATGGCGAAATTCTAGCGTCTCTTCAATTCTGTGGCTACATGGCATACGTGGGTTCTCAATCTTATGGTCAATCTTGCCTTTGATTTACTGACATTCAGTAGCCGGATCCGGAAAGACGTGTTTGGTGTAAGCCACTTCAGCCGAGATATGTGTCTTCCACTAACAGAAATTAGGGCAACGGTGGTCCAGCAGCTTCTAAAAGAAGTTCAAAGTTGCGGAAACGCCGCTCCTGTTGTCTGGTTTTATTGTCAAAGGAACACCGCAGAGGCCGAGCGATCCGATCCTGGAGAAGTGCTACGAGCTATTCTCAAGCAACTCGTGTGCTGCAGGCCACATTGGGAGGCCGAGTCGCCAACTGCAACAGAATATAGGCGACGAAAAGGAGAAGCTGAACAAGATGGGTCCGACATTGAGCGCCTCGACATATCAGAAACGATCCAGAAGATCCTTGATGCTGTTGTGGAAATGCCGGTGACCATAATCATCGACGCTCTAGATGAATGCCATCCGAACCAGCGACATAAGCTACTAGGGGCCCTCGATCTCCTCTTGGAAAAGTCGGCTCATGTTGTCAAAGTCTTCGTATCTAGTCGAGAGGACGTCGACATAGTACTCAAGCTGCAGAATCACCCAAACATCTATATCAGCATCGATGATAACAAGGATGATATCTATAAGTACATACAATGTGGCATTAAGAAAGCACAAAGTGATAGGAGACTCCTAAAGGGATCAATTTCCCCTGATCTCATAGATTTCGTCATTGAGAAGCTGGCTATGAAAGCCGGAGGAATGTATGTAGTCTTCCTGAACCCTCAGATTCATTAAGTTGACAAGACAAAGGTTTCTCTGGGTTAGTCTGCAAATCGAGAGCCTGTGTGACAGTAAACGTATCAAAATTGTGGGTGATCTGTTTGATGAGCTTGCTAGACTCCCTCGAACTCTCAATGGCATGTATTCTCTGATTTTGGAAAATATCGGTCAAATCGAGCAGCGTGGGCGCACTGTTGCGGAGACAGTCTTCCGATGGCTTCTTTGCACCGATGACGCAAGCTCTCGTGTTACCATCGCGGCATGCTCAGGGACAATATCAATCGAGTGCCGGAGTCTTTCCGTTCAAGACATTCTGGAATTGGTGGACAAAGTGCTCGACGATTTTCGATTCGCCCATTTGTCAGTCCGAGAATTTCTCGAGACTCAACCAGGCTACACCCCGCCTGAAGCGAACCTATGTTTTCTGGAGATGTCATTGCAAACTTTGTCCAATGCAAAGCCATCCGGGGACCTTTTTAGTTCTTATGCGACTTTTGGATGGATGACCCACTACGACAAGTTCGAAAACCAATACCGGAAGGAGGTCTTCGAGCTTCATGTCAAGCGCTTTCTCTTCAACGGCACTGAATCTAGCGATGCCTTCATTGCATGGGCAACGGAGGCAGTCAGGCCGACTCATTCCATGGATCGGCCAGTGAGAAATTACATCCAATCATATCACTGGGATTTCCGAAGTCCCGTCCACCTAGCTTCCCGCTTTGGGTGGCTAGAGATTCTCGACTACTTGGAGATGATCCAGAGCCCCAACGACTTCCATGGCTCCGCAATGACAATGATGATGGTAGCTATATGTTCTGGTCAGACCTCAGTAGTGCGTTGGCTAGTTGATCGAAATATTTACCCTACGGATGATCATCTCAAGCGGGCGTTCGGGCTTAAGCAACATCAGATCATTCAGACGTTTTTGGATAAGAATATCATACCTCTCAACATGACAACGATGACGATAGCCATACGTTTCAATCTGGCCTCAATGGTACGTTGGCTAGTTGATCGAAATATTTGCCCCACGGATGAGCTCCTCAGACTGGCCTTTGACATGAGGCGATTTGAGATCACTCAAACGTTTTTGGACATGAATAGTCTACACCTCAGCATGAGAATTATGACGATAGCCATACGTTTAAATGAGGTCTCAATGGTACGTTGGCTGGTTGAACGAAATTGTTGTCCTGCGGATGAGCACCTTGAGCTGGCGTTCGAGCTCAAGCAAGTTGAGATCGCTCAAACGTTTTTGGATATGAATGTTCTACCCCTGAGCATGAAAATGATGACAATAGCCATACGTTTCGATGAGAAGCCTATGCTGCCGCGTGTATTTGCTGCATGCTTGTTGCTTCACCATGGGTTTGATTCACTGCTGGAAGACGTCGATATGCGTGCAGCATGGACGAACGCATTGGGATTCATCGCGACAGCTCCAATTTTTAAGAACCATATACCGGCTTCAATAGCAAGGCGATCTGGGGAGACAGCCAATGATCCCGAAGACCAGATGCGATTGGCTGGTCAAACACTACTCGGCGTGGCTGCATTATTCCGCCACGGGAAAGCTTTTCGCGTGTTACTTGAGAGGGGCATTGACTCAACCTGCCCTGCTATATGTGAGGTACGAAAGAAAACAAGCACCGTTGCTCCAATGGACTCCATGAGCAAGCTGGAGCCTTGGCATCAACAACACAAACGTGACGGTAGCAAGATGAGTGACGAGCTCAGACAAGCACCGCTTGCATGGGCTGCTTATACTGGAGATCTACCTCTTGTGCAGTCAATTCTAGACCGAGGCCTGGACCCCTATATCAAAAACAGGAAAGGACAAACTGCCGTCTACTTCGCTGTGCAGCAGACCGAATACACGTACCCACGGAGAGACCTCGAGACGGATAAGGTAGGAGTTGTGAGGCTCCTACAAGACAAAGGCGCACTTGTGACCTCCGCGGACGCCTACGGTGGTGCTACCCTGCTAGCATACGCATTCAAGGCGCGATACAGCAGAGTGGCTAAGCTACTTCTAGAGATCGGTGTTTCGATTCCAATAGGGGTCACGGCTGGACCAATGGGACGGGTATGGGCTGCCTTTGACCAAGGCCGCGATGGAATGCGCCAAGCTTTACTCCAGAGAATCCGAGGTGCTCAAGTGGATACGCTCCCTCAATCGGCAGTCTTGGATTCTCGCTGGTCTGGAGACTCTTCAGGTGTCGCCGCTCAACTCGCATGGGGAGGAACGATGCGGCTTTTGGGAGATGCGGTTTTAGAAGCGTGCGGAGATGCAAATGGTTCAACTTGAGGAATGAATCTCATGATTCTGTACTACAAGTTGTTGATGGCGCTCTCTGCATGATCGAAGCCATGCAACTCGTTTTCTCTCGCCAGCTAGATCGCTATGAGCAAACTCTTTCTTTCTTTTCATACCTATCCATCAAGTACAAGCCTTGGTACGACTCCCTGTTCCCTTTTTCATAACCCTGTGTCGTACGCGATCTCGATTCCAGCGCCAACGAAAACATCGACCCCTCCCACAGGAGCGCAAACATGTCCTCCATAAGCGACACGCCTACGCATAGAAGAAAGACTTAATTCAAGCCACGAACTACTCACCGAAAAGCTTCAGCGACGGGCCGTTTCGTCATGATCTTTTTACTGCTAGCATTAAGCCTCGTGCTTCAAACCTCCAACGCAGCAACAACCATCCTTTCTCTGACCCGACCTTCCCTCCACAACAACAGCAGCGCGCTAGCGAATCTGACACGACCACCCAACGGCGGAAGCCCCCCACCCGCCCCGAAAAAGCCCTTCACGCTAAAGAACCTATACGTCTACCCACCCGTGCAGGTGACCTTTACCCGCTACGGCGACCACATCCCCCAGAGCGTCGCGAAAGCGTGCGTCCTCGAAGCCCTCAACTACGCCCTCGACACGCGCGAGCACAGCCCGCTCGCCCGCGTCGACGCGGGCGTGCTGGTGTACGCGCAGGACGACGTGCGCTTGAACTTCTACCCTGAGAACGTGATTATTTGGGAGGAGTGGAAGAACGCGCTGTATCTGGTGCTGGAGTTCGTGCAGAGGTTCGAGGCGGGGGATTTTCGGTTCGAGGCGGAGATCCGGCTGAAGTGGGACTGGGTGGCGGTGGGGAGGGGGTTCTTGGGGAATTTCTGATGGGATTGGGGGTTTTTTTCTGCGGAGGAGGAGGAAGAGGTCCGAGGGGAGGGAGATGATAGTGGCAGGTGGTCGGATTCTATGCGTTGTTGGCAGAGGGACAGGGTGAGCGTCGAGACTTCCTTCCTAAGCGTCTGCTAGAGGATGAACTTCTCTTTCAAAATAGACTGCGGGATTCCCGCCGTGGACTGATTTCCATGGCCGAATCTTGTCCCCAAGGAGAACCCCCTGGGCTTCTCCAAGGGTTCTCTGCGGACTCCTATCGAAGGGGCTGTCAAAGCAAGCTCGACATTTGATTGTTTGTAGGTAATCGTGCAACGCACTAAGCTCGTCCCTCGCTTAGAGGATGTTTGATTAATGATTTCCAGCTTACTCTGAGAGTCCCTTCCGCATCGTTTGTGTCGAACGAGGCGAGACTCTTGACGGGAGTCGCTTGGCGCGTAGTGCGCATCAGAGGTTTGTCTGTGTCTCATCGAGCATTGCGCAAATGGTTGCTATTAAGCGCTTTCCCCTCGTGGCGGCAGTAGAAGCTGGTTGACAAGTATCTGTCTTCAAACTGTGCGACACGCGGGAAACTACAATTGCTTCACTGCTCTCCTTTTGCTCCATCTGCTTCTAAAAATTTGTGATACGTCTCCCGCCTTTGCGGTCGATTCTCCACCCATGTATTTCCACCCCTGCCTGTCTCTTATTCTTCTCTCACCATGGCTCTGCATTGTCAACGCAATACAAGGTGCAAGAAACGACAATCTTCACTTAGCTCAAGAGAAGCGAGCATTACAAATCCTACCCGACCCATCGTCCCCGGTTTGGCTCAACGCCTCTGCCATTGATTCTGGAAGCGTGCAAGCCGAGGAATCACTGAGCCACAACTATAGGATAGGATGTGACGCTCGAGCCGGGGTTGGATTGGATGCGCAGAGCTGCTTCAGCGCTGTCCAACAGATTCCAACTGACGACAGGCAAAAGATTTGGGGCACCGCCGACGTTGTGCCTAAGCCGGACGTGATATTACCTATTACCGTTGTCAGCGGTAAGCACGTTTGCACGCCCGAGACCATGTTGATGTTGCTGAATGGACCGACTGTGTTGTCTAGACGACGGGGGTTGCATTATATTTCCCCGACCGATTGGTAAGAACAGAAGCGCTCAGGCAAGCGCACGGAATGTGAGCGAAGCGGCAAGGGCAGTTATCCAAGAATGTGTCATACCGGGGAGGATAGGAGGGGCCGCGGTCAACATAGGTGAGATCGACCTCAGAATTTGCAGACAGCCGGAAGCACGTATCACGATGCTTCCAAAGCAGCAATCCATAGGGTGTCTATCGTCTTAAGCTAACAGAGACTGTGCAGGAGGCGACAACAAACTCAATATACTCATTATAAAACCAAAGACTCCCCCAGTGGTAACCTGTACGGGAACACTAAGCACCACGACAGCACTCTCCTGCCGATACATCATGGATGAGATGTTCAAGAGTTCGAATGAAGAGCTCTTTGGGCCCGCTTCGCCCGGAATAAGACAAGTTACAACTCCACCGACACTCAGATCGCGTAAGCAAGATTTCAAAAGACATGAATTTTTCGTTCTTATTTTTACTACTGGACTAACGTACGCTTGAGCATCAATAGCGGACGGCAAGTGTCAAGTCTTCATGTTTACAGACGGCGACCTCGCGCTAACAAGTTGGCGAAAAGTGTGGACTAGCATTGAGTTCATTGTGGCTATGTGCGTCAGGGCTGGCAAAGGGGGGGAGACGAGCATTCCCTGTGAGTGATCATCCATTCGCTACAAGCACCTGGAACTCACATGTCCTCTGCAGCTACTCTCGGCACGCTGCTGATTGAGGTCATGGATGAGACGACATCGTCGGGCTTACCTATTCAGTCTGCTGGGAATCAAGCAATGGCAGTGCTGCCAAGTTTTGCCCAGTTGGGGAAGCCGGAGGATCTGCCCTTGTCCTTAGTGGTGGGAACCGCGTAGGCTGCTGCTACCTTTCCAAACGCCCTCTGCATTACCTGTACGAGCGGGCCAGCCTCATCACGAGAGCGGGTGCCAAAGTGGGAGCCATGTCTCGAGGAGCGTTTCTGCTGACAAGCTATGCTTACTAGCTATTTGAATAACCGGCCACTGCGTTCGGCACAGAATTCTGCCCCCTCTCGGACCATGGAATGGAGATCTCGATCCGATGTACATCTATTGGTAGAGGCAAGGCGTCAGTGATTTCAGCCAGCACACAATGAAGTCTTCAGCTGCTTCCGAGCCTTGCTCTCGCATTGTCCGAAGACCCATCAGTCCATACGCGTAGACATCACCCACCAGCTTACCCAAGGAACTAACCCGTACACATCTGAACGAAGAGCAGCGCCGCCAGAATAAATGACGACCTAGCTCGTGTCCCCTGATTTTGTATCAAAGGGGTCCAAGCTAACGCCAGGTGATGAAGGTGCTTTCTGCATGACCTAATCTATATGTCGCGTTCCCTTTCGCTATCCTTCCGCTCATTGTTAGAGTAAGACTTTGGAATCTGGCTGCTACTGGTACGATACCATCCAGATGCAGCAAGAACACGACCGCGATAAGGCGGTTATGAGAGCGAGATGGTATTTGGCGAAGGAGACTTTGTACAACGCGTTCTATTTGTGCTGTAAATATTGTGGAGGAACAATATTCAAAGAAGACTCGACTTGCCAAGTGGTATCTCCCACACAGGGTTTTAAGTCGCCCCGCCCCGCCCAGCCATGGGCCCAGAACGGGGGCGAGGGCGACCTCTGAAGAGAGGGAACTAGGGCGAGACGGGGCTAGAGGGCGGTTCGACGACGGCGAGACTAGCCCAGACGGATCTAACGATTTGAATCAATGAAAATGAGTCTTGACGTCGCTAAGCTTAGTCATTCAGAGCAAAATATTTAACTATCAAATTTGCTTTCGAGAAGAAAGAATATGAAGAGCGTCAAGCTCAAATCTCATCTTGAAACAGTGTGTTTCGCATCAAATAATGTTACAATGTAAACCATATTCTTCTATATCTTGAAAAAAATTGTCAAAATCTTCAGATGTTAAGTTATGAATTTTTTTTTGAGCGACGATAAAGCTTTATAACTGCACTCTCTGCATATTGTGTATCAGACGACTAAACTTATCAAAAGCACGTCGTTATACGATTAATGTTACGAGTGTGCCTAGCACCCAGGGCAGTACTACTCTGGAACAACGTTATTCCGGCCTTGGCATGCCTCCCTCATATTCTATGTACAATAGTCTTCTCTCCTTAGACTTAATTTATTCGTTACATACCACTATTGATTTATTCTAGTTGCAGTCCTAACATTAAATTAAGTCCTCACCCCCTCATTACGCTCGAAAGGACGATCGAGCTGAAAGAATTCGTCCACGGTGAAGCCGACGTTCCCGAAAGGCAGAAGAAGTCACCACTCCGGGGCACCTCCCTCACACGGATGTGTCATCAGCAGGCCTAAGTCATACGGAACCACTGATAGGCTCGTTAGCAGGCGAGATCAAAGAAGCTGCAGTCGAACGGCCGAAAGAACCCTCCCTTCGATCTCAAACCCGTTCAAATCCGCCAATCCCGTGTTGTCCGCTTAGCCGGCTGTGAAGCCCCCACAACACCCCTCCTAGCCCCCTACGATGCCACGAGACCTCAATCAAGGTGCTGGAGGACCCTCGCCGTCACCAGGTCACGTCGCGTACCCTAAGCTCCCGCAGCGTCTTGAAGAGCATCTTGCTAACACTCTCAACCGGCGCGTGTCCCTGCCTAGCAGAAGCGCCTCCCGAATCACTGAAGATGCTGTCTCAATTCATAACGTCGTCACTCGAGATCAGCTGCAGCATCTAGCAGAAACGAACCCTGAGGAGTTCCTGGCTGGGTTGAATGAACTAAGGGAACAGAGGGACCTCGGTGTTGAAGCCACTCAGTTGTACGACGACATGCTAGATAAGAATCCGGGCTACAAAGATCGGTATGAGGCCGAGAAGAGAAAGAAGAACGAGGCCCGTGAAGCCCTTCAAGCATCNATTCGTCCACGGTGAAGCCGACGTTCCCGAAAGGCAGAAGAAGTCACCACTCCGGGGCACCTCCCTCACACGGATGTGTCATCAGCAGGCCTAAGTCATACGGAACCACTGATAGGCTCGTTAGCAGGCGAGATCAAAGAAGCTGCAGTCGAACGGCCGAAAGAACCCTCCCTTCGATCTCAAACCCGTTCAAATCCGCCAATCCCGTGTTGTCCGCTTAGCCGGCTGTGAAGCCCCCACAACACTGTTCAGCACTAAGTCAAAATTTCCTACTGCAGGCTGCCGAAAGTCCTCACTCAGTATAGCGCCCTTCGAACCAGCCCATTTGGTGTTGTGGCTATCCGGGGCGTCACTGCGCGAATTTTTGTGTGCGTCCTCGACCTATCAATTTTGTTCCGATCGGCCCGGACAATCGCCAAAAAAGTGGTCCTGTCCATAACATCAGAGAGAGTTCGCAACTCCTCCTAACATCGGATCATATTTTCTCAACACTCACTCTTCTTACTCGCTACCAACACCACTCCTAGCCCCCTACGATGCCACGAGACCTCAATCAAGGTGCTGGAGGACCCTCGCCGTCACCAGGTCACGTCGCGTACCCTAAGCTCCCGCAGCGTCTTGAAGAGCATCTTGCTAACACTCTCAACCGGCGCGTGTCCCTGCCTAGCAGAAGCGCCTCCCGAATCACTGAAGATGCTGTCTCAATTCATAACGTCGTCACTCGAGATCAGCTGCAGCATCTAGCAGAAACGAACCCTGAGGAGTTCCTGGCTGGGTTGAATGAACTAAGGGAACAGAGGGACCTCGGTGTTGAAGCCACTCAGTTGTACGACGACATGCTAGATAAGAATCCGGGCTACAAAGATCGGTATGAGGCCGAGAAGAGAAAGAAGAACGAGGCCCGTGAAGCCCTTCAAGCATCGCAGGATGAGGCCGTTCAATTGAAGTCACAAGTCCAAGAATTGCAAACACAACTTCGTTCTCGACGAGACGGTACTCCATCTTCTGTTCAAGTCCAGACAGGTAGACGCTCTGAAAAGATGCCCCATCCACCTATGCTNTAATTGCCTTCGCGATCGGGGTCATCGAAAGATTCTTCTAAATCCGTAAGGATCTCTTCTACCGTTCGGTAGGGATTAGTTGTGAGACGGTGAGTGCGAGCATATACAATTTTCGCAGCCTTTCCCTGAGTTCGTGAATGCACATAGGCGATCCTGGACTGTTCCGACTCGTAATGGTCGTAGTTGATTTCGAGCTTATTGGTCATCTTGGAAATCCAGTCATCCCACGTGGGATCTGTTCCATCGTCGAGCATAGGTGGATGGGGCATCTTTTCAGAGCATCTACCTGTCTGGACTTGAACAGAAGATGGAGTACCGTCTCGTCGAGAACGAAGTTGTGTTTGCAATTCTTGGACTTGTGACTTCAATTGAACGGCCTCATCCTGCGATGCTTGAAGGGCTTCACGGGCCTCGTTCTTCTTTCTCTTCTCGGCCTCATACCGATCTTTGTAGCCCGGATTCTTATCTAGCATGTCGTCGTACAACTGAGTGGCTTCAACACCGAGGTCCCTCTGTTCCCTTAGTTCATTCAACCCAGCCAGGAACTCCTCAGGGTTCGTTTCTGCTAGATGCTGCAGCTGATCTCGAGTGACGACGTTATGAATTGAGACAGCATCTTCAGTGATTCGGGAGGCGCTTCTGCTAGGCAGGGACACGCGCCGGTTGAGAGTGTTAGCAAGATGCTCTTCAAGACGCTGCGGGAGCTTAGGGTACGCGACGTGACCTGGTGACAGCGAGGGTCCTCCAGCACCTTGATTGAGGTCTCGTGGCATCGTAGGGGGCTAGGAGGGGTGTTGGTAGCGAGTAAGAAGAGTGAGTGTTGAGAAAATATGATCCGATGTTAGGAGTTGCGAACTCTCTCTGATGTTACGGACAGGACCACTTTTTTGGCGATGGTCCGGGCCTATCGGAACAAAATTGATAGGTCGAGGACGCACACAAAAATTCGCGCAGTGACGCCCCGGATAGCCACAACACCAAATGGGCTGGTTCGAAGGGCGCTATACTGAGTGAGGACTTTCGGCAGCCTGCAGTAGGAAATTTTGACTTAGTGCTGAACAGTGTTGTGGGGGCTTCACAGCCGGCTAAGCGGACAACACGGGATTGGTGGATTTGAACGGGTTTGAGATCGAAGGGAGGGTTCTTTCGGCCGTTCGACTGCAGCTTCTTTGATCTCGCCTGCTAACGAGCCTATCAGTGGTTCCGTATGACTTAGGCCTGCTGATGACACATCCGTGTGAGGGAGGTGCCCCGGAGTGGTGACTTCTTCTGCCTTTCGGGAACGTCGGCTTCACCGTGGACGAATTCTTTCAGCTCGATCGTCCTTTCGAGCGTAATGAGGGGGTGAGACTTAATTTAATGTTAGGACTGCAACTAGAATAAATCAATAGTGGTATGTAACGAATAAATTAAGTCTAAGGAGAGAAGACTATTGTACATAGAATATGAGGGAGGCATGCCAAGGCCGGAATAACGTTGTTCCAGAGTAGTACTGCCCTGGGTGCTAGGCACACTCGTAACATGCTTTAAATTTAATTATTCTATAGCTATCGTAATAGATCGACTTGCTTCTATCTACGTGTAAAGTAGTAAACGTTTTAATCATAATACTATTCTGTTATTGTAATCCTCGATTTATCGTTGAGAGAAGATGATTAAATAATAACGTCGCATTTAATAGTGCGTACTGCTATATAATCGTCTGATTATCGTAAGTATAGAATATCGTTAAATTTGAAGACGTGATTAATAATCAACGGAAGCTTGATATTTTTACGTGGAGACCGCCATTTGACGGTTTCATATTTTTTAGCGGTATACTTACAGTAATCGCCACACATAGACCTCCGCTAAGGTACCTACCTTTACTACTCGTACTCGTATCTGCGGCTCGCGTCGGCAATACTTCCCAACAAAGGCCAAAGGTAAACACTCCTTCTTTCCTTCCTTCCTTCCTTCCTTTTCATAAATTATTTCAGCATCCCAGATGTTTCGATATCGATTCGATGCAAGGCAAGACTTGACGGCTGAGGAAGGTCAATCACCTAGCTGAAAGAGGCCTATCATGGCATCCAAAAGACTCTACCCTCGATCCACAATCGAGAAGTTGGTCAGAGCTCATTCGAGCCGCAGTCTACGCAATAAGGCTGATGTCCTAGTAAGTGAACGCTACTTACCCTTACATTGTGATACTATGTAGGAATGTATCTTCTCAGGATATACGACTGACCTGAAGCTTAGATATTTCTAGACTATACTCTCTTTGTGCAAGAGTAAATCTATCCTCCTGGTATTCGTCTTTGCTTCATTCCGCCGTGTAGTAGTAATGCGTTTCGTCACTCATAGCTTGGTTCGAGAAGCATCGGTGTACAGCGACAAAGTAAAACAGAGAGGGATCACTGCAGACGGCATCCGGAAAGTAACCGAGGTAAACATGTAGTGCGTGCGTCTTTGATATGAGCAAGGAAGACTGATCAAGTGTGCAGAAAAGTCTTATGAAGTTCAAATGCTAGAAGCAGCTGTCTTCGAGGCATGTCGAGATGGTGTACCCTCAAGGAGAGTCTCCACGAGTCCATGATAACACGACTGTTCATGATGGCATCCATCCAGATTCGCCAAGGATAGCGAAGGATAGTTGTTGAGGACAGCGAAAGTCATTGAAGTCAAGAGCTTAAGAAGCTTTCTATCTATCTTCCTGTCCATAGCAAATAAACGAACCAACACTCTTAATTAGGCGCTCTATCTTCGAGAGTTAGGTCCTTGCCAGCTTTGTGGTCAGATTTCACACCAGGTCAATCGTGCTCCCGTACCCGGACTGAACATCAATTACGGAGTACCATCTGGCAGTAGAGGCTTACCATTAGATGCTGCCAACTTTGAACGAACCTGAATTTTAGGAAAGGATGCTTGCCTTCCCCATTGTTGCTCAGATACTGCGTGGAAGTTAACGTCAGGCTTCTTCCATTCTAAGAATCCACAATTACCAGGGCAAGCAACGTACAGGTACTACAAACAGAAGCGGAGATTGTGAGCTTGATTAGCAACTGACTACTCGTATATCCTTAGGAATAGGTATGTGTGATATTGTACTTGGTTTTGACAACTCCTGCCGGCGGATTCATTGTGATGTTCACTTATTGTCATTTAGCTCCCACAATCTCTCCCATACGACGAATAAGTCGCCGGTTGGCGCCATGTCTCTCGCCAACAGGTCTCTGTCCATTACTTTCGAGCCGCCGTCATTCCTAATTCTGTGCCTTGTCTCGAGTCACCATTTTCTTTCATTTCTCTCCGCATTCTAGATCAATGGTGGCCTTCTCTGCGCGGCTTGATTCTGAGGATCACCCATAGTCCCCAACGATTCTATGCATCCACGACCGGTGACTTTAGGGCCTCGATGTAACAGTACATCTAATTGGGCCTTCGCGACTCTGGAACACAGCTTTAGTGAAATCATCGCTTTGATGCTGTATCTACAAGCAAGAGGTAGTATACACGGCCCAGGTATGTACGCAGCGTAACGTGTAGATACAACCCAACCTTTTGGTCTCTTCACTGCTTGAATAAGGAGCTATTTGCATGAAGCAACATCGGTGATCATCCATCCCCTGTTGATCCTGAAACGCCGATCTCGCATGCTAACATGCCATGAAAGAATGTACAATGAAGCACGAAGCCATCCTGCCCTTCCATGGAATTCGCGTAAGATGCTGATGAGCGCCTTCAGCAATATTCATCAAACACAGTCTTCCAAACGGCGAAGTTGAATTGATTCAATACCTCCCGCCCTCACGCATCATAGGCAACATTTCCGTACCAGCTCCGCCCATTTCGTACTTCAGCGGACTACCCTGGCCACCCCCGCCACTGCTATAACCTATGCCGCCAAAGCTACCTGTGCCGTTGTACGAGGGTACTCCTTGGCTACCGCCATGACTGGCTGCATTCTGCAGGCCACGTGAAAATTGGTCCAACCACCCGCCCTGCGGTGACTGCTGGGCTTCGCGTTGGAGCTGCAGTTGAAAGTCTTGCGGGGATTGATACTGGGCTTGTTGCTGACTGTGGTTTGTCTGATACGTCTGGGGCTGTTGATAGGGGGTCGGGTAAGTCGGAGACTGATTATGATGGTAGGGGTGGTGATTGGACTGATGATACTGATGAGGTTGTGGCTGATGATGAGCTGAGCTGGTAGCATAGGAGGGTGGGTAGTGACTGTATTGCTGGTAGGATTGAGAATCCACATGAGGATTGTGGTACGCTTGGGGCGAAGGGTGTTGGTAGGAGGGTTGAGGTTGCTGAATAGCTGACATCTGTACGTGCTGAGGTTGTTGATATTCTTCTTTGATACTGTGGCTGCTGTTGTGATTGTGGCCTTGTGTCTGGGTCTGACTTTGGGTTAGGCTCTGGCGACGCTGCAATTGCCGTTGGTGCTGGAACTGTTGGGCCTTGATCTTAGTTTCCATGGAATTCTGGCTGATTTGCTCTTGCTCGCTTAGTGTACGCGTCATGAGATACTCTTCACTGATACTGGGGCCTCTTGGTCGAGTCTTGGGCGCAGCGGCTGGAGCTGGCAAATATGCTGAATTGAAGCCCCCTCCAAGGGCGTATGGTGACTGGTAGACTTGGGGACGAGCCTTCTCCGCATCGTGAAGATAAGTGTACTTCTCTGAGACATTGAGGCGGGAGATCTTCTTCGTCTCTGGTGCTAGCGCTGTCGGTAAAACAGGCGTTTCTGAGGAACTAGATATCGATGACGGTCTACTGAAGGGGGGGTGGTTAGTACTAGGAGTGCCAGTCATTAAAGGGATGCCCATCATATTAGCGACGGGTGCTTGAGTTCGAGAGTATGGTGCAGTCTGAGGTGTATGCAGCGGTTGACTTTGCTGCTGCTGGGAATATGGTGGCCGGCCAAGGGCTTGCTGGTAAGGCAAAGGAGTTCGCTGAATATTGTCAGTGGACGTCACGTGGAAGAACAGTGACTAAGAGCCTCACGTTGTAATTGTGACTGTACTTAGTGTGACCCCTGTAATCTTGAGGCGCTTGCGACTGTCCAGAAAGCATCGGTGCCGTAGGAGCTGCAGCTCCCATGGATGCTTGTGGAGCTCGGTAGCCCGTACTTTGATTGTAATGATACTGCTGCGGCAATTGCGAGGACGCTGCGTTTTGAAAGGCACGCTGGTTGTACAAAGCTTGCGCGTCAACATTGACTCCTGGCCTAGGATGATACTGTGCAGCTATTGGGTCCGTGATAGCATATTTGCCATGATATGGCCGTTCTTTGGTAGCTGCTGGCTTTCGATATTGGGCTGTGGGGGCCTTGGATTGTGGCACATAGACGTTGGGGCCGGGGCGGGGGGCGTTCAGGGCGTTTTGATGATTGATACCAGATGGATACGAAGCTGGGTATGAGACTCGTGGGGTTGGTGGCTTGGCAGCCGCAGCAGCGACCCTAACGCTCTCTAGGAAATTTGCAGTTGGGTCGTTCTGCTGGATCGCTAAATCCGCAGTGTAATGGGCCTTTGCTTCAGTAGATGTTTTACCCAGATAGTACCACAACTTGCTCGGTTTGTCAATTTCGAGCTTGACTTGCGCCGGGTTTCGGAACGCTTTGCAAGAGTTGAACTCCTCCCAGCGGAAACTGCTATTAGGGTCACCAAAAGGATCGTTTGGTTTAGGATCGTCGTTGTTCGCAGGATGTTCGGCGGTAGTTCGGGATTTGCGGGCCAGCTCCGCAGGCAGGGGTTTGGCGTTTTCGGAGGGCATTGGCCTCTGAGAATTGACGGGGTCAAAGACAAGCAGCCACTTGTATTCGACCTCGATCTTGTCCCTGCAGAATGCCCGTCAATGAGGAAACTCGAACGAATAATTATCAGTGACTTACCCCCTTGGCAGAATGTGAATCAAAAGCGTCTGCTCGCTCTTCCGGTTTTCCAAGACAACACCAGCAAAGATGTCTCCCTGAAGATATTGCATCTGAACTACTTCTCCAACGGGAAGCTTTAGTGCAGTCTTCCTTATGAGACTACTTTCCTCGAGTTGAGCACCTTCAACATTCTTCCCTCTTCTGCCTCGGTGGATGCGACATCGGAAGTCAATTCCAGGGCGTGTGTACTCGGTCCCGTCCTCTCCGTACACCGGTATGAGACCAATATCTACGAGCACCCCGGCCTGAGCTGCGCAAGTCGCGTGAAACGCCCGAACACACTTCTTCTGAGAGCACTGGAAGACAGCCCCCTTCTTGCTGCGACAGTGGTTGCACTTCAGTTCCAAGCGGGCCTTGTCAATGCGAGCGACATCGCAGATCTTTCCCTCTTCAGAAATATAAGTCTCGGGAGTATACAAACCACAGCGCCGGTGAGCTTTGTGGCCGTTATCAGTCGGCAGCAGCTCTTCATAGGAGTTATCGTTTGGACATAGTATACAAGGCTCGTATGCGGGGGCTTTCATCTTAATTCGCAGCTTCTTGATCTTTGGCTTGGTGTCTTTCTCGTTAGGCTCCCGCTTCCTCTTGTGACTTCGTTTAGGTTTGCCCTTATCACTGCTCGGAGGGGTAGGCAGATCAGTAGGCTCCTCATCTTCGTCATCCTCATCGTCTTCAGTATCTTCGTAATACTCGGGGGTGGGCTCGCCACGAAGCTTTCGCTCGATATCTCGAACATCAACCCAGACACTGTCGGCTTCGCAGTTGCACTTTCTAGCAACTTTTCCATAATCCAGCCATGCCTCGGTAGCAAAGTTTACAGACTCAGCGCAATTGTAGCCGAGGTTGTAGCCCGAGTGATAGCCATACGGGAAAGTGATGACAAACTCTCCTTCGTTGTGGACAAGGCGGTTGACCTTAATCTTGTGTTGGGATTCGAGAAGTTGAGGGGAAATGAGGTAGGTCTTGTGGCGGAGGAACTGATCGCAGTTCTTTGCATCATTTGGCCAGATTGATCGCATGGTGGTTTCAAACTTCCGCGCGTCTGCTTGCGAGATACTGTACCATTGTTTTGGAGCCCCGAAATGAATATAATTGATGCTGTAGAGATCCACGTCTTCCAAATGCCAGGCAAAAGAAGCTTTCCACATACCCAAGTAAAGGTACGCCGTGTTAACCCCGGGCACCGATTGACCCAGAACGTCCAAAAGGTTTTCAAGCTTTGCAACATTCCATTCCTTGGTTGAGTCGTCGAAGAGGGATCCTGGCATATCTGCACCATACAACGGGTTACTAAAATTTAGGCTCTTCCAATATGCAATTTCAAGCTCCTGTATACGCTCCGTGGTCCATTCTCCCTGGTTGTAAACGCGGTAATCGAAGTCTTTGAACGCTTCCTCGTCCACCACATCTGCTTGATCTCGACGGTTGTGTTGTCTTCTCGACGAAACCGACTTGGATTGGCCTGGTTTTGGTTGACGGCCTTTTGGTTTTGGCATTTCGTCGTCACTGAACTGTTCTTTCTTCATCTTCTTTGGCTTCAGTGGCGGCGAAACGGGCGTGAGCGGTGTCTCGGCTCTACTATCGCATGCGTCTTGCTCGCCCTCCTGTTCATATTTTTCAACGGTAGGCGCTAGGGGACGGATCCTAGGACGGCCAGGTCCCCTTTTCTTTGGGCCCGCAGCTGTACCAGGCAGATTCCGTACTCGTGCAGATGGCGCTCTGGTAGGCTTCTCCTGGTTACGCCGACGTTCACCCCGCTTCGCTGGAGGCTGATGACTGCTCTCTTCGGTTAAGGCTTTCCATTGAGGTAGGTTGTAAGAACGCTGCTTCTCAATGTTGGCTTGTGTGTAGGTACCATGAGTACCATGGAATTCTTGTGTGATGGGATTCTTGACTTTGATGGTTTTGACTTGTTCGTCGAGTGGAGGGAGGGAGTCGCGCCTAATTAGAGTTGATTAGTGGGCCTTGAGCGATGACTCGTTTGTCTCTTTGTGAGCAATTACCATTCTTTGGGGGGAATAACTTTAACAATCCCCGATTTCATGCCGTACTTGTCGATCTTTTGGATGAATGCTTTGAAACTGCGGAATTGATTCATGGTCTGGGCATATGTCAGTGCGATGAGCAAGCAATCAGGCCCGTGGCATGCCATAGATCTTAAGTATAACGCCGCTCGTAAGATACTTACAGGTTTGAAGACAGGCACTTTCCCACCTTCATAATAATGATCTGGAACAATTTCCTCCTCATCTTCTAATTTTGGCTGTACATGGTATTCCTCCGAAGGCTCTTCAGGCTCCAGGTCAGATAGCTCTGATCCAGACTCGTCGTCCTTCTTATCGGTATTCTCGCTCGTGGGTGGGGTAAGGGCAGGTCTGCCATCGGCCTGGTCGACCTCCATCTTCACTTCGCCCTCGCTGGCTGGAGACATGGCGGCGTTCAGCATGGCGGGGACGGAGATTTACTCTCAGATTGTAGTCAGCGGAGCGACTGAAGAGCACTGATTGACTGTGTGATCAGACTGTCAGGTCAGTGGTGTTGTTCGAGTCTTCTCGTCGCATGCCAAGGGGCGAAGAGTAGGTCTTGTCCCCCAAGGCAAAGGACTTCGTAATAAGCAAACACAAGGCGGGTCAGGGAGTTATATGAGGATATCCTAGGTCCATTGATCATAATGTGTGCAGGATTTAGCCATAACGATCTCCATGCACCAGTCGTCGTGGGTAGGCCTTGTCGTGGGTGAGGTTCCCAAGGTAATCTTACGCTAAAAAGCATATAAGGTTAGGGCTTAGTGATTAGTGTCCGGGCCTCAAGTGCCGAGGTGCCGATCATCAAGCATCACCTCACTGAGCTTACTCCGTATGAGTTGTATACAAAAGATACGAGTAGGACCTCATCAATCTAAACAGGTGGTCCAAGTCTACCTTAGATTTAGTCGACGTTATCAGGAAAGCACGGCAATGGTCCTGTCTTTTCAACTGACATACAAAAGCCTATACCATGACTTGTGATATTATTCGTACCTAGATGGACCAAAGCCTACATGGTAAAAAGGTAAGTTGCATCGCTAGCCCAGATCTTCACCATAGGCCTGCCGCCCCTGACAAAGTATCTATGCCGTACAAAACGGTCAGGGGGGGTCTCACCTTTCCACCAAAGGCAAAAGAAAGTGAACATGAACAAGCTTATCGATAAGGTAAGGTATAGGTACAAGTACAGGTACAGGTACCTTGCAGTAAAGATGATTCAGAATCAGCCCTAGTTTGGATGACAGCTGCATTGCATGAACCGGCCGCGGCTGACTGCTCCAAGAAAAGGGCAGTCAAGAGTCAAGACTCGGATACGGTGCAAAGACCCCGGATTCTATATACGGTAGCATGTAACGTCAAGGGCAATTCTCCAAGGTCATGAATGCTCGCGAAAGCATATCGTTTCTGCTAGATCCGCTCTAGACGCAAGGCACCCGCTATGCTCGCAATGTTACCGGCTACGCCCAAGCATAAGCATTGGCAGACACATAAAATGATATGCTGTACTTGTCCTCTTGCTACCTTTTCCGACTTTTCCATTTGCGCCGTAGCAGGAAGATCGCACATGCTCAAAGGTCGGACGCACAAAGGAGCCAATAAGACAGTTGCTGCGGGCTCGATGCAACTTGCCTATGGGACTCCATCGCCACGCCCACGATTGGCTCGGAATCCCCCACGTCCACGCCCTCCACCACGTTGACCACCTTCCCCTCCACCACGATCTCCTCTGTAGCCTCCACGGCCACGTCCTCCACCCTCTCCACGATCGCCCTTAAAGCCACGACCACCACGGTTACCCCCACGATGCTCTCCTTGACCACCACCGCGACCGCGCCCGCCGCGATGATGCTGGACTTCATGAAAACCGTCACCGCCGTCAGCTGGGGTTTGCGCATACGCTGGAGTCGGCATAGAATCAGTGGGTTCGGTTGGAACGTCTTCTGCCCAACTTTGGGTGCTAGTCATCCCTGCGGGCGTTGCTGAGTTTCCGGTGTCTGTCTCGGTAGGATCACGAGGGATCTCGACCCATTCGTCGTGACCAGAACCGGCAGAGACTGCGTCTTTAGCTTCCCAATTCGTTCCGGCAGCTGCATTGGCCGCTCCAGCATCAATGTTGGATGCGTCTGGCACATTGGGAGTATCGACGTGGGAAGGGACACCGTTGACTGTAGGCTCAGCTAAGTCCTCGATCTCTGTGAGTCCGGCATGAGCAAGCGTAGGGTCAGTTCCAATGATCGCCGACGAGTCTTCGGCAGCGGGAGGCGCCGGCTCTGACTGAGCGACTTCCTCCGCCCAAGCTTCTTCCGCTGCGTATGGTGCATACTCGAAGGCCAGGTCACGGACTTGCTTGTCTAAGCATGGCATGTCAGTAATTGACCTTGGAGGCAGTAGATAGGATTAATGGACCAAAGGACTTACAGGTAAAGTCGGAGGGAGTCTGATCCACAGTTGGCACCTTTTCATCGGTACCAGCAATCAAGCTCTCCATTGCCACGACCGCACCAATCTCGCCTCCATAGACCAGCAGCAGGGCACCTTCAAAAGCCCGATTCTCCGGCGATGTCTCGTCGCCACCTTGCCGCTTAGCTGCTGCTGCTCTCAGGAACTTGCTGAGCACGAGCAGATTTTCTTTACCTTCTTTCTTGCCCTGCGCCGCTGCCTCGGTGACTGCAGCTTCCTTGACCTTTTGCAGTTCATCTGTGTGTGCAGTCTCGAGAGCTGATTTTTCTGCGGACAGGCGCTTCTGATAATCCTCATCAAATTGTTTGTATTGAGCGATCTGTTCCTCGAGCTGTGTAAGAGAAGCTTGAAGCGAAGGTTTCTTTTGGGCTTGGGCTTTTTGGTCTGGGTTGATCTTGCGGGCGGAAAGGAGCTCGTCGAGCGACGAACCTGGGTTCTCGGCGATGATTGAATCGACTTTTTGTGTCGCATTCTGATTACTTGATCATCAGAGGATTTGCAATGAACATGCACGGGGTTTTGCTTACCAGTTTTTTTCTGATGTTGCGGATGTTCCTAAAGGTCATGTTAGCCTTCTCGACGATATTTGAGGCCTGTGCTCAACGAAATGATTGTCCTACTTGTACAGCTCCTTAATATATGGACTCTCGTAAGACCCATCTGCCCCGGTCGCAGCACCATCAATGGCTGTTTGCCCACCCCCAATTTCTGGCTCTGTTGGTGAAGCTGCGGTTTGAATTGGTGCTGTTTCAGCCTTGGCTTTCTTCTTCCTTGCACTCTTAGAATCAGAGTGAGCTAACGAGTTGGACACTTGGGCGGAAGACATGGCCTGACTTTGGTCGTAGATTGGAAGGAAACGGTATCTTGCCCCTGGTATCCTGCTGGACGGTGGTATTAGATGGTCAATCTAAAGATTAGTACTGGACGATTGGGAAACTGTAGGTGTCAGGGCGTTCGTGGAAGAATACGTAGGGTGTATAAAGAGAAAGAACTTTACCCTCATTTGATGGTTAAAAATTGTCTCCATTAGCTTTCGACCCCCTGCTTAGACCGTGACTTTAATTTTTAGCTGCATAGTGAGTCGGTCCCCGCAGGGGGTCTGCACCAAAAACCCCCTGTTTCTTGTATTCTATTCTAAATATGCCAAGCCTACAGCGAAAATCGACTGCCCTAGTTAGAATACTGAAATTTATAGTAATATTCGGAAGATGGCCCAAGTTTGGCTATCGGGTCCGGGTCCGGGTCCGGATCCGAAAAGTCTTGGCATGTTTAGGACTTTTGATCAACATGCTCCCCCCCTTTCTATCATTGATAATTCGATTTGAATGCCGTGTTTGGAGGGTCTCGGACGCTGAGAGATAGGAAATCTAGCGCCGAGACCCGTTGCCGGAAAGAGGTAACCCGTTGGTTAGGTCATTTAGATAGGGAACGTAATAGGTCTGGTGTCAACTGTCCTCGAAGGTTAGTAAGGTATACAACGCGGGATATTGCCGTAGGGAGTTAGATTTTGTTACTAACGAATTCGCTATATAATTCTACGCGTCGTAGTATATATTTCTAAGTGGTTTTGATGAGAATTGATGGATCTGTGATTGATTCAAAAATTTGTTGACACGAAGCTCGTTTTGGATAAAAACGGGGTTTCTGGAGCAGGCGGCCTACAACAAAAGTCCGCGAAGCGATCTAGACTTTTTTGAGCTTAGTTCCAGCGCTAACTTGTTAGCCTTTGGGACTAAGGTAGGACGCCGGCGCGAAGGAGGCAACCAAACTCGCCAAAAAAGGGACTTAGGGCTTTGTGATTAGGGCTGGAGTCGGTCTTCCATTGGCGATCGCGTTTGCCTGAAGAGCGCGTCACTCTTCCACTCCGAGGGCTCACATTTCATTTTCGCCTCACTCATTCAATCACGACTTATATACTCCACCCAGTACACGATCAGACTTACGGTTCCTCAACGAAACCAAATGAATCAGGCACGAAGGTCCCATCGTAAAAAGCGCCAGACGCAACTGAGCTTCACGCCCTTACCATCTTCGTCGCCCGCTACTTCACATTACCCTGAACAAATACAACAGCGGGCTGCTTGTGTTCGATACCATGATGCAATGTCAACCCCCACAAAAAAGCGCCGAATTGGAGGCTCTACTCCATTGGTCTCTCCATTGACTCGGGCTCCGAGCAATGGCGGATCACCGTTCGGGAGTCAGACAGTCCAAGTTGTGATACCCTCGCCAAGACGAAATTCTAATCAGCTACCTACACCGGCTGCTTCCTCGCAGGTAGAATTTGATAAAGAGCCAGGTGACTATATCCTGAATTGCACATGGAAGGTTACTGACATTGATGTGCTTCTCTAGCTGCGGAAACAGAGGAGAAAAGCGTACAACCTGACGATCCCTTTCGCAAAAACACTCATGTCAATTCTATGCGGCCGATTTTCGGGGCCAACGTTACTACAGGAGACGACGGCCGATCAGCCACCGGTTTTACCAGCGATGAAGACGATATGCCTGTTCGCAGCGCCAGAAGAACAAGGCCTGCGCTGATAATGCTGAGCAGTGATGACAGCCCGCAGCCGCAGACACCTCCAAAACCAATCACACCGATGAAGAGACCAAGACCTTCTTTGGGGGTCACGCTTTCTAGCCGCTCTCCCAATGAGACCGACAGCGATGCTCCTACAAGAAAACTACACCACAAGCTTTCAATTACGCCACGTTCAACCCGTACTACGAGTGGCGATACCGGAGCAACAGCTAGACCGTTAAGAGCAAGGAGGGCTGGAACAACAGTGAAGCCTGTTGTGATATCGGACGGAATTGAGGACAGCTCAAGTGAAGATGTAGTGGCCACACCGGCCCGGAAACGAAGAAGTGTAGCGCAAGTCCAGTCTCCAATTCAGGCAACCGACCGTGAGGAACAGGCAGAGTCTTCGGATGATCTTCAGGGAGAATTAGAGGACTTACAGGAGACCGGTACACCGTTGCGCAGCTCTCGCACGAGAGACGGGCCCGTTGTGTCTGAACGGAGTAAGAGGCAGCAGAAGCTTGAGGAACTCAGAAGACGTCGTGCCGGTATTAGAGAGGAATCTCAAGAGGACGAGCAGAACGAGACCGAACTTTCAGAACCGGAGCCCATACATCACACAATGCGCAGAGGCGCCAACTTGGACCAATACGAGGACGATTTTGTGGATGATGATGACGACAAAATGGGAGTTGACCTCGGCGTTGCAGGTGTGCCCTTAGAATTCACATACCATGCCAACAAAAAGCCATTCGAGCACTTCAAAACCGAAATTGAATGGATGGTCCATAACAAACTCAATCCAGCGTTTGATCGTTATGACGAAATGTACGAGCTGGCTCACCGGAAACTTGACAAGGAGGTTGAAGGATTCGCTGGGTCTAAGTTCTCCTCCTCTGTTTGGGGTGAAGAGTTCAGCAAAGCGCTCAAAGCCCGACCTGATCTGGATAGGATTGACGTGCCAACAATGTTGAAGCACAAGTGCGATGCTTGCCGGAGGACTGGACACCCCCCAAAGAACAAAATCACCTTTACCGGCAAACCCTACAACCGTAATACGCTCGAGACAATCGAGCATGACGAAGATGAAGAGGACGATTCAGAGGATTCAGATGACGAAGAAAGCAGCAGTACCCAAGAAGGAGAAACCTTTTTCGTTGGAAGGTTCGATTTCTCGTATCGACTGCATTCTTTTTCTGTAGTGACTGATGTGGTCTAGGTTCTGCTGCGCCAACGCAGAAATGGCCCACGCCCTCCACCACTGGCGTTACGCGCTCAACCAGATTGTCCTCGAATGGCTAGCAGATGAGGGCCACCTCTCTCCAGAGAGAATTGTCGAACGAGAGAGATTGCGTCAGAGGAAGAGACAGAGAGCTACTAATAAAATTGTGGACGCCATGGAACATATGGGTATCATGAAGTTGCTTTACAAGCAGTTCAAAGAGAACCTTGCGGCTGCTAGAGATGCAAAGGTACATTCTCACCAGCCAGAGTGTGTAGAGATCTTGAACTAATCTCGCAATAGCCTGAGAGATTCTCGAACGGGCATTAATGATGGAAACACGGCTGTCCTCCTGCCCTCACTTCGGCATGAGGTCATAAGATTGCGCCGACCGTTGGGGCAAAATTTGGATACGGTCATACAATTTAGGCATGAATTGGTGAGTTACTCGGACACCCCACAGCTGGAACGATTCTGATTCTTGTTGCAGTCCGTCCATTATAGGCAGTCATTGATCATGAAGCGGCTGACTTGGATATACATATGGATACCATGGAAGATTGGAGATCCAAGCCATAGCTGGGACAACTTATAGCCTATATGGAGCCTACCATCATCAGCAATGACCGTCTTACTGGTCCGAAGTAGTTAGATGACTTAGAAGTGAAATCCATATTAAAAAAGCTCCACGATCCAGTCGCAATGTACAATCATTCCTATTCATGCTATATTCGAATCGACCTGGAGCAGAGATATCTTACACTTTTTCGTCTCCCTCCTCATCCACTTCCTCTATCACCACCCTATACACACACAAACCCTCCCCCCCCCTCAAATCCCCATTCTTAACCCATCACCTCCCTTACAACCCACTCCCACCCCCACCCCCACCCGCAGCCGCGCCGCCGCCCGCCCCCGTCCCCATCCCCGGCACCAACACCTCCCTCGCCCCCTCCTGCGCCTTCATCTCGCGCTCCTGCTCCACAATCTGCTGCTCCTCCACCGCGCACACGGCGAAGGGCACGCTCATCATGATGGCGCCCGTCGTCAGCACCCAGAGGCCCTTGCCGCCCCACCAGGCGCCCGTCTTCGTCGCCGACAGCGTCGAGGCCACGGTCGAGGTCAGCGCGCGCCGGTAGCGCGGGGGCAGGATGTCGCGCAGGGCGAGGATGCTGGTGGAAGGGGGGTGGTTAGTTAGTAAGGTTGGAGGTTTTTTGGGGGGGGGGGGGGAGAGGGGAGAGGGAAGGGGAGGAGAAGGGGGGCAGGTACCGGTCTGTGATTGATTCGGAGGGCGGGCCGGAGGAGATGAGGTCGTCGTCTGAGAGCTCGGAATCTGGTAGAAGGGTGGAGGTGTTAGCATGGTCTTCCCCGATGTATCGGTCTCATGGATGCCTGTACATACCTGTGTCGACAAAGTCGTCGGAATCATAGTCGTCTCCGATCGGGCCGGGTTGCGCTTTGTCGAGCTCCGCGTCTTCGACTTCTTCGAGTTGCACCATTGTCGGTTGCTGATTGCGTCTGGCTGTGGATAAGGCCCGGAGTGTAAGTGATAGGGTCGGGCGGTTGTGGGTGAGCGGGCGTAAGGTGTCGTAGCGTTTTGTGAAAGCTGCTGAAGCTTTGGGTTGATATTGTTTTTTTAGGAGGACTAAAGCGGCAAGAGACAGGAATTAGATTAGCTTGTGGCATTTAGCCCTACCGGACTAGTGGCCTTGGCACTAGTCTCGTTCTTGTCCAGCAGTACAGTAGCTACATGTTCTCCTTCTTAACGAAATTACTATAGTCATTCTATATATCATTATTCAATAGATTATAATTATCTAATAATCTACCTACTAATAATCTACCTACTACAATATAGTTGTATATGTTCTTTTAATACGTTGTCGCTATCGTCTACTTTCCAGCGCCAGCGTGCTCGGATAATGATTGTAATAGCAATTGAATACCGAGATCGACACCAAAACTCCTGCCCCCACTAAGGTGTCGGGCTGCACAGAAGTCTCAAGTGACTCTCACGGCGAAGTCCCACTACTCTTCCATTTGCGTCAGCAAGGCGGCCACCTCAGCGATGCAGGGCATCTCTAATGACTAACGCAATCTATCCGGCACCCTCCAGCGACTACCACAACTTGTGTGACGAGCTTTCAGCGGCTCGTAGCATGCGATAGACCGCATTGACTTCCTCTCTGTACGCCTGACTGCGACCATCCCATCCTTCGAGCCACATTCGTCCTCTGTTGCGCGAGCGCGCCGCTGTGTGCCAACATTCTCAGCCTTCCTTGCAAATATCGATTCGGATCAACATCACATCGAGCACTTTGAGGGCTGTTCAGATGAAACGAATTGATAGTATTACATGATCGAGAATGGCTCTGTTAAAATATGGCGACTTGAGTGGCCTCCAGACTTTGGCGGACGGTGATACAATTACTGGCATCGCCAACTGGGAAACAGCAGCATGGTCTCCGTGCTACTGAGAGTACACAACAGCGTGCGAGGTCAATATCGGAAACCCATCCTATCCTAATGTATGTAAGTCGACAAATTCGTAGAGCCCTAACCAAAGTAGGTGGGGTGGTTAGGCCGTCTTCCTACTCGACCAGTAGCTTGCTCTGTGTACTCACTCTCACTTTGAGCCCTTCGTATCTGATTACGAAATCACGCTTAACTCACACGTGACGGTCCAAAAGCAAAGGTGCTCTCACTGTATAGGACGTCAAAGCCAACTTTAGATAATTCTCGCTGTTATGAGGCAAATCTTATCAACGCTAAATGACAAACCAGGTCTCCAAAAGGCGTCAAGCCCGTCAACAGGAATATTTGCTACCTGAAGTCATAGTTCCTTGGGCCCTCTCAATGTAAGAGCCAAAACATCAAGGCAATGCCTGCCGAGAAAAGTAGTAGGGTGAGCAGACCAATTCCTGCGGCCGCGGAAACTCCATAGCCAAGGATCTTTAGTCCCAGTCCGACATCCTTAATCATGCCGACGAGAAAAGAGGAAAGCAAGAGCCCCCATCCGAGGATGAGAAAGCAGAAAACAATAACGTGCGCGTTCGGCCTGATGTGTCTTCTGAACATCCGGTTTCGATCTAGCTGTGTCAATAGCACTTTCCACCATAGATAATACCTCAGCACAATGAGAATTACTGCAACAATTGTCCCAAGTAATACAAGAACGCCGAAAAAGTCATATAACAGATAATGGAGATGCGCGAATCGGGTCTGCATGCTGAGCAACCCACAAGCAAGAGAGAGAGGTAGAAATATGCTCGCTAAAATGCTTAGTAGGCGGACGCTCTGGGCCTCGTGCATGCCTCGAGAGACTTCGAACAGCCTCAGGTGATCTTCTAGCGTGGTGGACAGCGTGGCCATCGTCCTTTTTAAGTCTGTACAAGTCGATTGGAGCTCTACGGCAAGGCATTGGTAAAGGCGATAGTTGGCGGCATCCATAAGGAGTATCTTCAACGACTCGACTAAGGCATCAACCGCTCCGGCCAATTCAGTGGCTCGCTCATTCACTTCCTCGTAAAAGTAGGCATCTCTTGTGATCTCAGCCAGCATGGGAACCGTCAGCGTCGCTCTGCGTGGGTCCGACAGACCCTCCTTTTTTCTTGCATAGTCTTGGAGACCATACACTAGATAGTAATATTCTTTAACCAAAGCGTGGCTATAACGAAGGAGGAGCAATTGCTTTAGGCCTGACGCAGCGGTAACTTGCGCGCCCAGAATCGAGTATGCTTCGATTGGACTTCGCAGGCTCTCACAGAAGTGGCTGTGGTAAGCATAGATGGCTTCAGGGGAAGGCCTTGTAGCATGATGTCCTTTGAGCTGTTTTCGATCGAATAGCAAGTCCAAGTCCTGGACCATTGACGTAGCATCAATATGAACTAACCATTAGTGATTGCGGATGTCATAGGAGGGGAACATACTCACAGATGATCCGTCCATCTTCTAGTGTAATCATCATACATCTCAGTGTTCGTCGAATGGTTCCAGCGGCAATCGATACAGAATCGATGTAAGCATGTTCACCATGTCCCGTCATGGCTCCTTTTAACGTCGGCGCGAGTGAAAGTCTGTAAGAGTGCGTTTCCCAGCGAACCTTTTTCGAGGACAAGCCCCACTGAGATATCATCGCAGGGGAGCCCGCGAAAGAAGGCGTTGCAATAGGTGATAGTTCCCCATGAACACCAAAATTCTCCACAAAGTACACACGAATAGTATGCATTTCTTGGGTCGACAAGTCTCTCAAGGCATCATTCACGTTATCAATATCGGTGGCTTTCAGAAGAAGTCTCGCAGGCTCTCCGGGGGAGAATGGAATATCTAGAATCTCAAGGAAGTTTTGTCCGGAGCTGAGAAGTGGCTTCCAGGAATTGGTGTCATCATAGAACTTGGAGGGTTCGTGCGATAGCGAAATTGATTCGTAAATAAACGTTGCGGCCGCACCGATGAATGCGAAAGTTTCCATGGCGGCAAGAAAGATTTTTCACAATTTAATAAGAAATGATCGTGGAACTCGTTTTCTGCCAAAGTCTGGGAGCAGGGGCGGAGGACAGGGCCGAGTGAGAGTAGGTACCTTATGATGTACAATATAATACAGCTAGCGTAACAATCAATACAATTTTATATGCAAGCGCTAACGTTTCGTGTGCCCCCCTACAATTTTCGTACAACGGATACTCCGTATTTTTGAAAGAAGCATAACAGTTACCTACTCCATTACTCTACGGGTATAAGGCCTATATTTTATAACCCATTATAAGATGTCTCCCTGTGTAAATTATAATCGATATCAATAAGCGCATAGCCTATGACAAAGGTTGAGTTCCTTGGGATCTTGCTACTCGTACAATCAAGACCTGGTCTCGTTTTCACGTCCAGGTTTAGTAAAGTAAGAGCTGACGATGTTTGACGGATTACTGCTATAGTGATACTCAAGTAATGGTTTGTCTATGAAACTTCTCAGGTCCGTGGTGCCATTTCCGTGTTGTACGTATCACTATACAATCAAGAAAATAAAGATTTAAAAATAAAAATAAAAAAGGTATATAATTAAAAATAGCGAGTAATTTCTTCATCCAAGAATGAAAAGAAATTTGGTCTTGCTGTCTTGAGTCGTTCACACTTCACCACAAAATTCACTTTGCGGTAGAAGCCCAGACAGAGCTAGCGTAGACATTGCTCGTGATCTTGCGAGAATTATATATAAAAGTAAAACCCCCTCCGGGAGTTTTCTGTACGCCATCCACCCTCTCGGGTGGCTGGCGGAGTCTTTTGCCATTCTGATCCTTTCCTTATACTTCTTTTTTGTTTCCTTTCAAGCTGGGGGTGCGTGGATAGATCACTGTCGGTGTTGTGTTGATATTCTACGCGTCCGTAGTCCATTTCGGTCTAAGCGAGGTCATAGGTTCGAATCCGAGGTGCTCCTTTTATTTCTTTTTGCAAAGTATTTTTTGATTTTTTGCTCGCTCTGCTTTGAGTTATTGTCAATGTTGTGGATAAGGATGACAGGCCTTTTGCCCCTTTACTCCTCTCCAAACTACCACCGCCAGCCTCTCACTCGCGGTGAACTTATCTTCGCCCTTGCTCTCATTCTTCTCACTTAACACAAGATCTCAGCACAAGATATCAGCCCACAGCAGTCTTCCAATTACGACTACGGCTGCCCACCAGTGTCGGTCCATTGTCCTTCTAGATATGAAGACATGAATCTAGCCAAGAAGACCACCGAATGCAAACTCTGTTTTCAGGGCCAACGACTACGCAAACGAGTGTCTCGACTTCGTCATCTCAACTCGTTCGTTTTCATCTGCAATTACAGTTGCAACACGTTCCACTGCACTAGTCAGACTTGTCACATGTCTCGGGTTCCCATCTCTGTGCGCCTTCCTACCTTCTAAAGCTCGAGTGTACCGCTCGTGTGCTAGTTCAAGATCCCCATTTGCTTCATACACCCGCCCGGTTGACTCTAATGTGTGCAAGCTTCCTAGAATTTTCATGCGCTTGCTGAGCGCTTCCTTGTATCTAGAGCTTCATCATATGGCCTTTGCAGGAACAGAATAGTGCCCATGTCGATTTCGATATCGATGACATCGGCATGTTCGTGATAGTGCAACTTTTCGCCGCCATCTGAGACGCGGTAGCTCGGCTCCAAGGCTCGGTCGAGCCCCTCGAAGTTTCGGTGCCTTTTTGCTAGACCACCGAGTGCTTTTACCAGCCCTATTTCGCTGTTTGGGAAAGCGCTCGAGTACCATGCGAAAGCATCTGGGTTACGGTTTCATGAGCGAAGCAGGTCAGTCATACAGCTCATTGTCTCCAAATTTAGTAGGTGGGCGTCATCAAAGAATTAGGTCCTAACTGTAGGCCTCAGCTCGGCGCGACAACCATCTGCCATAGGACCACTCCTCCCACTCTACTTACACACCTTAAGCTTCTGTCAATAGGATCCTGGCTACACGCCACAACAGCTTGGATCTAGTTGCAGTTCTGACGGGCGCTGGAGGACAAGCAGACTTGATAGACAAATTCTTCGTGGGTAGCATTGCACGTCTACTTTGGGGTCAATCATCATCAACCATCGTGTAGTCGAACCCAGAAGGATGTTTAGCTGAGACTTTAGAGCTCTCGCCCATCAGAGATTGCCAAAGACTTTGTGATCAGCATTGTTTAGACTGACTGAAAGGTCACCAAGATATCCTCCAACATTTCGAAGCTTCTGTGTTCCACTTCCTGACCCTTTTTTTGCTGCAGCGCACCAATCTTGGCCGTAAGCATGATTCGTTTTTCTTCTTTTGCAGAAACATAATATGGCATCTATTTTGGTCTCCTCGAACCGCCGGGCTGATTCGCCGAGAGCCTCCCTCAAGAGGGCTTTCCCCTTAAATAACATTTTTCCACAACAGCCTCTGATACATGTTGCATCTCATTCATGGAATAATTGTACCCATGGATAGAATATCTCATCCATGGATGATACACCTATCCATGGATGATTATGTTATTCATGGTAGTGTATCATACATCTCATGGGCAAAAATTTCACCACTATCACATGATATCCATGGATAAGTTGAATTATCCATGGATGCTACTAAGTCTACTTCTTCTGCCCCTTCTTATCATCACCCATCATGATGTTGTCAGTCATGTCATTGCTCTTGCTGGCAGCCCATCTTTCAGTGAAGTTTCATCGCTATCGCTTATCCTCCCGCTTGTCGTTATTCTGAATCTTATTCTGATCTCGTACTCTATGACCGCGTTGAGTTCTTATAGTCATTGTTGAGATATTGGGACAGTTCGCTCCAGTGGGACTGGGGGTTGGTCGGTCGCATGGCATGATGTTTTGTATGGTTTTTTCGCATAACATGAGATTTTCGCGCTGTATCGTTATTTCGCATAGTACAACATAGATCTGCAATATCGCATAGCATGGCAATATCGCATAGTGAGCGTGTTTTCGTGTCAGACACGCGTTGGCCAGGAGATTCATGACTTGGTGGGAGCTCTATTTATATGGGCTGCCCATCAGTGTTGGGCTTCTTATTCGATTTTATCTCTTTCAGAGCCATAGCATTCTTTTCCCGCCCGCCCGTATCTGTAAATAGCTTCATTTTCACTTCAGATATAGTTGAACAAGCATTAAGAGTCTTTCTAGCACTGGGGAGTTTACATATGTCTCTTCAGGTAGCTAGCCTCGGTGTTGGGATCTCGTAACACATTTGCAAACGATTTCAGCTGTTTTGAAGTCTCTACATGATGAGAGGCGAGGACTAATTAAGATGTTGTCAAACAGAATTTGAAGGACTTGTTCTTTAAATAGTAGAAAGAGTCGGAGTATCTCGTTTTCAGTCTGAAGACTTCTTCTTTGATAGTAGTAACAATCGAAGTATCTCGATCTCGATCACAAAATCGACCCGAAGAAGATATTGTCAAATATGAATGTCTAGATGGTTGCAGAAAAAGTGTGTATAGCTTCAAATGACGACTGCGTTGATGATCGGTGACTGCATTGCGAAGGCCTAAGCATAATATCCATGAATAAGATGTATCGTCCATGAATATCATGTGGTAGTGGTGGAATTTTTGCCCATGAGATGTATGATACACTATCATGAATAACGTAATCATCCATGGATAACCATATTATCCATGGATGACGATAATCCATCAATAGCATGCAACATACATGATTTCGGTGATTCAATCGCTTGTGGTCGGAATTGTCCTGTTGAGACCAGAAAGGATACTCAGGTCAAGAGGTTCTCTTTTACCAACCGCGACACGTAGATTTCCAAGCCGACCTACAATATGAGCAGGTCAGTCAAATAAACCCTCATTCTAATGAACTCTTGAGAATAAATCGCTGCCGACAAGGAGGCGAACGATCGCAAGGCGAAGAAGAGTGCGTCGAAAACCCTCTCTTTTGGGACGGGCGAGGCGAGTACCCGGGAACTCTCCACCTACTCTTCACAACAGATGTACCGGTCTTCGATCTCTTCACGCACATTTCGTTAAGGGCCACTGCCGCTTGCCAGACCTCAGCCCACGATCCTTGATCGACGGGTCGGGACGCTCCTCCAACGTTGAAAACGACCATCATGCATTCCCGCTCGGCTAAAATCGTACGTCAGCTATACAATACACGAATCCCCAGATCCAGCGCGATAATAGTCAGGAAAGTAGGACGCGTTGGAGGTAGGTAATCTTACGAATACACTCACCGGATGCTATCACTTTCGGCACCGGAACTTGGACGCTAGGCACGCCGCTCTTGCCAAAATAGATCAAATCCTCGGACCACGGCATCTTGTCAATGGCCTCTTTGCAAAATTGGTAGAGCGGGGCCGAAGCCGGTTGGGTAGAGACGCATTGGACAGCCGGCTTTTGCTTCCAGATTTCGACCAGCAGGAGTTTCGCCTTGCCTAGGTTTCGTGGATACGTCAAGTCGGTAGACACAGGCGGGAAGGGAAACACCATAGGCGACGTACCTAGATCCCGGGCTACTCCACCCACGTTTTGGACTGGATTCATAACGCATTTATTCAAGAGGGAATCCGCCGCCAGAAAGATCTCTGTATAGCTGGAAACATCTTGATAACCTAGAGCGCCCCAGCTTGACTTGATATCGATCGCGCAAAGGCCGTCGTCTGTCCAGCGATACGCGAATAGCTTTCTTAGCCAGTTTCCTCCGTGGCGAATCAAGTCCTGGTTGGTCTTGCTCGGGCGAAAGTGGCCCCCGAACGAGCGATTTCAGAGACAGGAGACAATGACGCAAGAATAATTGGACGTACCACTAAGATACCGAGCCGGTAGCAGGACATCTGGATCCCCTGTCCCTCTGTATCCAAAACTCAGACGTGCAGAGTCCCGAGGGATCTTCTCGAGCGCGTTCTTGCAGCTTTCGATATTCAAGTCGCGGCCCCAATCGCTTTCGCATTTTACGCTCGTAGATGCGTTGAGAGCTACAAGGTCTAGAGATGTAGCGCTGGCCACAGCTGAGGCCTTTGATGGCTCTGAGGGGCTTGGGAGTGGATCTCTGAGTTGGGTTCGAAGTGCGATTGAAGAGACGATCGAGATGAAGAGGACCGGGCAAGCGAGGGAATGCAAGGTAATGGACATACTCGCAAGCTTCGCAGGCAGACGAGGAGAGATACCCAAAGTCTTGTTTTGCGATCGGATTAGTGGGAAGGAGTAAGACATTGACCGTTTCAAAGTACTCCGAGGGGTTTGCACTTTATTGGGAACCTAGACGGTGTGCACGTTCCTCACATTGGGCTCGAGCTCGACTAAAGCTTGTGTTGGAAGTCAAAGCGACAACAACATGCGACGCACTCGCGATCCGCCCGACCTCAGATTTATATATTTTGTATATGAATATCCTAAAATAAATGACATTTGGTCATAGAAAAAGGCCTTGCATGTGGTTGAAGGTTGCAGCCAACAGCTACGTCTTGTCTTGCCTCTACCGCCATATCAGCTGTCGAGCTCTCCTCTCATCGAATCAAATCACTCACACCCGCCGTTGTGAAACCCAATTCTCTCTACAAGAAAGGTTGTTTCTGTAGTCTCAGGAATGGTGCGACATCACCACTGATGATCTCTGAAGCTGCGGTCCCAGCTTGATCAGCCAGAACTTAAGATTCTGAGAGGCATGCACTCAGTTCCTCAAAGCCTCTTCGAAACACGCCGAAGGACCTAATCTGGTGTGGTTTCCTCGAGAGAGTCAATGGCTGAAGAGCCTGGTTCATTTAGGTTGTATACACAATGTATGGAAGGAAGCGACTTCTCCATAATTCCATGACATAGCCACGTCCTGCCTTAGATCCCAAACTTGACCTTTCCATCATGTAGGGCGCATATCCACTGCCCATGTGTCAGTGTGCCCATGACTTTGCAGTTTTGTCGGTCATCTTTGAACGCCCACGCTCTCTCAAAGATCGCGTTCCGGTTCGATGACGAGTTTTCGGAAACGTAATTGGTGGCAATCCTCAAGAAGGAGACAAGAGAGATGTTCTGAAGCGTACAAGCATAGGTTCAACTTACCTTTTCATTCAGAAGGCTTAGTTCATGGCCGCTTCATGAATGAATGAAAAATTATGAAACGGATAAAAGTATGCACGTGGTAGAAGTCGAAATTGACCCGCTCAAAAGGTGCTAAGCGGCTTTCTTGAAAGTATGCTTTTCATGTCGATTATGTTTGCTGGGAGTGATCGTTCGTCTCGTCTAGCCAGGACCATGTTTGTCGCCAGTGCTAGAGTATCCAAGCAACAGGTATCGCGCCTACATTGCGCTCTCGCCGCGAGCAGCCTCGTCTCAAGCCTCATCATTCACCACACTTAGCTTGAACCCACCTGTACACCCCCTCTGAAACAGACCATCCGGATCATATCTCCTGCTCACTTGCTGCAAAAATCGCCAATTTTCTTCGCCATAACCTTCGAACGGCCGCTGCCACTCCGCACAATAGTTCAGATACCGATATCGATGTCCCGTTTTATTAGCCGCTGCAACGGCATCGATCTGTTCAACGGTGCGACGCGTCGTGGTCTTGACGAACTCGTCATCCCGTCGTTCATCCCAGTTGACCGTGAAGCTCACGATAACGAGAGGTCCAGGGGTATAGTCATCCAGGCCCAGCGGATTCGGGTCGCCCTTGCCTACCCAGTCCGGTAGGAGCGGTTGCAGGACGAGCGTCCAGACCAAACCCTTGACGTTGACACGGCGGAGCGAGGCTATGGCATCGCAGTAGGCTGCGTGCGCGGCAGCGAGGGTAACAGGGTCATTCTTAATAGTCGTGGTAGCGAAGACCTGACGCCTACCGGGCGGGTTGAGCGCATTCATTTCGTCGGTCGCACTGGTTAGCGTGCGGACCTTACACGTGCTCCAGAGACGCCAGAGTGACCCGAATGATGAGGTCCTCCAGCAAGAGGGCCATTTTTTCTCATTCTCAGTGGACTTAGTATAGACGAGATTCACGGCGATAGCCTGGATGCCGATTTTTTGGATATAAGAGAAGCAGGCTATGGGTCCGGCGGCGTGGTTGTCATCGGAATTCGTTTTATTGACGCATTCGTGAAAAGCCGCAAGGACCTTGGCGGCTTGAAAGGCGGGCATGTAGAGGAAGCCGCTCCAGATTTTGGTGCAAGGGAAGCTGCGGGCCGTGAAGCGCGTGACGACGCCGAAGTTGTTGGAGCCTCCTTTGAGGGCGCGCCAGAGGTCAGGGTTCGTTGATGCGGAGGCTGTAGTGATGGAGCCGGAAGCGAGAACAAGTTCGTAGCTGAGAATGTTGGAGCAGACTAGACCGAAACGGGGGGAGAAGAAGGAGAGGCCGCCTGTTCATGCCTTTCCCTCAGCTCTGGAACAGACAAGTGGTGGATCTGCTTGTTGGGGGGGGCTGTCTCATGTGTACGACTGGCACTGGGAGAGGGACGAGTACAGATTTGAAAAGCAGAAGCTTACCGCCCAAGGTCAAGCCACCTACCCCAACAGCCGAGTTCCTGCCTCCAACAACAGCGAGACCCTTCTCGTCCAAAGCTTTAGAAACATCCATCCACTTGGCGCCAGCTCCGATGGATACGCTCGATCCATCCTCAGAGGGTGTCACCTCACAAAGGAGGCCAAGATCGATCACAACACCTCCCTTGATGCTCGCAGCACTAGAAACGGGAGAATGACCACCGCTACGGATGGCGAATAGACTTTCGGTTTTGTACTCGCCAGCTTGCTTTTCTCGTACATCATACTCGCGCTTGAGGACAGTGACGGCCGTGCAAAGCTGCTGAGCGTCGCGCGGCCGAACGACGCATGCTGGGATCACTTCGCACTCTTGCTGGGCCCAGTAGGAATTCATCGACTGCTTGAAGGCGGCGGTGTCGTGTGGGAAGGTGACGCTGTCGGGCAGTGCCGATGCGAGGCTTTTGCTGAGCAAGGTAGGCTCTGATGAGCTGCTCGTGTGGTCCAGGCGATCGAGTTCCTTCGCGGCCTGTAGGGTCTGTAAGGTTGGAAGACGGCGCATGATGAAGATAGAGATGATGATAACAAGAAGCGTCGTAGCAAATACGGGAAGCAGCTGTAAGGCCATGATGAGGGTTTGCACGGTGAGCCGCGAGAAGGCAGATCCCTGAGAGAACAAGATAGCGGACTCTGATATTGAAGGCGAGGGGTATTCGTACAGAAAGCGAGATGGCTGATAGGTTGGAAATGTCACTACACACAACTCTCAGACGCAAAAGTTTGACTCAAGGACGTCACCAACGGAGAATTGAAGGCAGAAAAATCAGACAGACTTAATTCTCAGAGTGCCAGGAAAGCCCAGCCAGCATTGCATGCAATCAAAAAGCTGCAGAATGGATACCAGTACAAATGAGCGTTTGGGTTCCAAAAACAACATCGAATATATTCAGTGTATCCTCAGCACATATGCTAGCCGGCTCCTTTGACGTATAAGACTCTTTTACGGTGCATCTGAAAAACCTTTTATACTTGGTCGAATACGTAGATGACACGAGATGAGCGGTAGAGATGGACACTGCCCATGGGTCTCGGCAATCCAACTAGCGCGTGGCTTCACCCACCTGGCACCTAAATTCCCAGGCCTTTCCTTCCATGACCTATCCCTGTCTGCTTCGAGATTGCCTACCCGCCGTCCCGGCTCAGGTAAGCACCGCCGCACGTTGGGTGCCCTTTTCGAAACGCACGACGAAAGACGTGCCCTAATTTTAAGAAAACACGCACCGGGAGCATTGCAGGAGTGTTCGGACTAGTGGCGCTCTGTGGAAGTGACGAGCTTCTTGCCAGCAAGGACGGATCATCGAGCCTAAAGTGCAGCGCGAGGGACTAGGCGTGGGAGGCTACGTTGGTGATTATTGTACACTACTGGAGAGCGTGCGAGGAACGGTATGTAGGGTGGTGGGGGATCTAACGATGCGAGTGATAGGAGTTATTGCGAATGTAGAATAGGCTTCGTTTGAAAAGGCCTGTCTGTCTTCGAAGACCATGAAGGCCATGAAGACCATCAGGAAATGACGATGCAGGTGGGTATGTTCAAAAGTTCAAGGCTATGTATACACGAAGATGCTCGGAAGTCGGCCCCATTCTTTGATCCGATCTAGATAGGTATCGAGTACCTGAAAAGCCGAGCGGGGCCAGGAGTGCTTCTTCCGACGATGCTTCCTTTCCAATAATCACGCGAGACAATTTCCCATCTCCAGCAGAACGTTGCCAAGTCAAGCAATTCCCCAATCAGACTCCTTCCATCCCTCTGTCTTTCCGCCTCCTAGCATTGAAACCCGCAATTGTTCGTCCGAGCGCCGGAATCATAGGCCCACTGGTTTCCTTTACCACCATTGGGAAAGACATTGGCCAGACTGCATTGATGGGCCGTGTCGTACGCATTGAAGATCTGGTTCGAGGGGCTCGGCAAGTATGGGGTGTTGTAGCTCATGGAGTACGGGTCCGAATCGATTTCTGCAGAAGTCAGTCAAGCCACTTCTCACGCGTTGATCGGGAGCCCGAGGAAACTCACTGCCGGAGGTTATCATGAATACGGAAGGGAGGAGGCTGTCAGTCCCATTGCTCTGTCCGCTCGCAGAGTAGAGCAAAGCCCCGCCGATCCATTTCCTTGTCGGTTGGCTGTTGTCGAAGAGACTGATGTTGTAGCTGTACTGAGCGTCCGCATCGGTCGCTGCAGCCGAAGGGTTCTTCTTCTGGTGCTGGATGATGTTTGCAACGCACCAATCGCCAACGTAATCGGAGCTGCCCCACTGCCCAGTGCCCAAGTCGGTGATTTTGGTGGAGCTAGGCGTTTGCTTGCCGCCCGCGGTACCACCCACATAACTTCCGTTGGCGGCGGTAAAATGCATGGGGGTTTGATCTGTGGGTTCTGGGGGGAAGTCCACCGTGAGCGTCCCGCCGCACGCTGATTGGCTTATCCTCCCATTCAAGTTGACGCAGAAGTCATTGCCCATGACAGGGCTTTCGGTACACCAACCCGGGATCATCATATTCACATGACACTCCGTGCAGCCTCTGCATGTTTTGGAACCCACGCTTAGATCGTAAAATTGAAGATATCCATTTATGTCGGCGTTGATCGGATTGATTGCGAGAAGCAGCGTCACAAGAGTTAAGCCTATGGAAAGAGGACCCTGCATCGTTGCGGGATGTTGGGCTTTGTTGAATGAAGAGGGAAATGCCTTTGGTGACTGTGCACAAGGAGTTGCAAGTTGTTTCCGAATGAGCGCGCACGATACAAGAGAAAGACAAGTCAGTGTTTGTTTGAGTAAACGGGAAGGGTCGAGAAAATGAATGGAGCCATGGGGTCTTTTTTACTGTGAAAAGAAATGATGCAATTTCGAGAAAGGCACATAACAACGCTTTTCAAACATCTTGTTAATGTTATAACTATCGACTATACCTGGGAGACAGCAGGTCTAAGAAAGTCTATACGAATACTTCGGGGCTTAGAGTATGGTGACAATCACAAAGCTGCGTTTCAAATTTATGAGCAATCGAGGCAGAGATGTTGTACTGTAATTATTGCGAAACAAATGGAAAGAAGCGGCCCGCTGAAAAACTTCTGCTTCATGTGATGTTAAGGTAGACCGTAGCCGAGACGTGGTTTTGAACATTCGGTTTAAGATCGGTGTTGATAGCCTTTTCTTATTATTAAATTCGCCTTCCCTTTCCCTTCTCCATGCGTATCCATGGTTAATGTTGTAGATGTACTCGTAGATCTTACTTGATAGAGCGAGGACAAGAATAGTTGATGTCCTCGCTTTATCAAGTATTTAACATTGGGAGTCGACATGTACTTCAAACCGCCGTTGTACACAACCAGAGGCCAATGCCCAGAATCAGAGGTTTCAACACAGAAATTCGGCTTGCTGAACTACTTGTGCCTGTGACCGTAGGTGTACTGGCTGCAGGAGTGTTCGAGGGGGTAGCTGAAGGCGAAGACGTCGAACTCGCTGCGGCTAGTGCTGGAGTCGCCCTCACGTCGCCAGCGCTGGCGCACAGATTGAAATCAGCGGTACTGTTACCAACTTTCGTGACCGAAGCCAAAGTTTGTGTCTGGGCAAATTTATTGCAGTTGCTCAACAAGCCGTCATAGGAGCTCGGCGCCCAGATGGCGGCGGTATTGCCGCTCTGGGTCTCATAACAGAGGCAGCTCGCCTGCACGGGGAATATCACATGTGGGAAGACGCTGTTGTGGAGGCCGCACCCGTTGTAGATACTCGAGGCATAGTAGCACGGTAGCGCCGCAGTGGGTAAAGGCGCTGATACCGTCGTTGAGGAGCCGTCGGCCACGTCGGAGATGATTTCGGTGAGGGCGTCGAGGAGGTCTTTGACATGCTCCAGGATTTCGCTATAGTCGGTGTCTTCTTCTTCGAAATCGGCCTCGTTGCCCTTAGCGGGTGGGGCGGCGGCTACGGCTGGGGATCCAATGCCAACAGTGCCGGAATCATTGTCATCATTGCCGGGGTTTGAGTCTGAGCCGCTACCTTCGCTGCTGTTTGGGACCGGTTCAGGTTCCGGTTCCGGTACTGGTTCCGGTACTGGTTCGATGTCGACAAGAGGAGCTCGGACCTGTTTCACGAAGAGAGTACCAATAAGGAGCACGAACAGTATTGTTAAGGAGTGTCGCATATCTGTGTCTCAAAAGTTCGATGCGGAGTATTAATTTACGCGCGGATGACAACGTATAAGCGATTTATCAGAATCAGATGGAGATCGCGTTGCTGAACAATGATATGACAAGACCGGAGGCAGGAGAAACAGTTTCAAACGAATGTCAAGATGTTGCACTGCGCACGAATATATACAAATGTTGACCTTACATGGTCAACAATCCTTCGAGATCCTTTGAGGCTTCTGAAGTAGGCAGTGATACACGCCAAGGCGAAGGAGCCGCCTTCAGCTGCAAGGCTGTGCGGATCGCGCGAGTACCATTGGTTATCTCGATTCTTAGCTGCAGGAACACGGCCTGGAACCACTAGACAAGTAGTCCCTGGTGACAACTTGAACTGAAGTAGAGTACCTATGGTAGTAATCGTAGTAGTCTAGTATTTCTTTGGCGTGTTACTGCAGGTCGATGGGTATTTTCCTAGGAGGCTGGTGCCACTAAAAGAAAATCCAACGCGCTCAACCCCGGAAATTCCAAAACACAGCGTCAGTGTCCTCCCAACCCTCCACCAGACGTTAAGGAACTAAACAATGGTAGCCATTTATTGATGTGTTTTTGCACACCGTTTAAAGCCCGGGGTTGCATGACTTTTGACAGGTACGAGCAAAGAAGGCCTCCGAGAGTCACCAAATCTGGGAGAAGGGATCTTCATCGAAGTTGAATGGTTTTGGAGTGATATCCTACATATGTTACACAATCACACCTATCTCCTCCCCAGTTTCCACTTCGAGATCTTCTCTTGGATTTTTTCCCACCCGAGATCCATCTTTCCATCAGCTGCCGAGCCCTCCTGCAACACAACGGTTGGTGCTCCACTGCCTTGTCCTGCATTCATCACATGGCCTCCGAAAACTTGTCGTGCAACTCTCCTCAAGTCTTTGACTGTCAAAGCATCGATTTTCGCGCACATCTCCTTAACCCCAACTTTACGCCCATGGACCTGAACCTGCCTTCCGAGATCTTCCAGTTCCACCATCCGACTTTCTAGATTCATAAGCAACGAACTCCTCAGTTGGTTCTTCGCTCGATTCACTTCGCCAATTTGTAGAGATGAAAATCCACTTTCCAAGGTTAGGTTGTGTAACTCGCGGCACATGACTTCCAGCATCTGCCACGAGCGCTGGGGGGAACAGCTAGCGCTTATGCCGAAAAGCCCAGAGTCAGTATATGAATTGTTGAACGCGACGCACGATTCGACCCAGCCATGCTGATTGAGCACATTCGTGTAGAGTCGTGAGTACATGCCCTTTCCAGGGCCACCGGCGCTAAATGAGCCTCCTCCGCCGAGTAGAGTCTGTAAAGTAGCCAGGGCGTATATATCCTCGGACGAAATAGGAAGAGCCTCGAAGGCTAGATGGAGGTATGTAAGATCGGGTAGAGCTGGGTTTGCGGGTGGGGGAAGAGGAGGCAGGGAGAGGAAACCCCCGGTGTAATGGGAAGGTGTATGGAGACTAGGTGGGTGAATCTGCGACGGAGATACGTCCGAAACAGATGCTTGAGCTGAAGCGGAGGTGGACAGATTCTTAAGGAACGGTATATGCGAAAGCAGCCTTGACGATGACTGAGGCGGCGAAGGCAGTGTAGATGGGGGCGATGAGTATGCCGATGAGACCGAAGATGATGATGAGCTAGACGAAAAAGATCGTTCAGAAGAGGTATCTGATATCGAGAGATCTGAGCCACTTTGGGTGAGACTAGGCCCGTCATGTTTCCGCATGTCGCCGAAGTATTGTCTGGTCAGTTTCAGGGCCTCGTCATGCCCGACGCCTGCAAAGGCCACTACAATCCTCTCGGGGTGAAAGAAAGTGTCGCGGTACTTTTGCACCACATGTCTGTCAATGAATGCGAGCCGTTCTTGCGGGCAGAGCAAGGGATTTCCCAAAGTGTTGTCTTTATACGCAGCTATGTTGACCAGCTCCGGCAATATGAGCTCTGGCTTGGACCATATCTCCCTAATCTCATACTCAGCAGTCTCCAATTGCTGCAGAACTTCAGATTCTGTGATCAGGGGGTCTCGTATGGTCTCGGCGAGGAGGCCCAAGGTTGTAGGCACAGCGGAGTTGAAACTAGCTGACTGATACATGAGCGATTCTCTCGAAGATGCACATTGTATGTTTCCGCCGAGGCTTTCCAGAGATTCGAGCATTTCGTCTGATGTCCTTGAGCCGGTAGATTTGAAAGCCAAACGGTCTATGATATGGCTGACGCCTTGTAATTCTTCATTTTCATAACGCGATCCAGCATCGACATATACGCCGACACCTGAAAAAGGCCCGGGAAGAGCTTCGGTGGCTACGCGAACACCATTTGGTAGGGTACTAATCTGGTCGAATTCTGTAGGATCCTAGTCTTCGTAAGTAAGGCTTTTAGAGAGAAGACTTCCGGCCGTGTCCTCACTTTCGGTGCTTGATCAATAACTGTAGCAAGTCGTCTTCGCGATGTGAGAGACACCTTCGACGCTGCCCCGACGGCTCTTGCTGACAAACGCACGAGCGCTTGGGACGATGATGACCGCATGCTGATATACAGACTATCTGTTTATAACGCCTCAAAGTATTATCAAATATTGCAGAAGAGTAAATTATTATTGTGGTTTTCCAGTTTCTTTCGGAGAACGATCGGCGAATCATTTTAGCGCTCCCGGAGGAACTAGCCAACGATTAGTGACTTTGGGGGTGACGCCTCGGTCATCTTGCGAGTAAAAAAGACCTAATTCAAGGGAAGCCAGTTCCCTGAGACAGCAGACATGAAGACAACGACTCCAAAGGGTCAATGTGGCGGCGTTATCTGGCGTCTGCCAGCAGGCTGATATCATCCTCAATGGATACCCCTAGGATCGCGCTTGTTGTGTTCCTGCTGCTCTTCCTCTTCCTCTCGCCAGACTCCCAGGCTCCGTCTCTCTCGCAGCAACGTAATATAGACCACTCGATCTTCGAAGAGCGGCAGGCTTTGGATCTGCTTAACACGTCAAGCTATGGTGATCTCGATGCCAAGAACAATCGCTGGTTAAACGTTACAGGACTGAGGCATAGCGATGGGTACGCATGGCACTTGTTATTGGATGTGCAAGAGAGAGCAAAAATACAGCTACAAAATATATGTAATACCTTTGAGTTCACTTCGATCTTCACAAACGCGTCTCTGCCTTCGGGGCAGTCGGCAAATGATGGAGCCAAGCAGAGCACCGTGGATAAGATACTGTCTACAATGAAACCATACTATGATCCCGCTCCACTTTACAAGAATGTTACAGGCATTGTTCAGGGGCAGTGGACTCGCTCCAAGGTCGGCGAAGGCTTGGCGTCTCCATCACTGAATCTCAGTGCTCTGACTCCTCGGATCGGCTACGTATCCCAACGTTATAACCGCAACATCACCGGACGGAGTGGTGACCTCCGATTCCACATTCATGAAGGGAACGACGACGATTTTGAGCTTGCAATTGAGGACGAAGGACTGATTAGGGATGTCAGAGCGACGATGACGATTAAAGATGAATCTTCCAGTGGCGATGGCTGGGAGATGAGTCTATTTGGAGTACATTATCCACTGCAAGGAGGCATCATTCTTTCTACAACATCGGAGAAGTAAGCTCTGGGCTACAATCACCCGTTATGCGAAGGTATCTGACTATGCAGGTTTGCTGGCATCTTTGCTTTACCGCAATTCACTTTGTCTGAGCGTTCCTTTACTCTCGCCCAAAGGCTCCTCAATCAGACTCTCATGTCTACAATCGACGCGCAAGAGGCCGAATTGGGCGCTGTGTCGAATCCATGGACGTCTTCACCGCATAACCCTTCAGATGCTCTTTTTCCGGTTCCCCATTGCGAGTTCATAGTGTATCTACAACAACACCCCAATGAAGATACCAGCATCGACTTCAATAAGCTAGAAAAGGAGCTCCGATTCCCCACCGGTGCTTCAATGCCTTCCGCGCCGACCATCAGAATGTCTGCTTTGATCTTCTCTCCTGATTGCGGTTTCGTGCTCGAGTCAAAAGGCCCTCCAGACTTCGCGCCTCAGGAAGGATTACATTTGTACGGCCGGAAGCTTGAGGCTTACATGCGAGTTTCTAGGCGCTGTATCATCGCCTTTGCTGCTGTGACCTGTGCGCAAGTATTTCTTTTGATCAGACAAATGAAGGATGCCTCAACCCCGTCTACCAAAAGCCGAGTGAGCTTTTATACGATTGCATTGATGGCTTTAGGTGATGGCTGTGCCTGCATGGGATTCATGTTTGTTAGCATGATGATTGATGCGGCATTCTTACCCCTGATTACCACAGCTTTCTTGTCTTTCTTGGGTGTGAGCTTCTTTGGCATGAAGTTCTTGATGGATATTTGGACAGTTCAAGCCCCGGAAAGACAAGAAAGGGACAGGGAAAGGCAAAGACGATGGGATGATATTGCAGCGGCAAATACAGCACCCATACCACCAGCAAACACTACTCCAGGTCCGGCAGGTGTCGTCACTGCCGCTGGAGCAGACGCTCTTCGCCTCCCCGTTACAGCTGCTCGACCAGCAGACACAGGAGCTACACCAATCATCGTGCCATCAGACCAAGACGTTGATACCGAGGTCGCCGACAATGCTGCAACTCAACCAACAGGCCAGACCACCACCCTCAATACTGCCCGCCGCGAAATGTCCGCTCTCTATTCAAAATTCTATTTCCTTCTTCTCGGCCTAGTCTTCCTCTCGCTACACGCAACAACCTGGCCCATTCCCCTCCGCTCCTTTTACACGAACACCATCTGCTTCACATATCTCTCCTTCTGGCTCCCCCAGATAAACCGTAACATCACCCGCAATTGTCATCGTGCTTTACGGTGGGAGTTCGTCGTCGGCCAGAGCATCCTCCGCCTGGCTCCCATTGTGTATCTCTACACCATACCTAAAAATGTCTTATTCTTTGGTAATGATAAAAACATGGCATACCTCTTCATTGCTTGGGTGTGGTTGCAGGTTTGGGCGTTAGGTAGCCAGGAAATACTCGGACCACGTTTCTTCGTTCCGAATGGCTGGGCGCCGCCCGCATATGATTACCACCCTATTCTCCGGGCTGAAGGCGATGAAGAATCTGGCTCAACCATGCCTATTGGATTCACTCAAGCCACGTCTTCCTCCCCCACACGTTCCTCCGGCCCCTCACCACAGTCCAGAAGAGGCAGTGGCAGTGTAAGGCCCAACACGAAATCCTTCGATTGCGCCATCTGCACCGAGAACATCAACATTCCCATCATACATAGAACCGGTTCGAGTGATGCAGAGAGTCCGGGCGTCACTTCTGCGGCTTTGTCGACGACTCTTTTCGCGCGCAGGGCGTACATGGTGACGCCGTGCAGGCATGTGTTCCACAGTGGCTGCTTGGAAGGGTGGATGCGGTATAGGCTGCAGTGTCCCATTTGCAGAGAGAATCTGCCGCCGCTATGAACGACGTGACGATCCGCCTTTACGACCGCAGGTTGAGTCATGACCCACAAGTTCGTGTCAAAATGCCGCAATGGTGAGCATTCGTCTCAGCGTTACAACGGTAAATCTCCTATTACTTGGAACAGGGAACGATTGGCTGATTGACAGCTAGAATGGGAGGCATTTGCCCCAAGCCTCGCGTCAGATGCGCATGAATGCAAGCAATGACCGCAGCAATAGTAGCAATATGTGAACATGAATAGGTCTTGACTTCGGCTGGAGATTCGTCTCCGGACATCGAGCAGAGGTCATTGAACAACACAAACGATTGGATCTTTCAGTGCCTTTCATCGTCTTGAATCTTTATGCGGGCTTCTAGCTCATAGAGTACAATATTGTCGGTGGCCCGCCAACGCAGATCGTAAAGCCAATGCCTCCTTCATTTTAAACACCGCAGTTTCCACCCTAGCTCCGTGCTGAATCATGCAATTTTAGTCAAAGGAAACTCGACCGTTACCATGTCTCATTCCTCCTTCTCGCGGTGGTTTTCGTAAAAAGAGGCTCAGCCGCCACATGCTATGTTTTCTTTGGAAGCAAGCTAAGCCGCCACGTGCTGGTAGATCAGAAGGGGTTCGCCGGTGTTCTCGATTTCGGGAATGGTGCATTTCAGGTCGAAGGCTTTTGAGAGGACGATCTTGAAGATCTGGTAGCTGTGTTAGCTTTGGGATATTTGACCGATGGGGCAAGCTATATATACCTTTTGCACATTGATACTGTGGCTCGTGCTACTGAAGATCAGGCTTGCTCGCATTGCCTTTGCGAATCGTCGGGCCTGCGCACGTTTACCATCAGTAGTTGAAGATGACTCGGAGGCAACTTCGCTCACCTGTGTAGATATTTCTTCCTGCTCCTCTCTGGGAAAATTGACGAAATGGTCATACTTGGTGCCGACCAAGAATGGAATGGCTGTCTTGTTGAAACCTCGACCTTGACGGTACCATTCCTTGATTGAGTTGAGTGTGCTCTTCCGGGTCAGGTCAAACATGAAGAGTATGGCAACGGCATCGTTGCAGACTAAGGGTAGCATGTTGACGAATTCACGCTGGCCTCCGAGATCCCAGATTGAGAAGGTGATTTCGGTGTTTCGGATTGAGATCGTCTTCTCCATGAAATTGACACCTTTGATAGTCAGCCTCATTAAGTAATCGGTGCTTTGAGGCTGGGTCTCACCTAGAGTCTGGATATAGTCCTCGTCCCAACTGCCTTCGACGTATTTGACCATCAGACTTGTCTTTCCTATCTGAGCATCTCCCACCATGCCCACTTTGATCACTACACTCGCCTGACCCTGACCTTGACCCTGACCTCTTGCTCCATCCTGATGTGACGAGGGTCTCTGAGTTTGATCTTGGTAGTTCTGTGAGTAGCCTCCATACCTATCCCCTGACCCCGACAGCCCCGACGAAGGTCTCGAATATGGCTGCGGCGCTTGCTGTTGGTATCCCGAGGCTGATGAAGGGTAGCGAGTGTTGGGGTCTGACTCTGTAGAGGGAGAGAAGGAGCCGTGGGCAGGTGGGTAGTTCTCCGTTTGTATAGACTGGCGTCGTGGACCCTCCTGGTAGACGTTGCTGTATGCACCTGTAGGCGTCGTGCTCATGTTGTCATCAACACCACCCATGGCTTCATCGTCGTTGCCTTTGAAGCTGGAGGCCATTGGATCCTGTTGATATTGGGGATCCATGAGCGAGGTCATGCGGTGTTGAGAACAGAAGTTGAGGAGCAGAGAGTTACTGGTCAGAGGGAAGTCGTAGAGAAGTCAAAGCCCTAAAATCGTTGGGCTAATTGTGTATTTGGGGTGTTGTATTCTTGTGTCTCTCCAGAGTGAAAGGAAATGATTCAGGGAGGATCAAGATTCCGATATTTAAGCGCGGGGAACTCAATTCACGCGACGGAAGAAGAAGGACTGGACAACACGATTTGGCTGGGTAGTGGTACCTACACTTTGTGACTCGGAAGTATATAGATCAGTGCGCGTACAAGATTCGTTGTGTTTCCGGATTGAATGAAAGGTGCAGATGCACAGCATCCCAGATTTGATGTCAAACAAACCCAACTCGGTTTAGCCTCACCGTTGGAGCCTTTCCTTTCCCCACTATCCGAAAACTTAAAATCTCTCGACAGGTACAAGGGGACGTTCACTGTTCCCTAAGACCAATCTTTCAATTTTCTACAGATCCTTTTCTTTTTATCACCCCAAAACTTCAATCTCGAGATGGCTAAGAGGCCAGGTGAAGATGTTGGTCGCGAGGCAGACCCACTGAAGGGCGGTGAACGACCTGTGAAAGCAGAGAATGGCGAAGAGATGGAGTTTGAGGATGAGTTCGAAGATGAGTACGAGAGTGAGGAAGACATTTTCGAAGCAGGAGTAGATGGACGGCCGGACGAAGAGAGGGAGGCTGAGGAGCGAAGGGGTACGTGGTATTCGCCAGAAGCATTGTGCGATTGTCCGCCACTGGGTGCAATTCAATTGTCCTGATTTCTTGCAGATGCCATGGATGTTGACCAGCAGACTTTCATACCCGGCCGTAATCAATTGGGAAAAGGTGAAACGCTGTCACCGGATTCTTCTGCATATGAAATGTTTCATACCCTGAGCACCACGTGGCCATGTCTATCGTTCGATATCATCAAAGACTCCCTAGGAGACAATCGCAAAACATATCCAACGACAATGTACGCGGTGGCAGGGACGCAGGCTGAAAGTAGAAAGAGTAAAGACAATGAGTTGCTGATCATGAAGCTCAGTGGTCTGAGTAGGATGGACAAAGATAATGACGAGGACTCGGATGAAGACGACGATGATGATGACGAAAACGCTGAGCCTATACTTGAGACAAAGTCAATACCTCTTCTATCAACTACAAATCGAATACGGGCGTTCCAAGTCCCACAAACAGATCCCTTGAAGCCTCCTACAACTTTCACAGCGACGATGACAGAGAACGCTGAAGTCTTAATCCACAATATCACGCCCCACCTCTTTGCCTTCGATAATCCAGGCACAATTATAAGTCAGCAGCAATCGAAGCCGGTATCAACGCTGCGCATGCACAGAACAGAAGGTTACGCTCTAGATTGGTCGCCGCTCTTTCCGCAAGGCAAACTTCTCACAGGCGATAACGACGGAAAGATCTTCCTGACAACTTGCGAAGGAGGCAAGTGGACGACAGACAACAGACCATTCACTGGTCACACCGGCAGTGTAGAAGACATACAATGGTCTCCTACCGAAGGTAACGTCTTCGCTTCCGCCAGCAGCGACGGCACGGTCAAAGTCTGGGATACCCATTCCAAGTCTCGAAATCCCCGAATAAGCATTAAAGTCAGCGATACCGATGTGAATGTGATCTCATGGTCGCAACAGAACCCATGCCTTCTCGCCACCGGCGCCGATGATGGTGTTTGGTCGTGCTGGGATCTGCGGCATTGGAAACCCTCATCTCGCCATGCGGCAGCGCCAACACCAGCGCCAGTCGCTTCCTTCACTTTCCACAAAGAACAGATCACGAGTATTGAGTGGCATCCGATAGACGAAAGCGTTGTGGCCGTTGCGGCGGGGGATAATACGTTGACGTTGTGGGACTTGGCAGTAGAGTTGAATCCTGAAGATGGTCAGCATACAGCAGATGTAAAGGACGTACCACAGCAGCTACTATTTGTACATTACATGGAGATGGTGAAAGAATGCCATTGGCACCCTCAAATACCAGGATGTGTGATGGGGACGGGAGGTGGAGGATTTGGGTAAGTTGCTCCTACCTTCTTGCCATGATTTCAGCGTGCAATGACACGTGCTGATATGTTTGGATTGCAGGGTCTTCAAGACGATCAGCGTGTAGATTGCTTGACGTTGATACTGCGGCTCAGAGGCTTCAAATAGCAAAGAGCCACCATAGTAACAACCCATCGAGACGCTCACGCAGTACGTCGCGTGTAATGGCATGTTGCTACGACATCATACAGTAAAAACCAATCCTAATTTTACTTCTTCATTTCTCACATACTCCCTCACTATTTCTTGTTCCGGCAGCCTGATTCTTTGTTTGCTTCGCAAACAACCTTGACAACCTCAACGCGAAGAATACAGTCTTCTTTGCACCGCAAGATCTTCAAAGCAGCAGTACTTCCGGCTGACCTCTCGAAATTCAAAGACGACGTTGAGATCAAATTATCCTTGAAAGATTGATGCCCGCTTTCCAGATCTCAAAACGGAGTCTGGCTCGCTAAAACATCCATTCTTGAAACGAAGGTCCGCCTGCCTTGACACGGGCCACACCACTCATTGGTCACTCAGCTACCTTTGGGCGACTCCTTCTGTCCAATTGCCATCCACCTGCCCACTTGACGCAGCGATTTCACCATGGACAGTCATGACACTTCGTGTGCGATCCCCACTATCCGTTGTGGCTGCATGCTTACATTCGTGTCTGCCGCCTTGTCTACCAATTCATATCCACACATCCAATGCCCTTGTACCTTTGATTTTCGGCGTCGCCTCCTCTGCTGCAGACAAGGTGGCGATACTGCCTCGTCAAACATGGCCGCCGTTTCTGCTCTGTTTGATTCGCTCTCATTCGCATCCAGTACCCGTCTCATTCCATACTGAAGCAATGCCCGTCTGGCTTTCACAGCTGTAACTCAGCTTCCTATGATCCAGGCGGGCAGCCTCGTCCAGGGTTTTTCTTGTCTATAAAAGGATGCATTCTCTCGAGCGAAACCTTCTTTCTTCAGTATTTCCTTCAATTCCACACCAACCACTCTAAGCACTGCCAATCTAACCCAGCTTTTTTATCCTACCTACCCTAACCACTCGATCGACCCTCGCTATTGACGCAAGTACCTACGCTGTCCCAGCGTCCGCCAAAAACCACAAGCCGTCACCTTTTCCGTCCAACAGATACAGCCGGTCCTGTATATAGAACACTGACAGCGCCCTACTACATCACCTTCGACCCGTTCCCTACTACATCACATCACCTTCAACCCACCCCTCACTCGAGCATCGTTGCTCAGACAAGAGCCTACCTACGCCGTCCTGTCCTTGGTTGAACAGCCTATCCTCTTTCCACTCGACAGATACAGCCGGTCCTGTGTTCATACAATTGACAGCGCCCTTCTGTATCCCAGTCGACCTCTCGCTCGCTCAATCCTCGTCGCTGACGCAAGGACTTACGCTGTCCTATCTTTCGCACAAAAGCCCGCCGTCTTTCCACCAAACAGCTACAGCCGATCCTGTGTCTACGCAACAAACGGCACCTATTCCCATTCCATCCTACTCTTCTAAGCCCTCCCGTCTCCTACATCAAGTGCTCTTACTCTAAACCTTTCCGCATACTTCGAAAGACCGCAGATATGGTCAAGCTAAAAGAACAAAAGATCGCAGATACGGTCAAGCTCAAAGAAACCCAAGGCCTCTACACCGGTGCTGTCGTCCGGAAGTTCTCACCTGTAACCGAGCCTACTGTAGGAATGGTCCGTTTTAGGAAGAGTGGTCACGTCGAAGCGGATGTGCTTCAGCCTAGGGGAGTGGGGCTCAGGCATGCAGCAGAAGCCAGACGGGAGGAAGATGAGAGAAGCATGGCTGAAAGAATCAACAGGGACATGCGCGACGCGAGAATTCGTGAAGAGAGGCGTGAGAGAAGGCATCAAAGGAGAATGCGTGAGCAGTTTCAAGACAGTGGCAATGGAGGAGGGGATACCGGTCCTACTGAAAGCGATGTGCGTGACGAAGATGGAGCTGGGGAGGCACCACCGCCAGTGGTGGAGATGCCTCCAGCACCTGGTGAACAACCAGCGGATGAGGTGCCTTCACCAGCCAATGCCCAGCCGACAGCCAATGTGCAGACAGCAGCAGATGGGCCTCAGGCTAAGAGTGTGCATCCAGACACAGCAGAGAGTGTACATTCCGTGAAGAGTGGACATTCATCAAAGAGTAGGCATTCAGTGAAGAGTGGGCATTCATCAAAGAGTCAGCAATCAGAGAAAGCAGAGAACGGGCATTCCTCGAAAAAAGAGCCTTCAGGGAAAGCAAAGAGTGGGCATTCATCAAAGAGTGAACATCCAGGAACAGCAGAGAGTGTACGCTCGACAGGCAGTCGGCATACATCAAAGAGTGGGCGTTCGACGAGGAAATAATGAGCGGAGGAAAGCGATACATAACATGGATATTTAATGACTCATCAGAAACAGCCAGCCTAGATAGAGGCAGACAGAACGTCCAGCGCGTACGGACAAAGAACACTATCCTCAATTTTCAATCTTCTTACCCTGAACGAAATCAAGCCACCGTACAAAGTCCTACCATCTCCAGAACAGAACATGTCGCTTGCGAATAGCATTCTCCCTTCTCCCTCTCTCCCTCTCTCCCTCTCTCCCTCTCTCCCTCTCCCTCTCTCTCCATCACTTCACGTCTCCCATCCAGCACAAACCCCATACTCCTCCCCTCTCCCAACGCCTCTCGCTGCATCCATCCCTAACAGACCATCCTTCTCCCGCGCAGCTGAACAGGGAAAGCGTATTATTGCACTCGGTCCAGCACACGCTGCCCGACCAGCTCATACTGTTACGCTGGGCAAGCAAGGAAAGCCCTACTTACGGGTCGGATCGGCTAAGCGTGTTGATAAGTTTTGTTTGCGGGATGTGCTGCATGTGTGGATAGGTGGGTGGGTCTTCTACGGTTGTGGATGTGGTTGCTTGATTGATTTATTGATTGGATTGAATTGATGGATTGATTTATTGGCTGCTTGCTGCACCGATCACTCAGTTTGCTGTGCTGTGGTACGCTGAGGGAAGCCTGGACCTATCGTGCTTGGAAGCTGGAGGCGGATGTAGAGGGGGAATAGGGAGAAGAAGAGAGTTGATGTATCAAAAGAGAGGAGGGGCGGTCAGAGTATCAGATCCTATATATGTACATATATATATGTGTGTGTGTGTGTGTGTGTCAGCTAGCATCCTCCTCTTCGCCATCTCCAGCCCGAGTAAATTCATCCCCCCCCCCCTCAACACGCCGGGCCTCTCTGACCTTCTCGCCCTTGCCGACCTTTATGTCACCAAGGCCTCAGCCTCCTCCACGCTTCGGCANAGAGTTGATGTATCAAAAGAGAGGAGGGGCGGTCAGAGTATCAGATCCTATATATGTACATATATATATGTGTGTGTGTGTGTGTGTGTCAGCTAGCATCCTCCTCTTCGCCATCTCCAGCCCGAGTAAATTCATCCACCCCCCCCTCAACACGCCGGGCCTCTCTGACCTTCTCGCCCTTGCCGACCTTTATGTCACCAAGGCCTCAGCCTCCTCCACGCTTCGGCATCCCCAACCTCTCTGCCTAGTCTCCCAACACCAACCGTCGCCACCAAGCGCCGACAACGAAATCAACGCTAAGCTCTCCCCATCCTTGAGGGCTTAGATTCAGGCTTCCCTTTCTGTCGTCCATCAACCTCCTCCCAGGCGCCAATCCCTATCCCATCCACCATCCAGCAACGCCGAATGTCTGCTCGCAAAGCCAGATGCAGATGCTGATGTAGGCGAAAAGGAAAGGCGAAGCAGAAGAACAGCATCGAGACGATACCAAAGACGAAGAAGGCGACGTCGACCACGACATAACCTGTGACGCTTGCAAACAACCCATCTACAGACTCCGCCCCAAAAACATGAATTGTTCAGACCTCACTTATCTCAGAACGCGTCAAGTAATCGGCAAACAACCCCCCCCCGCCCCGCGGACACCGGTTCGAAGCGCTCTACGACGCGGCGTCTCGCAAGCCTGTGGGTGAGAACGGTGGGCGAGTCTGAGGGGATGACGGCGGTTTCGTGAGTGCGGTAGAAAAGCTACGCCAGAGCGCTGTTGGGGTGCTTGGGGAAATCACATACTATCGCCTTATGGTTCCCTTCATTATTCTGTTTCTATCGAATAGGAGAAACAGAGCAAGGCCGGTTGGAGATGGCGGAGGTGACGAGCGAGGAGGCAGGCAGTGAAGATAGGGGAAAGAAGAGAAAGAGGCGGAGTGGAGATAGATTAAAAAGAAGAATTGGTCAGTATCTTATACAAATGCTCACCGAACAGCGATTCATCGGCACAGATTGGAGACGCTAGGGAATGTGACGGGCAAAAAAAACCACGTGTACCTAGCGGATTCTGGGGGGTTGTTATTGTGCGGACCCCAAGATATACTATGATGGCTCTGTTCGGCGAGCGCTCAAAGTTGACCGGGCCGTTGAAAGGTGGTGGAGCTACGACAGATGCCATCTGATTAATAATAAGAAGCCGCCGCTACCGTTTTTGAGACACTCTCTTTGAGAAGGGGAGTTTGAGATATCGACAATGACGGACGAGTAGATTTGCTTGATACGGGACGTTTCGTGGATGACATGGTTGGTGGGCGAGGAGGATGGGATTGGATTGGATTGGTAAGATGGGGATGGAGGGAGTAGCGGTTATGGAGGATCGAAGGGGGTGGAGGTGGGAGGTGGAGGAGGATAAGGAAGAAGGGGGATGAAGGGGGAGGAGGGTTGTGTAGAGGTATTCTTGAGTAAGTTGAAGGAGTTATGAAGAACAATAGAGGGAAGAGGAGTTGCGAGATGACTTTGTCTTACGCTCAGTGCTTTACTTTAGGTATATTCCTTTTCTCTTTTCTCTTTTCTCTTTTCTCTTTTCTCTTTTCTCTTTTCTCGTTTCTCGTTTCTCGTTTCTCCCATCCCTTTTCTCCCTTCGAACCTACACTTTGTGCGGACGAGGTTTGAATGACGAGGCAATCAGATTTCAGCAGGCCTGAATGTAATACAAATACTGGCCTCAGGATTCGATTTATATAATAGTGGTTTGTCTGCGACGATACTCTACCTTTCGCTGGACAAGCAAGGAGCAATCTGATCTGGCTGGCGAATAATGTTCAGATCATCATCTGATTGATGCATGATTTCAAAATCTCGGCCGTCGAGTACGGTGGGTATGTGGTTCATTGATGCACAAGTCTGTGATTGGTCAGTCATGAAGCTCTCGCTTCTTACCCGATTTAGCTTAGTGATCAGATCGTTCAAAATTTTAGCTCGCCGATAAAAGTATATGAGGCTTTAAAGTCGGCGCTTAACAGCCCACCTCGCTCGCGCGAAGTGGGGTGTGAAGTTGGGAGAAGAACCGACGCCAAATGATCCCAAAAATTCGAAGCCAACGCAATGCACATGCAGCGTTCTACATCACCTTGCAGAAGGCTCATTCCTGCTTCGGTCAACGTGTTTTTTCCCTCATGTGTGAAAAGACTGGGTCAACCATGACCCGCCCCAATTCGTAAAAGAGACTCATGAAAGCCGCAGTAAGGCCGTGAGCTGCATCAGCCATGGAGCCCGGGGCAGAGCAGCGTCTGTCTGGAGCACCCTTTACACTCCCTATCCAGATGCATGCAGGGCCCACCAGGTTCATTTCCGCTTTGACCTTCCTATCATACGAGGGGGAGAATCGCAACGCTTCTTCATTGGTTCGTGCATGCTTGTCCTGGTCTTTCAGAGTGGAGCGATTGTTCTTTCGGATGCGCTGTCCTGGATATCATTGAGCTTGTCGCTGCTGGTCGCCCGTTAGATCTTGCATCTGCGGTCAAGGCCTAGTGTCGAAAGCCCGGGATTCGGTTCACTGCATCGTTGATGGAAGGTCATTTTCCCGAAAGATGGGCGGGATCTGCGGAGTAGATACGGAGAGAACTTCTTGTCGAAAAAAGACGTGTGTGGGCTCGCGTTGCTCCGACGTCATCGCGTGCACCAATCAGCAATATTTGTATGGTTCGGCAGGGTTCTAGAGCAGTGGCTTGGTGGCTGCACTGGCTGGAGGCTGGATACTTCAAGGGTTCTGTCCAACATTCGTAGCTTCGGACCATGTCCGATTAGCTTTGGGTGGTCAGCGGGTGTGGGAAGGTGGATATGAGCTAGGAGAAAATCGCAAAGCTTGTGGGCAGTAAGTAGGGAACCAGAGGAGCTTGTTTCATAGTCTGGCGTCTGCTGTTTGCTGTCGACACGCGTAAGCTGAGCACATTCTTACCTCGAATGTTGAGTGGACAGATGCGCGTGCAGATTGAGCGACGGACATGCTGACCGTGCTCAAGGCCGAAGGATCCTGCACCGGGCCCAGACGATTTCCTTGCGGAGTTTGTACCGTTACCAACTTTTCCCTAAGTCCCTCAGCCTTTTTTTTTTCTCGACAAGCCTTTAGTTCATCTTGAGCCGTTGATGATCAGCACAGCGCCAAGAAAAGAGGTCGTCTGTATGGTTCAAATTCGGCGTGATCGGCTCGTTTCCAACTTCCGATGATCGGAGTGGGTACGTGCTGATTAGGCTGATATGATGGTACATACAGTAGGCGCAGCTTTAACCAGATACCTTGATGCTTAGTGGATAGAGAGTGGTCCCCTAGTGAGTAGTAGTAAGTCAGCTAGTACAGGTCAAGGTGCAAATGTTCCTTGTCTTCTCCCTTCCCACTAATGGTAAGCGGGTACGGCATGGTAATTTTAATTAATCTCGGTGGCATGCAAGACATTGTCATGGTCCTTGAAGTAAAGACGCCGCTAGACCCCGGATTCCGTTCACATCAGGCTAGATTTATCTGAGGGTGTGATGACTGAAGACTTGGAAGGCAAGCAGCGACACTCTTCCGGAATCCAGGCCTCCCTACCCAAACATCCGTTGTTTTGTATGGTTCGCCACGAGGTGCCGAGGCTTGGTCTGGGTGCCAGACCCAGCATTATATTCTGGGCGTTTGGTAATAATAATAATGGTCTCCGTCTTTCTCGTTCCAACGGAGCCGGCTGCCACGTTAGTAAGATGGCCGTGGTACTGGTCACGAGATGACATGCGTCTTTCCCTTTTCTTTCCATGAGTGAGATATTTGCAAAGGTAATCCAAAGTAATCCCGGAGGAAGTATAGAGTAGCGCTTTAAGGCGGAAGATGCAATTGGTGAGAAGAATGAATGGCTATTGGGAAAAAAAAAGAAAATAAGGATCAAACTGCGCTGATCACATCGAAAATCCCGTGAACTGTCTTCCCGAGTTGTGTAGATACCTCCCACTACTCAGATGCGCATGCCGTGTTCAATCATAATTGAGACTACTAAATGCTGCTACTACTGTCTAGCTACGCATGGTAAGAACAGTAACAATAATAATCATTCATGATGGGAATTTGGGAAAGAAGAGCCTTTTCTTTGCCTTTTGCCGCTGCTTTTTCGCCCGACCTTCTCAAGACTAAATTTTCTTTTAGCTCGACACCAAGCCGGTCGTTCAACCCTGGCCGGCTTCAGATCACGAGTTGATCCTTGTGCCTTCACATTTTAGTCCTGCATGCACTATTACCGAGCGTACTGGCACTGAATCCTACCTTACCTCGTACTTCTGTGGAGTACTCAGGGAAAGGGTCACCCTTGCTCTTTTGAGCTGATTGACTTGTAGGTAGTGCGCTTGCGGTATTTTCACCATAGCTTTGGAGTCTGCGGTGGTAAGGTACTTATAGGATGGTTTGGATGAATGGGTGCGAAATAATAGTATTATGACAATGGTCGTACCTAAATAATTTAAAGTAATCGCCTTGCCTACCTTACTCTATATTTAACTAAGTAAAGGATCGCTTACAAGTTGCAACGGAACGCGTTTCCACTCTTTTTTTCTTTTCTCTTTTTTGGCTTCTATGTATGCTAGAGTAGTATGTGGATGTCGCAGGGTTCACGGCCGACAGGATGATTGATCTTACCTTATATCCCCAGATTAATTTAATTGATTTTCCTTTTGATTTACTTTAGGGGGTGGTTGTCATTTTTCTTTCCTTTTCTCTTGCTCTTAACTAAAAATTAAATACCTACCTACCTATATCTGCTCAAGCTCAGGAACCAGATTACCCCATAATTGGATTCTTTAAGGTACACCTTCAAACGCCCCGAACACCCTACCATATGAAACAGAGACTATTGTTGTAGAGGAAATCTTGTCGGCCAGAGTCACTTAGGTACTCAGTCCTGAGTCAAGTCAGCCTCTACGGTCCACCAGACTACTTACCAGATTATTACCAGACTACCTCTATAATCTTACTAGGTAATGCCGCATGACGGTCGATCAACACCAAGCTATATCCAGCATCGGCATTTTTTGCCTCCTTCCCGCCAATCACCTGCCTGCGGTAAGGAACCGCCTTCTTGACGTCGAATTGCCGTATTCTTCAACACTGCCACTACTCCGTACTGCCTGCCTCTACTGCCATTGCTCCTGCTTTCCCTTCACAACACTTCCGAGGAAGGGGGATCATTTCAAATTCATCGCCGTGCATATCTTCACATGTTTACTTTTTGCATTGAACGTGGTATATGATTCTTGAAATATCTTTTCCAATCCCATACTCTACTTTACTTACTTCCAAACCCCCATCCAAAACAAAATTCCCCAGCGCCTTCAGACACCCGCCCCTCCCCCTCCCACCGGGCCCGTTGAGGGAAAGCAACCACTTTTACATCATAAACACATCCCAATTTTTTTCATTGATATCCTTTGGCCATTGTCTGACTACGCTTTGCGACCATCACTTTGCTTTCCCTAAATCAAACACCGTTCGGCATGCCGAGCGCTTCAAAGTAGGCTGGATTCTACAACCTTCAACCCTCTGCAAACCCACACCACCCCCAACCGCACGTACATACAGTACTGGATCCCAATCCTTCTCGAGCAGCCAGGAGCAGCTTGCTTTCTTCGTTGCGAAGTTGCAATTTAGATGACGGCTGGCTGCATCTGCACGACACCGTTTATCCGCCTGGGTCTGCAGTGATAGGGTGAGCCAGTTGACTCGACGTCGACGCTCCATTGCTTCCACATGATTCGCATGCTAATCAGAATCCCAAAGCTAGTGCCAATTGCAACCTCGTCATTGCCCACTCCACCCCATTTCGCATTAAATAATACTGGTGCCCCGATTTGAGACTTCGGTCTTTCAGCCATTGTTGCCATTCTTCGCCTCCGAAGGATTAAGAGAGTTAGGGTCTTCACATACGGTGGAATCAGCACGGAGTACGCGTTTGGTTTCTGCAGAAGGTGTCAGTCCAGCCGTTCCTCGCGGCATTCTATAGTATTGTTACAGCGCTCTCGGATATGACAGCAGCCCATGAATCAAGTACGATCGCGCCATCGACCAGCGTCGGCGCTTCTGGTGGAGCTACAGGCGCCGATGGCACCAGCAATGCCAGTGGGCAAGGCAGTGGTATGTTGTGACCACCGCACTCCAGACTTCCATCGCTGTTCCAACTCAACGGTAGTATCTTTGGCGCTGACTAGGTCCTAGCTCGCCCGCATGCGAAGTCCTTGAACAGCGGCCCCAATGCCAACCCCAACTTCCCCCCGCCGAAGACGGATAAGCCCAGACCTCATGTTTGTACTACTTGTGGTCGGTGCTTCGCACGTCTCGAGCATTTGAAACGGCATGAACGTTCCCACACAAAAGAGAAACCTTTCGCGTGTCCGGAGTGTACCCGGTGCTTTGCTAGGCGAGACCTGCTCTTAAGGCACCAGCAGAAGCTGCACTTGACAGCCTTGCCCCCATCAAGGCAAAGAGGCGCAAGGCGAGAGAGTACCAGTAGCGCTGCCCCAGGAGGCTCCACAAGGGTCCGTAAGAACTCGATGGCGAATAATGCTCCTGGGACCACAGGAGCGAGTGCCATGCGCCCAAGAGCCAATACTATAAGTCATGTAGACGGCCCGACTTTGGGATTGCTCGCCGCCGCCAATTCGTCGGCTTCCAGGCATGAAGCCATAGGCCTAGGCCTTGGTCACCATGGTGGGATGAATGGGCTCTCGAATAGACTCCCAGGTGCTGGCACCTACCCTCTGCGAGGAATGTCAGCAGCGAATGGTCATTATGGCAACCCTCATGTGCTACCAAAGCTAGAAACAAAGCACCAGAGTATCGACATTGGTGCAAGCTTACGTACCGCTCCACCATTCGCAGGATTTGGTGGTGATAGTGACATGGACAATGTATTCTATGGACCTGGAGGAACCACTGTGAATCCAGCACAGCTACACTTTTCCAACTCACCACAAACCCTTGCTTTTGACATGCCGCAATCGCCGTATCGGCAGGGGGTTTCTTCCGCTCAACCCATAATGGACAGTGAAGGGCAATACTCTTGGATGACCAATTTTGACAATCAGTTGTCATTCAACGAATACAACGAGCAGGCTATAGAGGTTTCTTCACCATCTGCAGTGAGCACCGGCAGCCCTGATGGTATGAGTGAAATTATGCTTGATGGATCAAACAATCCGGTGAGCGCATCTGGCGCGTGGCCGAACGCTCCGATGTCTCAAACTGTCTTTCCGCCGGCCTATGCCGTAGACCTATCAGGGCAGCCGTTTCCTGATTTGTATCCTCCAAGCCACTTGTCTCCGAAATCTCTGATTGCAAACATGGGAAATGGGGATCATTATTTCTCCTCTCCACCACCTCTGAGTTCCCAAACTCCGTTATCGTTACTGCCTGGGATGAGCCACCAGTATTTTTACCCGTTTATGAACAATAATTCGGACACTCCTAGCAACTCCGCAGCATCCACCAGCAGTAGCAACCGGCAAAGCTCTGTGACGTCTGTTTCTACGGATTCCATTACCGACGCAACACGGCAAGCTCTTCTCACAAGCCTTTCTCAGCCATCCATGTTCAGGCACCGAAAAACATCCCATCCTCAGCTATCCTCACCTCTGTCTCCTGGATTTTCTCCCTCGTCTAGGAGCATAAGCAACGTTCCACTTCCAAGCACGTACGATCTCCAGCGTTATGTAGCTGCTTACATCCAGTACTTTCATCCGCATCTACCCTTCTTGCATACCCCGTCGCTGTCTTTCGACTCCCCAGCATTTACCAGTAGCCTTCGTGCTTCAAGTGGACACCTCGCTTGCGGTCAATCAGGCATTGCGGGAGGTGGGGGCTCCCTGATCCTCGCTATGGCCGCTATCGGGGCTCTATATGAATATGATTTCGGCGTTTCGAAAGAGCTCTTTGAAATGGCTAAGAAGATGATACATTTGTATCTGGAAGAACGGCGCAAGGCAGACATGTCAGCAGCCCTTGGTGGAAACCACGGTTCAAATGAGAGCTATGCTCAAAACACTCCGTTATGGCTCGTACAGGCCATGCTACTGAACGTTATCTATGGTCATAACTGTGGGGATAAGACTGCTGCTGGTATCGCAAGTACGCATTGTGCCGCCCTTGTCAGTCTAGCTCGAGCAGCTGATCTCACGAAACCGTTACCGGGGTTTCAATCTGGACATGAGAATGCAGTCAACATCAAACAAGAAGACGCACAGATGGACGATTGGAATGGCGCCGGATCCTGTAACAATCTTGATGCTCAAAATGAATGGCACTATTGGAAGCTCGGCGAAGAGCGCAAGCGAACTCTATACGCTGTCTTTGTCCTGTCAAGCCTTCTGGTCTCTGCCTACAACCACGCTCCAGCATTGATGAACTCCGAGATTGGGCTCGACTTACCGTGTGACGAAGGTCTTTGGGCTGCCGACTCAGCCGAGACTTGGCACTCGCTCGGCGGTGCTGCTATGTCAGATCAAAGATCACCGTCTTTTGCCTCGGCGCTAAGTTCTTTGTTGACAGCGAGCCAACGATCTCAGCAGGGGCGTTACGGCGTGCCACAGGCAGGCGATCCACCGAACCTAAAATTCGAAGATCTTCCAGAAAGCGACATCCAGCCAAGCACGTTCGGCTGCCTCATTCTGATCAATGCACTGCACAACTACATTTGGGAGACGCGACAGAGGCACATGGGACGACAGTGGACGCCCGAGGAGACCAAAGCAATGCATGATCGTATCAAGCCTGCTCTAAAAGCATGGCAAGCAGCATGGTCATGCAGCCCGGAGCACAGCATTGAAAGACCCAACCCTTTTGGCGCCAGCTCGCTCTCAGCTGATTGTATACCGTTGTTGGACCTTGCATACGTCCGGTTGTACGTCAATCTCGGACGTTCTAAGGAGGCTTTCTTCAGACGTGACTTTGATACCATGGCGGATGAGCTAGCCTGTGGCCCTGAGTTCGTCCAACACGCCGGTGTATCGCCTCGCTCCAGGCCTGGTAGCGGCGGATCAGACGTTGTCTCCCGTACCACAAGTAGCTCTCCTAACATGAACTCCTCTCATATAAAGCTTGAGGACTCCGCCTTTGCCGATGTTACAGCATCCGAGAATCCACCCAATGCTCGACCTGGGGATTGCACAACGAGGGAAAAGCAGCTGTTTCTTGCAGCAGAGCTGGCGGCCAACTCTTTGATCTTGGCCAATAAGCTTGGTGTCACCTTCGCAGACTTTAGTTCCAGAGAGCTTCCGTTACAATCAGCGCTGTGTGCCTTTGACTGCGCTCAAGTTCTTGCTGAATGGGTCTCGACGGTCCAAGAGCGAGTAGGTCGTTATTTGGGCATACTCGGCAGAGACGACATCGACTTCACCGAGGTCCCAGGTATAATGCTGATGGCGGATAAAGATCTCGAGATTCTAGAGAAGATCAACGAAGTCCTTACAAGCGCAGAAATGAAGCTGGCAGATAGCGGGGTGATGGCAGACCCGAATAGTCCGAACATGGAGGAATGCGGGTATGGCAGCAAGATCCTGCTGGTCCATGCCCGCATGTTCGAGAAGGCTGCCGTTTGGCCAGGTAAAATCGATTGCTTGCTCAGTATACGAAGCATCGCTAATGACTGACAGTGACCAGAGAGATGGCCCAGTCGCTGCGCGTACAAGCCGTACATATCAAAGAACGAGAGGAGGCCTCGGTCAACCCTCCGACGTAATCTCACACACATTGCAAGGAATATACACACTGCATCATGGCGTTACGAGCAAGATCTATCCACTCGCTACGATACCCCAAGGACCTGTACATTCTTCCGCATCGAGAAGCACCGATTCAGAAATGACGAGAACGGCCAGCGCCTGTCCGTCCCCAGATTCCACATTCATGTACAACAATTTTTTACGTCCATGCACTTGTTTCGTTTTGCCGATTGCCGGCCTCCAGTCATTGCTTGCCTCATTCCGTGTTTGTTGCAAAAGATGATGCATTTACGAGCCACGATTCCATGGGTCTTTGATTTGCAATGATCCATCTTACGATTCTGGGGCTTTTTGTGGGAGGACGGTTTTGAGATATTGGATTACTGTAAATATTGGGAGGGTAGCATTCAGGAAAGAAGAAAAGCACGAGTACATAGCTGGCGTATGGGGGCAGTTGTCGCCAGTGCTGAAAGGAAACATTTATCAGTATGTACGAGGCTGTTATTCAAGATGCTGTGACTTCCTATGAGCCTAAATCTGCAGAAAGGGTGCGTCTTACTAGCTGCTCTCAACCTCATGAGTAATATGTATGAAGATGTAGAATATTGTAGGCAGACCTTACTCTAGGTGAATGAATAGTTGTGAGCCGACTTTTATTAATAATAGTTGGTTAGTAGTAGTAGGAGTAGGAGTACTCTACCATAGTAGTAGCCACTTAGGGCCAATAAGAATGTCAAATCTTGGAACGGGGCCTACTTTTATTCTCCCTTTACACAGACAGTACTACATACGCAGGTCTACAAGGTCTCGAATCTGATGTACTAGGTATTACATGGAAATTTGCATCACCATAAGATGGTGAAGGGCTTCGGCGGCCACTACTACATGCCTAATATGCAGGAGAGGATTCCGTGCTGTAGCACAGCCTCCACTGTCGCTAAACAGTGGAAAGTACTTTACCATAAGATCCCGCCAAGACAATGTATGTCTCTCTTCCGACCTCCCATCAACCACCTTCCTCTTCGCTGCTTGGCTAGAGTAGCTTTCATTCTGTTTTGCGTCCTTCCAATTATCATACACCACACACGCAATGGCTGAGCAGAGCCAGACAAGTTCTATTCAGGACCGCATCCGCACTCTGAATCTAGGTCAAGTCGGCCGGGCACCCATCACCGCCTATGCTTCGAAAGATGACATCCCCCCAGAATATACGCAGACCAGGCCTCCGATAGAGCAAAGAAGTCAGTCTATAAGTGTGCCTCAAACGTCTGCATCCAACAGGCTGTCGAGCAATGGCATTGGCAACGAGCCCAATGGCCCAAAAAGACAAGGCGTACTGCCACCCCCTACGAATATCATTCGAACCGGTCAAACTGTCTCGCAGCCTGCGAAGCCTACCGCGGCACCCCCTCCAAGGTTACCTGTGAGGAAAATGTCTTCGCAACCTTCACCTGCACTGCCACCCCGGAGACCATCTGAGAACCTACAGTTGAGCAAAAAGGCTTCAAATGAGTCGGTTTCTTCGACCTTCTCAAATATCTCCACAATGTCCGCTCTGTCCAACGGGACGGCCAAGACTGTACATTCGAGGACACCTTCTATGGATGGAAGTCGAGTCAAAGCCCCTGCCTTCGATCCTTCGACTTTACCGCCACTGCCCCCCAAGCGGACAAAGGAGGATGTGGAGAAAAGGTATCAGGATATTGAGAAGTCAAAGGCATTCCCCGGGTACAAAGACGTGGATAGGGCGAGGATGCCATTGGTAGGTGCTAAGTCAACGTCCAGCATTGCAACTGTGGAGATCAGGCCTCCCCCGACTACACCATCGCTTCCTCCTAGAAGACCTACACGGCCAGCGTCGGGGACCGTTACGACGCGAGATTCGCCAGAGCTACCACCTCCTATGCCAGCCAGGTCTGCTCTTTCCTATAGTATGAACAAACCCCAGGCCCAAGAGCCAAATATTGAAGGCAACGGTAGAGCACCAAGTCCAGCACCGCCTAAATCTGGGATACCGCCACCGGTTCCCCTCACATCACGCCCCGATCTTGCTAAACTGCATTCCACAAATCCAAAGGCTCAGCCTCAAATAGCTCTTCCTGCATCCTCCTGCCTACTCTGCCGCGATTTCTCGGCCCCAGACGTCCACGCTGCCAAGTTTCCTCGCGAATCAGTCCCCTCTCTTGACTGGATAGCCACTCAACTTACCACTCCCTTCTCATCTCCCACGGATCAAGCCCGCGCAATTTTTACCTGGCTCCACCATAATATATCCTACGACGTCGAAGCCTTCTTCAACAATCGCGTCCAACCCTCCACCCCTGCTTCGACCCTCATGAGCGGTCTTGCAGTCTGCGAAGGCTATGCTGGCCTCTTTACTGCCATAGCTACAACGGCTGGTCTCGAATCTGTTGTCATCGGTGGTCACGGAAAAGGGTTCGGCTTCTCTGCGCTACCTCCAGGCGCACCATTGCCTGCGGAATACTCTACGCATGCCTGGAATGCTGTCAAGATCGATAACGGAGAGTGGAAGCTCATCGACTGCTGCTGGGGTGCCGGTAATGTCAATGGGAAGGGCCAGCCTTACAAAAAGCACTTCTCGCCGCGCTTTTTCACGATGTCCAATGACGAGTTCGGGCTACGGCATTTCCCCACTAACAAATCCCAGCTCTTCCGCTCGGATGGTAGGAGACTGAGCTGGGAAGAGTACATACTTGGTGATACGGGTGGAGCGTTACTGCAGATCTACTCTGGCGTTGCGGAGAAGGAGGGCGTTAGCGAAACAAGCTTTCTACCCAAATACCTCAAACTACCTGTCCAACCCTCCGCTCACGCCGGGCCGACCGTCCGCTTCCAGTTCTCTCGCATCTGCGAACACTGGGATCCCGTACGCAACGGAGCAGGCAAACCATATGTCTTCATCATAGCGATCCACGGTATTGACGGGCGAGAGGATGACTTCGTTCCCTTTGAGACCAACGGAATATTTTGGTGGGCGGACGTCGTGCCTCAGAAACTGGGAGCGCCGGGTCAAAGGGTCAGCGCGTACACCGTCGAGACGCTGAACGGGCAGAGCGGCCGGGGTCTGAGTGTGGACGAGTACAGGGCAAAGAAGGGGAGAGTGGGGATGGGCTTTGGGGGGTTGGCCATGTGGGAGCTCGTTTAGGAAAGGAAAGGAAAGGACTGGCTGACTGTATAACGCGCGGTTGTAAGTAATGGATCTGGCGTACTGCGATGAGTGGAGCTTCATGATGACACGGCAGCGGAAGAAAACTTGCGTAAGCATTGGATGCTTTGGAACAGAAGCCGACGATGATGTGTATAGTCATGTTGGAACATAACCCCATTTGTAACTGATAGACCGCTAGCTATGAAACAAAATCTCGCTTGACACATACACCTCTCCGCTCTCCACCTCCCGCGCCTCTCAACCCCCTCCTCCGCTCTCGCCCTGCCTACCCACCCCTGCCACTCGGACACCAACCCGGTCTGCGTCAGGTCTGAGATGTCTTGAACGCGGCATTAAGTCGTGATCGTTTTACCGACGACAAGCGTCGAGCGTGGTCAGTTCGAGAAGGCGCGGGCTCGATCAACGGTTTCATGAATTTCGTCAACGCCCTCGAAGAGCAGGGCGGTTGCCAACTTTGTTCAGTCCTTCGAGAGCGCTGCCATGGTTATTTTGCACCGTCGGGCCCCCGCGGATTTGTGTCCCTATAAGGCGACGTTTCGACGTCCACATGCCCAGATGATGTATTGCGGAACCCAGTGCCTAGTAATTCGTCTGGCAGATCGAAGCTTTTCGACAAGAATCCGGGACAGAGAGAGATGGAAAACTCCATCTGTTGGAGTCGTTGACGGATCCTACTCTCGAGATCTCGGGTTTGGGATTTTTTTCCGTCACTTCAGCTTGCGTTCTTTACTCTGCCTTTGTTCGCGCGCGTGTGTCTGGCTTCTTTCAGATCTTGTAAGTCTCCGCGCGAATTTATTTTTGCTTCCGAGTCGATGTTGCCGTTACCGCTCTTCTCTCCGGGACCTTCCTCCGTGGTGCGGCGCGTGATCGACCGTTTTGAGGACTGCTCGGCGTGGGTTCGTCACCCCCCCGCCGGTGGGAGCCAAGGATGCTGCTTTCGGGAAAGGGGTGCATGTTCGAGGGCCAGGAGTTGAGGATATGTAGTTTTTGGTGCTGGGGACTTGGTGGCGAGAGGTGGAGGAAAGTGATAGGAGGGAGAGAGCGTGGGAGACCGGGTTGGGATCGATGGTTTCGTGCCGCGTTGGGAGTCTTCGGACACGGATCGGCGGTAGTTGATCCTGGGGAACTTGCCGTCCTTCAACCCGTTAATTCGAGCCCGCAGCTATTCGTGCTCCCTCTGTTCGGATTGGTAGGGGTGGGCCTTGGTGAAGGTTCCGCGATGCAGGACTCCATTATACATGAAGTTTCGAGCATTGTAAGATGGTATGTAAGACTTTCTGAGGAGAGACTGCGAGGGTGTCAAGTCTCCTCTGACATACATAGGTATTCTGGTACAGGTCTGCTTCATTCGAACTAGCTGATCCGGCAAAAGTCCCTCGCCTGAAAATGCGGTGGCACTCGATGAGGCAGGCCATGACGCCTTAAGCTGTGTCTGCTGTAAGTCGAGATTTTTTTCCCCCGAGGTGCTCGATGACTGTGGGCCCTCTTCCCCCTAAAATGAGCATAGAGTTCGGAGATCGGCTCCCAGTCTAGGCTCAAACACGGTTATCCTTGCCTCTGGATGGCCCCGCTCTAAGTTGATTGCGGGCTCGTTTGTTTCTCAACGGCGAGCTCAGAGCGGTGGCTTGCGCGATGTGCTGGTATGGGGATCTTTGCGGGTGATTGTCCGGGCCTTGTTAACATTCAGCTTGAGCGGGTCTTTCGCTGTTTTTGTCAAGAAACTCGGATCGAAAGTCGCTGGGGTCTCTCCAGTCGTTCACTTCGCGATGCTACTCCGGAGTGTGTCTTCGGCTTCTTTTTGGTTCTCGCGTTGCCACTGGCTGTTGACTTGATGTGGCTGCTTTTCCTAATCTCTGGATTGTAAAGGCGTACTGCTCTGGTGGCTGTACAGCTCCCTTCGTTGGTAAGATCTGAAGATGAGATCCGAATTCCAGTGTTTGGTTGGGCCACGGTGGTAAGCAGGTGATCGCGGCACCAAGGTATATACAGCTTCCCCTTCTTCTTGGTGGTCAGTGACAGCACCGAGAAAATCACATGAGACCGTTCCCGCAAAGTCTTGCGCGATACTGTGGCTCTTGAAGGCTCTATCCTCTTTCGTCATTCCGACTCGGTGCCTCGGTAAAGATTGGGATCGATGATGTCCCCCATGCGTTTTTGAAACAGGGTGTCGATACAACCCTCTTCGCAGGTGAGATCTGAAGACGAATTTTAGTGTTTGATTGAATCACTGTGATAAGTAGGGAATGTCGGCATCAAGGTGTATATAGCTTCTTCTTCTTCCTCTTCTTGGTGATTGGTGAGAGCGCCGAGATGGTCACATGAGACTGTTCCCGCAAAATCTTGCGCGATACTATGGCTTTTGAATGCTCGCTCCTCTTTCGTCGTTCCACTTGGTGGCTCAGAGAAGATGAGGATCAGTGATGTCCCCCGTGCGTTTTGAAAAGAGGGTGTCGGTGTTCGCGTACGTCTGGAAAGGAAGGAGCAGCTGCTTCCACCTGCTGCGATCCCACGAAAGAGCACATCTTAGAAAATAACGTTTCTTCGTTGGCCGGCATGAAAGGTTTTCTGGCCTTGAACTCATAGCTTTTTCTTCTTGATGATCAGTGACAGCGTCGCGATAGTCTCAGAAGATCGTTCTCGCATAGTCCTGCGGGATACTGTGGCTCTTGAGGCCTCTCTCTCTCTCCTCTTTCGTCCTATCACTCGGTGCCTTCGAGAAGGTAAGGATCAGTGATTTTATCCATGCGTTTTTGAAATAAGGTGTTGATATTCGCGGAGGTATGGTTGGGAGGGAGGAGCTGCTTTTGCCTTGTGCGGCGGTCCTATGAAGGACCACATTTAAGGAAAACTATCTTTTCTTCTTTGTCCGAAATAAAAGATTTTCTGACATTGAACTTTTTCAGCCGATAACCCCCTTGTGGTGGTTGCTTGTGTCACAACTTGATGTTGGCTCCGATGACTTGTATGCAGCATGCGGTTCATCAAAGGTTCGTCCAAATCCCCTTTCGAGCCGTGTCTTTATTAAAGAAGAGTCCTGCGTCACTGATGGAATGCTGACTCGGAAGTAGTCGAGAGGATGACGGATCACGTTCTTCTCGTTGCGCACCGTCAAGCAACGTTCCGATTATCGTTTGGGTGCTTCATCGACTAGCCTCGAGCTTGTCGAGACATGACTTGAGTGTATCGCGCCCTTGAAAATTTGCTGATGGACCGATTCGGGCATCCTGCACATCTGGCGTGCGAATTCTTTTGGCCCGTTATAATTTGGGGACTTCATCGACTAGCTTCGAGCTTGTCGAGACATGACTTGAGTGTATCACGCCCTTGAGAAGTTGCCGATGGACTGCTTCGGGGATTCTGTACATCTGTCGTGCGGGTTCTTTTGGCTCGTTTCAAGCCTGGCTGGCTTTCGTGGGGCGTCTCATCTGTTAGATGGAATGTAGAAGAAATTTCCGAAAGAGCATGGGAATCCCAAGAATAAAGGTGAGGATCCGTGGGGCCGCCCCATCCATTTTCCGCACAGGATACCAAGAACGTCTGACATCGTCTCGAAGTCTGGGCCACCAATAGGCTGTGGAATTGGCCTTCCAGGGTGGCCTGCGTTAGGGGAGTCATGTGTGTGGCGAGGGATTCTAAGCTGAAGGTCATCGTCATCAGGGACGAGTAGACGGTCTTGATGATGAGTAGATTCGTCCGTCTCTCTCTCTCGTTTAGCTCCGCGAGAGGTACGCGTTTCGGCTTATGAGCGCCGAAGTTTAGGGCTTGAGAGATGGATTTGATCCCGTCGTCTTTTCGATAGGCGCGATCCAGTGCAAGGTCTAAGGCGACCAAGTGGTCGATAGGATCGTCGGAGTCGTCCTCGGCGTCCTCGACGGTGACGGTTGAGGGTTGTTCCGGGCTGGATTTCGTTGCGGAGACTGGTGCGAGAGCCAGAGAGCGCAGCTTTGTGGCGGTGTCCGAAGGTCCGTAGGTCTGGATGTCGATATTTCCGGGCTTTAGGACGGTCTGCCATTGGCGTGCACGGCGGCTACAGTGTCCGTCTCGTCCTAGGCCGTCTCCAAGTGGCGCGTCTTTTTTCTGGAAAGACTAGAATGTGGAGTTATATAGGCACAGAGTGAGCGTTCCCAGAACGCAAACTCGTAGGTGGCGATAGTTGCTTGAGAGGAGTGGATTGCTGGCTCCCGACCACTTGAAAAAAAGGGTGGAGTGGTATTTGCCAGACGCGAGGTCCTGAGTATGCCAGTGTTAAAATTAGTATCGACTGACAACGTTCTTTAGGTTGCATTTAAAGATGATGTCCGGTCCCACATCAAGCAACGGAATTCGAGTAAGATTGGTGCGGACCTCACGAAGTAATGTTGCGGCAAAAGAATGGATAGACATCACTGGCCAACTTCACCCCTCCCACATCTTCCAGAGATCGGGAAAAGGAAATGGCATGCCCATGCGAGAGGCCAAGTTGCGAGTGGTGCCTGAAGCTTCCGGTTTTGCGTTTGCAGGCTCTGTTGGCGCTGCGTCTGCCGAGTCGGAAGCTTCTTGTACATTAGCAGGGTGGTGATGTTCGCCGGCATCCTGCTGCTCCGATGTGCTGCACCGTGGGGACTGGTGGAGTGCTCCGTGGATTGCTTGGAAGTATAGATACTTTCCGTCCGCTCTTTTTGTTGCTTCGTGGGAGAAGGATTCGGAAAATGGTTTCGTCCATTCCTTCTCAGTGTGTGGCACTGTGCCGAATGCGGTGTTGATGACAGCCGACAATGAGACGCGACTGAAGTTATCACCATACTGTTTCAGAAGAGTACATAAGTCTCGATGAAGAAAATACAGACTCCTTGGTCGAGTTTCTTCATATATTCGATGAGCCTTGTGGCTCCGCAGCCTCAGCTGTATCCTCGATCTTTTTCGGCCTATGGTAGACAACGCGTCTTCTGTCGGATCTTCGACTTTGGAAGTATCTCGTGAACGGAAGAACCAGGTGCTTTTGGATACCGTGTGGTGCTCTTGAGAATTAAGACTCGAAGGATTCGGACGCTGCTGAAGGACACCACATTGTCAGTGTACTATCTCCCACAGCACTTCTGCCAAGGCCCATCTCACCCAGTCGCACGTTCATCCTTTGTCCTTCTCGACTCTAGTGCCGTCGAGAGCTGGCAGCTCTCGTCCGGGGACGATTCTTGGAAGCCCTCGGATCCTTTGAGAGTGCAAAGTATCACAGCTGCTTCGTGCCTCTCTCGAGCCTCCTCACTCACTCCCGATCTTCATCTTCGCTGTTGTGCGCTAGCATCTCGCTAAACGCACGCCGTTCCTTCCGCTGTTCAGCCCGCTCTTCGGCCAGCTGCACGTCCTCTTGCAACCTCTCTCCTCCGTCAGTGAAGATTGCTTTCCTGAGGTATCGTCAGAGTGTTGTTCTTCAGTGGTCATCCTTCTCCGTGATGATGAAGAACTTACTTCAAGAAGCCCTTATTGTCTTCCACCTCTAAGCGCTTCTCAGGTCGCGCCTGCACTCGGAGCTCTCCCTTGAGCTTCTGCGTCTCGCTCGACTGCATGGTGAGTGAGATGTTTGTTATGTAGCAGAGCGGGTGAGAGATGAGGATGAAAGCTGAATGTTGGTGGAAGGTGGGTTGATGGAAGGTGATGGTGAAGGAAGATTGAGGATTTGTGTGGTGAAAATATATATTTTTAAGGTGGCAGGGTTGCTTAGTCGTTGACCACTGCTTAGTCGTTCGCCCAGTCTTTAGGTAGAGCGAATAGGACTGGCCATCTCGAAGAGCTGCTTAGTCGCCCAATCGCCCAAGGAGGAGAGAGTGTTGGGCAGTCCGTAATGCTTGGCTAGTCCCTAGCTTCGAGATGACAAGACAGTGATTCACAGATGAAGACATCTCAATCCAGCAGAGGCCGTTAATGGCTAGATCTTGTACGTGGATAATAACGGTTTGCTATCCTTTCATCTCAAGCATGTCAAACTCCGATCCAGAATCTCTGTGGCATAATCTCGGAGGAGAAAGAGGAAATGAAAAAACCATCACGGCTGAATATGAAGGTTGGGAAAAGGGGTTATTTCATGAAAGGGAGACTCAAGGCTGATGACACATTTGTTGCGGTCCATGATAAGCGTCCTCCGCTTCGAGATCAAACCATCGCCTTAGTAGCTGCGGTCGATGATGAGGTATGTCTCCCAGAGGGGCATGAACCTGACATGGTGGGTATTCCATGTGGATGCGGTACAGATGAAGCCCGGTGCAGCATGTCTTAAAAAGATAAGCCAAAAACCCCCATCCTCTCTCCCATGAACCATCTGACATTCTTTGCTTCCTGTGGGTCATGGTCTCAAAACGTACAGGTCGAACAAGAAAGTCTGCACCAGTGACTGCACCACTTTCAGAGTCAAGTTGAGAAGCATTTGTATAGATATATACAAAGCAGAGATGTGATAGTGTTCAAACAAGAAATAAGGTCTCGAGAGGACTGCTTAGGTAGAAGCACTATGTGGTTGAAGATGTGTAAGAGAGATGGAGACATGTGGTGGGGAGGGACTATTTATGGTGCAGGAAGCCTCTTGCAGAGTGACAAACTGGAGAATGAATATCACGACGGGTGAAGTGTTGGGGGATGAATTTGCAGATAGTTCCCTATTTCAACAATGAATGCCATCAACATGTGAATCTTTAAGCAGTGAATCCTCAAACAGTTCACTACTTCAGCAATGAATACCATAGACAGGTGAATCTCTAAAAGACAAATCCTCAAACAGTTCACTGTTTAAACGATGAATACCATGAACAGGTAAATCTCTGAGGGATGAATCCTCGAATGATTCACTGTTTAAACGATGAATACCATAAACAGGTGAATATCTGAGGGACCAATCCCCAACCCAATCCTCAAATAGGTTACCATCCAAAGGATAAATATCGTAGACTGGGGAATATTTAGGGAGTAGATCCCTAACTCGCTTCGTAGTTGAACAATCAACACCATAAATCAAGACATCATTGAGGAATAAATCCATAGACAGGACTTTAAAGAGATCATCATAGGTTGAAACAAATGCCATACAGGTAAATCTTCAGGGTGTGAAACCCGAAACGGATTTCTATATAGATGCTGAATACCATTCATGGGTGAATATTGGGATGGTGCATTCCCAAGTAGGTTTCTTCCTTGCACAATGAACTCTATGATGGGATAAACTTTCCAGGGGATAGAGCGTTCAGCCAGACTACCATCTGCACCATAAATTCCATATATCTGACCCACTCCAAGTATGAAATCCACAAACAGGTGACTCTTTAAGGGTTTAAAGTCCACATATAAGAAGTCTACAGACTTACTACGCAGCTCAGATGAAGAAGAGAGCGAGCTCACTGGCCACCAGAGTAATGATGAAAGGATCGAGCCTCTCAATTTACCATCTGTAATCGGCAGAAAGGAGCGCTATTCACATGTTCCACGATGGGCTGACAGCAGACTCATCAGGTTCTGACCGGAGGAAGAGGATACTTGTTATGTGCAAGTCAATGGCTCGGAAATGAAGCGAAGTAAAGAAAGAGTAAGCTGTTGAAAGGGTGTGGAGATTTGCTGGCTAAAGCGGCGTTGGAAGTGAGTGGACGGAGAAAGTGAGCCTCGTACGACTTACCATAGTTCATCCGTTGGCTGATAATAATAAACAACAGGGCAGGTAACGGGTTGCTGTTTAACATCTGCGATCATCTTGCTACTCATGTCGGCTGCATAAGATATAAGGTATTCCGTGTCATGTGAGCGGTACAAGTTGCCCCCCCCTTGGTGCCGCCAGGAAAACCCAAGAGAGTATCCTATCATGTATGAACAGCAGCATTCAGCATTCCAATCGCATTGCAACATTGCAAACACTCTGCGGCCCAGAGTAAGTAAGCGGCTACCATTGAACGGATCCCGCTTCCCTTTTACTTTGACCGGAGAAACGGAATTTTTGAGACATTGTTGATGCTCGTCACCGAACGTACCCGACCTTGACGGCGTTTATGCGGCGGAGATGGCTGGCTATGGCTGCCTTAATGCGAATTAGAAAAAGGCATAGACTATCTAGAACAATACCTCATGCAGGCCAAGACGGGAGCAACACCGTCTCGTCGTGCCACACGGCAGACTTACCTTGAAAATCAATACGTAAGGCATAAGCTGACAATCCGCTCGCATGGAGCACGTCTGGGGAAGTAGCTTCGAATCAGAGCCTGCGGATTCATTAGCAACTTGCATCAATGGAAAATGGAATGGAAGACTCGGGTTCCAAATTCCGACACGGAATACGATGCTTACGGTAAAATGGTCTGCATTTGACCATTGATTGGAGAAGGGTAATCCTGAATAGCTAGATGGATATATCAAGTGGTTCAACCCCCAGCACCTTGTCTCTGCTCCACATCACTGCGCAGTGACTCGACTCCTTTCCGCTGTATAGTCGAATGATAAGAGTAGCTCTCGCAATAGCGATGAGGAACGTCTATGTTGTCTCCACCATGGCCATCGTTGGCGGCGGTCTGTTTGGGTAAGCAAAGGGTGTTATGGGGCGTCGAATAGTAGACCGCCGAAGGTCCAACGCTGACACTGCTTGCAATTTTGACATCTCGTCCATGGCGGCCACCATTGGCATCTTGCAACAGCCATACTCCAGTACTAGCGTTCATTGTCTATGCGCTTTTCAGTCACCGCTGCTCTTGTCAAAAAGGAAATTCTAGATCCATGTGAGGCGCATTCTCGTTTACGCTTCACTCTACTTGTCCTTGTCAGCCTCGACCCGAGTATCAATGCACGTGCCGTAGCGTCTGCGGAATACGGCACTGAATAAGTAGACCCAGAAGTTCAAGAAAGCGAACCCAAGCAACAACTTCAGTGACCAGCGGCAATTCCTCCTCTCATCGTACGTCTCGCACAATTCCAGAGACTTCGGAACATTATCCACGACTATCCCGTCCATTCCCCGTCTGATACCCCAGTCCATGCTCTTTTCATCAATTACGGTCCAGGAATAGATCTGGCGGTGATGCGCTTGGACTTCTCGGATGAACTTACGGCCGTACGGAGAGACGAGTGACGCTTGGAGCATGTTGAAGCTCGTATCTGGAACAGCAAGGAATTGACGGGAGTAGGCCATGGAGAAGCCGATGTTTGCAATGGAAAATCCTGGAAAATACTCGTTGCAGAGTGGAATGAATTTTGCCTATTATATGTAAGCGGTGGGTGGTACAAGGTTCAGACTCATTACTACCGTCCAATAACCAAGTAGGACCTTATCCTTCCAAAGAATTTTGTTTCCTGGATCGATTTGGCTAAATGTCTCCGCCAGGCGACGCATCATCTCATTGGGGTCGTCATCAATCTAGTCAGTATGAGAAGAACATTCCCTAGGGGCAAAGGGTAAATGGTAGAACCTTGATATCTATCATGAGCCAGATATTTTGCCATTTGGGTCTTCGAAAGAGCTCTAATAAATCTCGAAGACAAGCGAGAGGCTCGTGAGGCGTCCTTGTTGTACGTAACGTCTGCAGGGAACTCCAGTCGCAGTCGTTGATCTTTTTTTCTACACCAAAGCATCTCTTCAAATCTTTGTCCTGGAAAAAAGGGGTCAGCAATGAATGGGATGCGCTGGCTTCTCGATCTTGAAAGACGCCTACATGGGATAAAACCACTACGCCGTCTTTTGTAAGATGCACGTCGGTCTCCAAAGCATGAGCGCCGGCCTCAACCGCGTCTTCAAAGGCCCGGATGGTATTTTCTGGATAGTTGGCTGTGTAGCCTCGATGCGCAATCGTTTGCGGCACGCTCCTACCATTTGCGGCTCGGCGTTTTAATGCGAAAGATGCTGAAATGATAGTTAGTCGCTGAGCAAGACCCTTTCTTCTCCTTCATTTCACTGATATCATGCAAGTCACATAGCAAGGAAAAGATAGGATAGACACAAAGATTTTCAAGCCCAAGCGTCAGTATTAGATATGATTATGCAGCTATGCTATGCAGTTGATGGCGTTGTGGAGGTAGTATCCATCTACGCTGTGCCGCACAAGACACCAATGATCAGTGCACCTACAGTGCAACCCACCTGTAGATCAAAGCGACCTCTTTCATCGCCCTCTCCGCAACATGACACTGAGAGATCATAGCTGAGCTGTTATTGGGGTGCACTTACGTGTTGGAAAAGTGGTGTGCGGTAATGTCACCTTCTCGCCGAACTTGCCCATTGTTTCGTTGTTGAACAGTGGAGGCGCGAAGGGGATCTTCTGGATCAGATCTAGGAGATCCATACTGAATCGGAGAGATGATCCTGGTGTGATGATATGGCTTGGAGCTGATAGAAGTGGGAGCCGCGGATCAAGAGGGGTACTGGTAGTACAGATCCTACAATGACTGCGGAAGGATGAGTAGGGTTTACTAGAGTACATATTAACACCAATTTGGCTCCAGACAGTCACCCACCCTCAGTCACCCTAATTAATCATCGCCCCACACCCCACCACTAATTCCAGTATAGCTACCACACTAAATCATGTACCCTATCAGACTACATAGATGTTCGTAATAATAGTCGGATGTTGAAAGAAATTGAATTATTTAGTTAAGTAAGGCGTCGAAATATTTAGAAGCTGGGATATAGTGGTTAAAAAGTAGACTTATAATTCTATTTCCATGAAAATGTCAGAGATTATAAGTAGAACTAAATAGCGTTTGTGAATTCAAATATATATTTGTAGAAATATAAAGTAAGGTCATGGCCTTGGCACGCTAGCATAGGGCTTGCCCGTCGTTCGATGACAATAAAAGGTTATTAAGGCTAGATTTATGATTAAAAAAAGACTAATTCAACCGCTAAATTGATGTTGGTAAAAAAACATATTATACTATAGACGCGTAAATTTGTTTTTGGGTATTCGTCATAATACTTGTCGGCCCGATAGCTACGTCTTAAAGATACTTTAACATCTTACTCTGATTACTTAGAGGTCTGACTTACTCTTTGTTTTCTTGGTGTTAGGCTTATTACTATTATTGCGAAGTATTATCCTACTTCAATCAGGTGTTTGAGTAACGCGGGTGAAGCCGTAAGCTATTACGCGGGAGGGTGGACAAGTTGTATCTATAGAGCACCTTACTTTACGCCTGCACGTTTTAAAACACTTAGACGTAAGTACATTAATAAAATCAGGACTAAAATCTTACCACATGAAAGCCATTTGACTGCAGCCAAGATGGAATGTGCAAGATGCAATGGATGTCACGGTTGTCACCGTGCGGCGTGCAGTCAGGCTGAAATGCGCAGCATCCGCGCCGTGTGACCACAGCATCAACTACATTATTGTAGTGTTTGCGCTGATAAGCCCTTCGAATTCCTTTTGCCTTGCCTCTCATTTGCTGCCGGCATCTGGTTTTATTCTCCGAAAAGCTCGATTTGGGAGAAGAAAGATATAGATGGTAGCCCCCCACACTCGGCTATATGTCAGCTTGATGCATTGTTGACAAGCCATCTTTCGCTTTCTGCCCTGTCCAATGTGTATAATCAGCACACCATCTTCCGCTCGCTGTTATATCATATCTTTCGTACATTTCTCTTCCCCTTCAAAAGAAAATTTCAGTTCGAAATAGTCTCTTTCGCTCTCTCTCTCTCTTCAGCGGGACGACATAGTCCTGTTCTTCAAGACTACGAATAGAAGCTGCCCTCCATTCGGCAATGTCACATGATTACACGGCAGGTCGGATTGTCGGCGCATTGCCGCCTCCACCGGGCCAGGCTGCGAACTTCGTGAACCCTCCGAACCACGATGCGGATTTCATTGCCTTGCACACTACCTTTCTTGCGCTCATCACCTTGTTCGTCGCTATGAGGGTTGGTGTGCGGGGTCTCGTGCTTCGTCAGCTTGGTTGGGACGATGGTCAGTCGGACTAAGGGTGGCTTCACGAACTCACAAGCTGACAATTCCTCAGCCTTCTGTGTAGCTGGTTGGGTAAGATAGAAGTCCCCCCATCATACTGTGCAATCAATCATTTTGACCGCTTTGACCTAGATGCTTTCCGTCGTGTATTCGGCAGTCACACTGAAAGGTAGGGAATAAGCGCCTGAACCTAGAAGACCACAGCTCTGCGGTTTCTACGTTACGACCCTTGGCATGCAACAGCCTTACGTCAATAGAGACGCCAAGCTAATCGTCTTTGCTAGCCATGACTCTTGGTTTAGGCCGCCACCTATGGGATGTTCCTGCAACGCAAACTATCGAATTAGGAGAGGTCATCACCCATCAACCCCACCCGCGAACGAAGCATCGGATACTGAACTCTCAAGTCTAGTGGCTCTTCATCTGCGAGATCGTAGCGATACCGGTCTGGCTAATGGTCAAACTAGCCTATCTCTGGTCATACAAACGAATGTTCGAACCGAGCAAAACCATGAGATGGCTCTGCTACGGCGGAGTCTTCGTTTGCACAGGTTTCCACGTCGCCCAGATGTTCCATGACATCTTCGTCTGCGTCCCCGTGCAGAAGGCTTACGATCCGAGATTGCCGGGCCATTGCTTGCCGAGCGGGGTCGGTGGATCCGTCACGGCCATCTTCAACGTTGTCACCGACTGTTACATCCTGATATTGCCTCTACCGTTTGTCTGGTCTCTGCATATGAAGCTGGATCGAAAGTTACGTTTGATGGCCTTATTTGGACTTGGAGCATTGTATGACATCCCATCTTTCCACCACTGAAGGTGGCTGTCTATCTACAGTAAAAAAGTCGTGAAAGAAGGATGCTGATATGAAAATCTTGCGCGTTTCCAGCGTCAACGCTGTGAGTCTCACGCGCCTAGCCATCACCTACCAAGTCGCCAAAGACAAAGACGTCAGCTGGAAGGGATACAAGGACTCGCTCTGGGCGTAAGTCTCGTCTCCGATTTCCCCAGCCCCCNCCCCCCCCCCCCCCCCCCCCCCTCCCCTCCCTTTTATCACCCCGAATAAAATTCCAAGACCACCTTTTCCCTCCTCCTAATACATGCCCCATTCGATGACACAGGACCATCGAAATCGACATCGGCCTCATCATCGTCTGCGCCTTCCTCCTCCCAAGCTTCTGGAACCGCGTCCTCGTCTCCTCCTGGACCAGCCTCAGCTCCAAGACATCCAGCTTCCGCAACCTCGCGTCGTCCGTCGCGGACGCCGCGGACCCCGAACGCGGCCTGAAGCTCGTGCCGGTAGACGGCAAGAGGTCGCCCACTGCGTCCGAGTCGACGATGCGCAGTCTTCCGTAGGTGGGGTGGGCAAGGAAGAACATTTGGTGTGTGTCATTTTTAGTCTGTTTTTTCTGCTAAGGTCTCTTGGGGTTTCAGATTTCAAGGCTCACAATTTCTTGTCGTGGCCCGGCTTTTTGGACTTTTGAGGGCGATTCCTGTAGAGGATCGACTCGACTTCTTGCTTGCTGTTGTTAGTGCGCACCCGACCACAGAGTTTTATGAACGACTACAACTTCTAGTTTGAGCATTGATAAGGGCCTTGAGTAATTGAATATTGAGTTTCTTCTCTTTCGTTCCAGAATTGATGTCTTGTGCTTACTAAGGATTCTTCAAATCTAGGTCAGTTCTCGAAGCCCAGTCATCGACGTTAATAGAATTTCATCATTTGAAGTTAAGATCTATATAAATAGAATCAATAAAATACATCTATGGGCTTAAATAAGAGAAAAAAGATTTTGAACAATTTTCCCTTCTCTTTTTTCGTTTGATTTTGTACACGAGAATAGCTTCGAAGCAAGGTGTGCTCCCTTCGTGAATCTGGCATAAGGAAACGGATGAGATGAATAGCCTGGGATTTCCGCATCGCACGCCGGATCGAAGACCATCGCAGCGTCAGCGGTCGAGAGTGAAATCGCAGAAGGGGAAGACGGTGTTTGAATGAATAGAAAGTAGGCAGCTTTTGTATATGGCATGGTATCGTACAAGCAAAAAGTCCCCTTGAAAGCGCTGTCCCTTTTGTATGTACTAGTACCCCCCGGATACAGGCAGGCTCACTTCAAATCTCATGACAATCCAAAGCCCATATAGAGACATCCTCCACCTCCTCCCTCGCCTTCTTCCTCACGACCCCCTTTCCCCCCTCCTTCGCGTCGATCCCGAAGATCAGGTCGTCCCCGCCCAGCTCCATGTACCGCAGCTTGCTCAGATTCCACTTGGCCGTCTCCTCCGACAGCTTCTTCACGTGCATGCCCCGGTCGTCCATTTCGCGCATCTTGGTCACGAAGCCAGCGTCGTCCGGGCTGCTCAGGATCCGGATCGCCGTGAGGTTCTTGAGGAAGGGCACGAGAAGGCGGAGGTTCTGGAAGTTGGCGTACTCGGCGCCGATGCCGAGCTGTTCGAGGTTGGGGCACTGGCGCACGATGAGGGCGATGTCGTCGTCCGTGAGACGCCATTGCGGGAGGAGGAGGAGATGTTTGAGCGTGGAGCCGTGATGCTTCGTGATGGCGTCAATGTAGTCGTCTTTTAAGGTGGTGACGTTCGGGTTGTCGGCGCTGCTGGGAGAAGAGGAGGAGTGGCTGGAGGCTGGTGAGTCTGGCAAGATTGCTCCGCCGTTTGGCGTGGTGCCTTTGAGTCTGCGTCCTTGGGGAGGCTGGGGACCGATGAGGTAGAGCTTCTCTAGCCCTTTTATGCTCTCGATGAAGGTACATTGTTGACGGGAGACTTTGTCCACGCGGAGCATTTTGAGATGCGACGGTGAGGCTTTGTCGGTATGTCGCCAATTGTTTTGCTGGTCCACGAAGGCGGTGCCGGGGTCATCACCTAGTCCATCAGTGCTGTTGAGAACCGTAACTTCTTCTACAGAGGAATGATCGAATATGTCGCAGCCCGAGACGTCGTGAAAAGTGTATAGATTTTGTATGGCAATGGTTCGTAAGCGTAATAAGTATCTCGCTGCAGCACATCTTCCAAAGTAGGCGGATTCGTGCGTACTGAGCTCTCGAGCCTCGCGCATTCGAGGGCTCCATTGAAGCTTCAGATGTCGCAGATTTTTAGAGCCAAGCAGAAGTAGGGATATGTCATCTGGGTAACAAAGTGGGTCTATATCAGTGATCTTCAGGTGCTGTAAGTTCGGCATCGGAGGCACAAGGGTGATTGGGCGAGGATGTCGACTGGCAGGAAATCTGACCGTGAGCCTCGTTAGTGAATGTCGCTGTGCAAGCCCTTGCCATATAGCCGGCAGCATCTTGACGTTTAATGCCCAGCTAGACTGCATGTCAGCGAATTGGCTCCAGCCTAAAACGTAGACGCATACCTGAAGCTGTCCAATACCGCCATCTTCTCCATTGCTGCTCGCACCAGCGAATTCAACATCATAGTCTCATCCGGTACCCGCCCAACCTTTGCGTGTTCTTCCAGCGCATGTTCTTTCCACTCTCCGCAGATGGCAAAATTCTTCACGTAGCCAGCTACATTTCTCGACACCAGCCCATTGAGTCCCATGGAGAAGGGGCTTGCCATTCCGCAACCATCCGGCCGGCCATCACGGCCCGAGTAGCGTATGTAGTCGTAGGATCGTAAGGAGACATTGGAGTAGAGTTGAGGGAGGCCGATATAATGGAAAACGCGACACGTGCGACAAGTGCGTGCGAGGTCTGCAGGACGATCGAGCTATGAGGATCTGTTAGCAATCTTAACCTTGACCCTGCCCGCAATTGATAAATACGTATGAGATAATGAGAGCTATGAGATTCAGTGGCAGCGGTAGGACCGAAGCCCCATTTTCGTGCCTGTTCACGCCAACACTGCTAACAGACATATTGCTCAGGAGGCTTGGATCGGGCATGGCGACGGCTGGTTCGGTCGCTCAAGATGCATTCAATCTCACTTGAACAACGGGGGTGAGGATCATAATGTAGTGACAGTGAGGGTTCTACGCAATATTGGTAGGATTATCAGCCGTCGTCTACCCTGACGCCTAGAGTGCGTTATAGAGTGCTCGTATTCGTATTTACTCCAAAAATGCTTTCAACGGATAGTGACACGAGTTCAAGTGTTTTCAATTTGAAGGCAAGCTATCAAGAACGCAAATACGCAGAGAAGAGAATAGGCCATCTCCGTCTGATATACATGCAATGTTCCGCTCAAAGCCGTCTTTTATCCTTCGGGTCGGTAAACCATCAGTTTTTTACTACGAGCTTAACTATCGGAAAATATCAATAATGTTTATTATTGAAGGATTTTTCAACACCGAGTTACATACGCTAGCCTAAGTGAATATAGTTGGAGGCTTCACATCCTACATATTTTGTAGTCAACACAAACATGGGAAGCTACCACCCACATACTCTTACAATCAAATTCTCAGTCCATCATTAGAATCATGATATTCCAAAAAGAACACTAATAACCTGCACAGCTCAATTTGACCTGACGAACCTTTGTCTTTTCTCACTTCTTCTTTGCCTCTTCCTTAGTCATGAACGCGTCAGAGGTCTTACCAAACGAGCTATGGCTCCAATCGCTCGGCTACCTCAGCAAAAGAGACCTTAAAGCATTTCGACTCTCCATGGAACCCCATTTGGGATTCTTGGCCTCTTCCTTACTCTTCACCACTGCGTACATCGCTGCGAGGAAAGGTGTCCTCGACACCTTTACCAACCTCACAACACATCCCATCTTCCGCGGCTACGTTAAGAATATCATCTTTGACAGTTCCTGGATCGATCCTGAGACGGTTGCCGAATATGCCAATGAGGAAACTGCGCCTGCTTTGACCAGCCTCTTTCAAGAACAGGAAGCTATACAAGCGAATGAGTTACAGATGCGCTTGGAAACGGCCTTTCAGTGTCTAACAAATGTCAAAACAGTATCTTACGCAGACCTGTCCAGGCTCTCGTGTCTTCCCGGCGACTGCAGCGATCCTAGGTGGGATTTCGACTATGCTGATGGACCTTTGATTCGACGACTCGAATCTGGCCGTGACCTTCTCGAGGTTGGTATTTGCTGCCAGAGGAACACAACAAATGCGGGATGCCCAGGCCATGTCGACAAGTTGCAGTTTCGGAGAAGGTTTGGTGGCCTCGTCTTGCTGCTGCAGGTCTTATCGGACTACGCATTCACGACATTGGAACAACTGAGCCTTGGTAGTAGAGTTCACGCCTGCAAGGACGGTGGAATTCCGCACTGGTTGTTGTTGTCTAATACAGGTATCCCAAATATCTTCTTCGGTCTTCGGAAGTTTGAGTTAAGCGTCTCGAAGTCGAATCTCACTTCGGTCACGTCGTGGTTACAGCTGTCTTCCGGACTTTTCCAAGCCCAGAGTCTGGCAGATCTGTTGGGCCTAGCCAAGAATTTAGAAGAGATAAAGCTTGTCGGCGATCCAAAAGCTGCTAAGTTGTCCGTCACCAACACTTTAGCAAACCACAAATGGGCACGACTGCGCGTGCTTTATCTCAATGGATTCAATGCAAGTGCTAGTGAATTGGAGGACTTCCTGAAACGCCACACCCTCTCACTCCAGCGTGTGACTCTCGACGATTTTTCTTTAACGTCAGGTTCTTGGCTCGATCTCGGAGCGATAGCCTCATTAATTACCCCTGCACTTGAATTCATCCTGAGTTCTGTGTGGCAACCTCGCCAGTCCGATGCCAAGATGTGTTATTTCGATTCCGCGACATTCCTTCCGCTGTCTCGCTTGGATCTCGACGTTTCGGGCCCCAGTCAGGATTGGTACGACAAGGCCAAGGCAAACGACGATGCTGAATCACAAGTCGAAATTGCGAGTGAAGATGCAAATGGAGGTGAACGCGAAGACGAAGGTGACGGCAAAGTTGAGGCTGAAGCTCAGGACGAAAGTGAAGACGAGAGCAGTTCAGAGGAGGAATTCGACTATAGTAGCGACGACAGCAGCCCCGAGACAGATGAGCCGAGAAGGAAACCAGACATTGACCTCCTCGAAACAATCGACGCGGACCTCCGATCCCAGGTCGAACAACTGCGAAGCGAGCTTCCCGGCTGTCCCGTGCAGGAATGTCTGAAAGCTCTTGCCGAATGCAAGGGAGATTCCAAGCGGCCTATTGAGGACACGCGGAGACGGTTGATGAGACGTTTCGGCTATACCGAGCTTGAAGCCATGAATGCGGATACACGGGCAAGTGTCGAACGACTGATGGAGGAGATGCCGTTTGACTGCGACGCTAGGGAATGCAGAGAGGCGCTACGCTCCTCTGGCGGCGACTATAAGGGCGCACGCAGATACCTGCAGCAGATGTTCGGACACAGACAGAAGATCTTCATGAGTCCGCTCATTCTTCAAAGGGTCAAGTCCACGTCCAACGGATAAACAGTGGTACATAGAAGGGTTCGAGCACGTTGTGAACAAGAAAGAAACTTCAAGACTTGCCCTTGAGTAGCTAGCTACTCCAGATCCAAAAAATCAGGCTCTGCGAAAAGCATGACGAGTTGATAAACATCTCTCCCATCTCAAAAGCACGAACCTTGAGACATCGTGTGATAACAGACATCCGAAGCGAACCCATTGCACTCGAGATCATTCACCTGTGACTCATTCCTTCCTGCTCACTTCAAGAGGTAGTTGCACGCTATTTGCCATCGCAGGGCTTTTCCGTCTTGCTCTCGTCGTTTCCGCTCTCCACGTACTCCGAAAATCTCAAGTCAACGAGCTGGTGTCCAACACGTCGCGATTCCCGTATGCCTGCCTGCATCGATGGATGCTGATCCACATAAGGTGGTGACTCTCGTTCCCACGGACTCGCCTTGATATACAACATAATATCGGATCATGGTCATTGGGGAGAGTAAGCGTAGAAAGAGGTAGCCTCGTCAAAGAAGCCCTAGAGAGTAAGAAAGTATGGTACTCCGCTTTCTCCGTACGGGTCTGACAGACGATATCTTGTCAAGCTTCTTGTCTTTCTTCCTTCGTCAGGTCCTAGTAACCACGCATGTCTGTACACTTCAAAGCGGGTAAATATCAACTTGTTTTTATTGGGACATTAGTCATATTAAAGCATTGGCCGTGCATACTGTAGTAATACTAAGTAATGGCACCCCGTGATCAAAATTCATTCTTTTAGAGAGACTGATCAAAATCTCCCTTGAGAGCCCGCCCCTCTCTCTATACAGACTCGAGTGGGAGAAGATAATAGCACCGCAACACCATTGTACCTGCGCCATAAGGGGTCGAACCTGATGCGAATTAAATGAATAAAAGGGGTATCTCTACATCTATATAATCCTAGGACCACGCATGCGTGAAGGAAACAATATCACCTGATAATCTCCGTAATTAGGTGTCAGTGGTCGTCGATGTCATAAGTCGTGTTATCGTATGCAGAAGTGTCGTGAATCGGTTACTGTGATCGATCGTAGACGCTTGCGAGTGCTCAACGTCAGCCTCTCTATGCGAATGCGTCGTAGTTCTGGAGGGACCCATTGATCTAGGGTCGATGGTCGTCCTATGGTTTGATATTGCTCGATACCAAAGGGCCGCTAAGGTCAGCGATAAGCGGAGGACATACTTCGTTGAGCGGAGAAACGGCATTGCTATGTTGAGGTATATTCATTGCATTCAAAACAGCATCCGGGGGTAGATCAGCATCTCTCTCTGTCGATATACACCTCGAGGTAGATCTACTGTGCTCGATGCCCCCCTGACTCTCGTCTCCACTTTCGAGGCTGTCTAGTTCACGATCGATCGAGCCGGGTTCACGGGCCGGCGCAGGGACGATGATGATCGGCCTTTCGACATTGGATTGTTTTGGGCCCTTCCTGAGATGCAATCGCTCAAGCAGGCCGCTTTGGTGCACATTATTCGTGACGGAGGGCCCAGGCAGTGGCGATTGTACCGCTAGAGCCCGTACAACCTCTGGAGGCGGAGTGGTACGCTGGCGTCTGAAAGGATTTGGCAGCCACTGCAGTCCATTCATCAGGGATTTCTGAGTCGAGACGACTTCCCGTTCAGCGTCCGATTCCTGAAACTCGATAGGTTGCCCACCGTTCTGCCGTTGGTCATCTCGATCGTGCAAATTCGTCTCGGGATCTCCTGGTATCGGCGGAGAGGGCTCGCTGGCGGGATGGTACCGGACCACATAGACAGTGCTTCCAGCGCTGGTACTATTCGTTCTGCTCACCGGTGATGCCACAGGAAGCGGTCTAGCAGGGTCACATTGCTGCTTCGCAACGACATCACTATCCCTCTCGTGAGCGTTGTTGGCATTAGAATCAGGACGGCAATCTCCGTTTGGCCGCTGCCGTGATCGACCTATACGTCTTGCTCTGACGGTCAATTCATGCCAGCCAGTGCTCAGACTGCCGCCAGAGTCTTGGCTGTGTTTGTCACTTCTGCTACTCCTCTTTCTCTGGCTTGGCCAGTTGGAATTCGACGATGGAGTAGCGTCGAGCATCTCATCACCATCGAAGATCTCGCGACCAAGGATTCCATCTTTTTTCTCTTCGCGCTCCAATGCTTCTATCCTCTCTACCCACTCCCATACCACCACACTGGCGGCTGCAGCGCCGACCCATCGAACATAGCTGCCCCAGCCTGAAATGTTAGAATTGGAAAGATCGAGCACAAAGAAAACCACGGGAATCAGTACAGCTGTGAGAGACAGTAAAGCCACCAAGGGCATGTTGCGCATCTGAGGATGAAAGAAAGCGAAACGCCGTTTCTGTAGAGCGAAGTAGACAACAAACGTTCCGTAACAGAGATTCAGGGCAAGCGCGAAGAGGTAGTTCATGGCCGGGATAGCTTCGGTAAATGATCGAGAAGGGTCCTTTGTACTGTCGACAACGAGTTGGTTGAGGATCGTAAATATGAGCTCCATAATGATGAGGGCGAAAGCACACCACTTGATGAGAAGCTTCTCTTTATGCCTTGGAAAAAGGCGTATGAGTGTCTGCGCCTGCGCAAGCCAGAGGCACGTTTCCGAGATGGTCCTTGCGACACGGACTTCCACCCCATTGATGACTCTGACCGTCAATTCCGACGCGTCTTGGTATCCATCGTCGTATTGTTGATGGGCATATTTGAAGGTATTTGCCGTGACAATCGTTAAGGAAATGGCAACCGTCAGAGCTGCCAACTTCTGAAGCCAAGGTCTGCTTCCGATTCCAATCACGGTATTGCTCCCAGAAATCCCACTTATCATACCTCTTGAGCCAAGGAAGCCACTTCCACCTCCTGCACCGCCGACAAAAAAGGTCCTCGGTGTGATGAAAAGGATGATGAGTAACATGTAGCTGACGATGGTTACTGTTGCGATAGCATATATCTGCGGGTTTGTCGAGGAATAGAAAGGATCCTGGTGATTCAGCACGGACAGGTCCACCCCTGGCTGAAGTGGATCAATTGGTGCAGGAACCTGGGAACCCGAGCACGCGGGTTGAAAGCCGGCATCCTGCGTCAGCGTAATGATTGTGCCCCGGCCGATGTTTATCTGGCCGCCAGAAGGCAGTGTGTAGGGTTGGCAGGTATGAGGCAGTTGGCTGCTGGTGGAAGTAGGGTCGGCCCATATCTGGCGGCGTGAGACTGTCTGTGGAACTGTGTCCATACTGAATTGATCTTAGGATGCTAGGTCGTGGCGGTCATAACGGGCAGCGTCTTCTGGCTCTGAGCCAATATTCCATCTTCGCGCCTGATTCGCAGTGGAGATTGAATGGGAGCAGCTTTGGTGAGGGAGACAGCAGGACAGGATGTAGAAAATTATGAGGCAGAGAGAAGGGCAAATAGGGCCCGGATGAAATATTTATCTGGCGAACATGTTCTTTCGATCTAGATCGTATATGGAGGAAGAGAGTGGCAGTGTGGCATCATTAATCGCATGCTCGGCATGGTCGACCCAAGATACTGAGATACTCATATATGAATTTGACTTGGGGATACTCGTACCGAGATAAAGCCGGTAGTGTATAAGCTAGTGTACCCCGGACTGGCTCGGAGGGGGTTCCTACTCTTGTTACCTCTTGCCTCATACAATTGACCATCATGATTTCCGTGCCAGATCCCCAATATCTTTTCCCCCTCTCTTCGGTCGATCGAGAGACTCTAATACGCTTACTATCAGCTTAGTAATTGCATGCAGTCAAATTGGTGCGGGAAGTCAAAGTCAGCAGCTGAGTCAGCCAAGTTCGGAGTCGGACATAAGAAGATTGAATCAAGAGGATTGGCTCCATCATCCATGCACATGCACATGCAATTTCCCACAAAAAAGAAAACGGCAAACGGAAAACGGAAAACCGAAAACGTTTTCCAGCACGCGACAATTCTCTGATGAGGAGATGACAATTATGGGTCCCATATTCTTCGATTAGCAACAAGTCTCACCTTCATACCCATAATTCCTTTAGGCAGACCTTTCAACCCTTCGGAGCAAGAGAGAGATGCCACGTCCAAGGCGGAAATCAAGCGGCTTAGGGGCTGATCCTCGAGGGGATACAGGCGCTTCAGCTCTCTCCACCCTCGAACCTACCCCGACCTTCAACTCTCCTCCCTTGACACCAGTATGCACCCAGTCATCTTCGAGTCTTCGGTAGCTGACCGACCCGTCTCTCTAGAGAAATTCCCAAACGAAATCCTCACGCCCTTTCTCCAAACGACGGAAAGCCAAGTCGATCTTGCGGCGATGGAAAGCGTTCTCTTTTCGGCACACATGGATCAACCCTCTCATCGTCATAATCTTCATTCTCTGCGCCTATGCTATCAATCCGAGCCCATCAAATCCTCTTCATTATGCCATCTTTCTGTCCTACGCTCTTCCATCCCACCACCATCATATCCCTTACCACGCCCAACACGACGCTGATATAACCTACTACGGCAAAGGACCAAGAGACTTCGCTTTCGTGGCCTTCTACATTGTGGTTCTCTCTTTCACACGTGAATTCCTCATGCAGCGACTCGTCCGTCCAATGGCCTTATATTACGGAATCCGCTCACGCTCGAAGCAAAACCGCTTCATGGAGCAAGTCTACACTGCCATGTACTTTGCAGTGTTTGGACCATTGGGACTCTATGTCATGAGTCGAACTCCTGTGTGGTATTTCAATACGACGGGTATGTTCGAAGGATTTCCACACAGAAGTCACGACGGCGTTTTCAAGGCGTACTATTTGCTGCAGGCGAGCTACTGGGCGCAGCAAGCCATCGTCTTATGTCTACAGTTGGAGAAACCAAGAAAAGATTTCAAAGAGCTAGTGGGGCATCACATCGTGACCCTAGCGTTGATTTGGTTGAGTTATAGGTTCCACTTCACGTACATGGGGGTGGCAGTATATATCACACACGACATCAGTGATTTCTTCCTCGCGGTACGTTGATCCTACCTTTCATGATCCTTTCATAACTGACATGTCTCCTTCAAAGACCTCCAAAACCCTCAACTACATCAACTCCCCGCTAATTGTCCCCTATTTCTCTCTCTTCATCGCCATCTGGACCTACCTACGACACTACATCAACCTCGTGATTTTGTATGCCACACTCACCAAATTCCGCACCGTTGGCCCATTCGAACTCAATTGGGAAACCCAACAGTACAAATGCTGGATCAGTCAGTACATCACGTTCGCGCTGCTCGCTAGCCTGCAGAGCATCAACATGTTCTGGCTATTCTTCATTGTAAGAATCGCATACAACATTGCTTTCGCCAAGGTCATACAGGATGTCAGGAGCGATGACGAAGAATCCGAAGAAGAAAAAGAGGGCGAGGCCGGGCGTGAGTCGAAAGAGAAGAAAGCGAATGGTAGGATAGCGAACGGCAAAGCGCCGGAGCCCAATACTGAAGCTGTGGTAGAAAGGAAGAAAGAGAGATGAGGCTGTGCCTCTTGTATATTGCTTGCATTCTGATTACTATATCTGTATTGAATTGATAACGTGAGTCAAATGGCTCGCTCTTGGGTAGACCATCCGAACATATTATTGACGAGTTGGTGTGCTCTCTTGAAAGATTCCCGCATTGTCCTTCTCCGAGTGCCTTCTCTTTGATATCGACAATTAAAACCAAAAAGCCCAATTCAAATCATGTACTGCTGATGAAACCATCCAGCGAGCACCCACCAACGTACTCAGTTCTTAAGAACAGGATTCGATCCATCCCAGTCATGTGTCTCAGCAGCATCAGCCATGAACCCAGCAACACTCCTCATGGCTTTAAAAGTTGCATTGGGTATAATCGAAACGGCGTGCTAAGATGGTCAGTGTCGAACTCGGTATCTGAGACGAGCAAGCAAGCACCGAGGGTACCTTGGGTAGGCTGGTGTCTCTCGGGCTTCTGAGGATGGATGCAAAGCGATCTGAAAAAATGCAAGCACGAGGTGGACGTGTCAGTGAGGACGTCAGATGGGAATGGAAGGATGCCCGCACGACTTTAAGGTATGGTCTGTGGTGTAAAGGTCGTGGAGCTTCATGGACTTTGCAAGGCGCTGGATGCTCGGGGCAATCATTCCAACTTGGCCTTTTCGATCAGGCAGCGTTGTGGACGACGGGACTTATGGCCGAATCACAATTCGGATGAAAATTTCCAGATTCATTGTTGCCTCAGTACTAAGAATGGCCATAGCCGTTTGTATAGACGCCACCAACGCTCTTGGATGAATGTGCGGTTGTACCCGAGCTCTCGGCCGAGGATCGCGGACTACTGTTTTGCGCAGCAAAGAAAATCTGGGGATTGTCCGTCTGTCACGCTTCAATCTCCTCTCGGCCTCGTTTGAGAGCGGCGTGTACAATATATCGGCTTTGCTTAATCAAGCACCGCATGCTTTGGTATTGTGCGTCGAAGCGAAGGCGGGGGTCAGCATGGGAGGCCTGATACTAAAACGTATATTAGGCTCGTCAATCGCCATCAGGTGTCTTGAATGAATTGTGCATCGACACTTTGCAGTGATTCCTCTCTCCAGGAATCTCGGTCACAGTATCAACCTCGCATAACCTTCCAGGATGCCATCCTCGCCGCCACACCACGTCGCCATCATCGGCGCTGGCCTCTCAGGCAATGCTCCCGATGGTCCAGACGGTTGGTCCAAGAGGCCTAAACCGTCTGGACTGAGGCTATACAAACAGTCCACAGTCCGTCCACTTGTCTAAACCGTCTAGGACTGTTTTGGACGGTCCGGACTGTCAGTCCAGCTCACTAACACAGATTTAGTTAAGATATCTCTTAACATAGCTAGTAAAGTTTTCCTTTTCAAGAGTCTTATCAAGAAATCTATTGTTAGTCGAGAAATCTTAGATCTAGACCTAAATAGATTAGTTAATATCTTTGTTTCTATCAAGAATCTTACTAAAATCGATCGATAGTTTGAAAAATCTGTCAATAATTGAAGAGAAATGAACTTACTAGTCCGGACCGTCCGGACCGTCCAATTTGAAAACCGGACGGTCCATTGGACGGTTCATAAAATCTTTAAAGCGTCTAGCTAGACGGTTCAGTTGGACGGTCTGGACTAATAGTTGTAAATTTGGGGGCGGACCATCGGGAGCATTGCTCTCAGGCCTCAGTCTCGCCCTCGCGCTGCACAAAGTCGGAATCCTATCGACCATCTGGGAAGTCCGCTCCGACAGCTTCGTCCAAGGTGGCGCCATCATGCTCTCCCCGAACGCCCTCCGCGTTCTGGACGCAATTGGCGTGTACGAGCGGATCCGGAATAAGGGGTTCCACTTCGAAACGCTAACATTCACCGACGAGCGTGGCGAGACGACGGATAGGTACTATTTCGGTCACGAACAGCTCTACGGCTACAAGGCTTTCCGGGTGTATCGCCAGATCTTGATCGATGAGCTCAAGCTCATGCTTGAGGAACGAGGCATCCAGGTCAAGTACGAGGCAAAATTCACACACATAGTCGCGGAGACCTCGGAGAGTGTGGAATTCGCATTCGCGGATGGCTCTACTTCCACCGCTTCTCTCTTGATCGGAGCCGATGGTATCCATAGCCACGTTCGCCGATATACTTACTCTACCGTGGAACCAAGATATCTAGGCTTCGTCGGCATGACTTCAGCCATCCGGACATCCGCCATCCGGTTCCCGCAAGGCGCCACCGACTACCCACTCCCAGCGACAATAATGGCCAAGCCCGGCGCCTTCGTCATCGCACCACAAGACGTCGACGGCTCGGAAGTGCTCATTGGCACTCAAGGCGCCTTCCCAGAGCAGGACAGAGCGGGATGGAGTAAGTTGCAGTCCGACAAGGATGAAGTCGTCCGCATCTCCAGCCGAAATAAGGAATCCTGGCCGGAGCTCGTGCAGTCCGCCATCGAGAACATTGACAAGGACACGATCAACACATGGCCTTACTACGCGGTGCCCCGCCTGGAGAGGTGGGCATCGCCGTCCGGCAAAGTCGTCATTCTGGGAGACGCGGCGCACGCGGTGCCCCCAACCACGGGCCAGGGCGTCAACCAGGCGTTTGAGGACGTGTGGATGCTGGCTTTGCTGTTGAGGGATCTGGGCGAGGGTGTGGAGTTGGGGAAGGCGTTGGACTTCTGGCAGGGGTGGAGGCAGGAGAGGGTGGATCGGATTTTGGATCTGACAAAGGCGATGAATAATAAGAGGTTGCCTCTTGCTGAGCAGCAGAAGCTGGCGGAGGGGGAGGTCTGGACGAGGATACGGAGCAGATGGGGTGGTTGTATGCACCGGATGTAGAAAAGGTGGTGGTGAAGTGGGTTGAGGGACAGCGGACGTAGAGAGGTTGCAATTTGCGTTCGTTCAGCTATGTAAATCGCCACAGTGATTGCAAGCGTGTATGTAGCATCAACCCTTTTGATCGCACGATCCTGTGGATTTGACCGAGCATTAGGGATGGTATTTGGGGAATGACCAGCTGTTAAAAGCTAGTATGTCTGGCAACGAAGGACTGATCCGATGACCTTCTTCTTGGACGATACTTTGTATGCATCGACATGATTGCACTTCATATGTAAACTTAAAATGTTCACCAAGCTCACTTTCTCGTGGTAAGCCACCGACCGTTCACGAGGACAGAACCACGTGCGCAAGCGAGTCTGACTTGACACTTGGTGTAGTAAGGGTCAGTCAAGATTATTTACTGTTATAAAATCTCCAGTTTCTTGGAAACTGGCCGTTAGGGGCATTGTACTATGGCCAGAAGCGAGTCTCCCATTCGTTGAGGCATTCATTGGGCGCGTAGATCGCTGTCCACATGCACATGGCAAGTGGACGAGCATGCAGTAGCGGCAAATTAGAGTCGGCGACCAAATTTGAGCATGCTATATAGCATCGGGAGAGGTTAATCAGACAAGAATCATAAATACTCCATCAATGTCGCAGAATAATAAAAGGGGGATTTGTGAGATGTGTGGCTGAACGGATCAAGATCTGGCTGCTGCGCCCCGGAAGTCTTAGCGCCCTTCCCCGCTCGTTTCGAACTTCCCTACTTAGACTCAGCTGTTTATGTACATGTATATGTACATGTAGCACGACCACTTCTAAACATGCAATCACAGTCAAAGCATACCTATCTTTCGCATGATGTTGGCGACGTTATGCCGATACAACAGGGAGGACAAGAAGTGACAGCGGTCCCGCTGCGTACCGAAAAAGAATGGAAGGATCACAGCGTCCAGAATAAAACACAATCACGTAAAACGAAATGGCTGCAGGCAACGAAGTGGTTACCATTGGCTCTCCTCTTCTACTTCTTCATCTCCTGGGCTCACCTAGGAAGCAACTATCACCCTTTTCAATACATTCAGGAGATCCCTTCGCGCTTAGCCGGTTGGCATTTCAGCATTTCGAGCACCAATTCCAATGTGACATGTCCGTACTTTGAATTCCTGCCTTTCCGAGCATGGCTGACTGTGTAGCACTGGTTCCCTTCACCTTTCAACCGCTCCCACTGGGCTCCATCCGCCCATTGGGATGGACAAATGATCAGTTGACCCTTATGGCTGAAGGTCTAGCTGGACATCAGTATGACTTCTACCATTTGGTGCATGATTCCCCTTGGATCGGAGGAAACTCGGAGTATTCTGTACTCAATGAAGGCTTGCCTTATTGGTTCAATGGACTGGTCCCTCTTGCGTATGGTAAGCTTTTTCCGGACCAGGTTCTTTATGGGATATAGCGTAAGTCGGAGCTATATGACAAGAATTTCAAGTATCATACTTTTGAGACCCGTCTGAAAGCTCAGAGATTGCAATTCGGAGAGATGCTGACTCCTAAATCTCGATAGGTTTGAATGATTCTCGGCTGATTGCTCAGGTGAAGGATGCTACAGAGTACATAGTCGCACACCAATGGGACGATGGCTGGCTCGGTCCAGAAGCTCCTGTTGATCGAGATCTCTGGGCGCGATTCCCACTTTTTCTTGGACTAGTTCAGCTTATCGAAGCTGATGTTACTCAAGCCAACACAGTCATTCCTGCCATGTATTCTTTCATTAATCTGATGCACTCTATGCTGGCGGAGAATACGGGACTCACGCAGACCTGGGGTCGAGTAAGATTCCCAGACATGCTCATCTCTTTGCAGTGGTTGTATGAGAACTGGCCGCTTGGGAATCAGACGATGCTGCTTGATACCATGTCTCTGCTCGAGTCCCGTGGCTTCGACTGGTCTAGCTATTGGACTGAGGATAAATTCATCTTCGTTGACCTCGATACCCTTGAAGATCCTATTACCGGTGACTCACCGATATTTCCATTTTTCCACGCAGTCAATGCTGCTCAAGGCCTCAAAGCCGGTGCGGCTGTCTACCGATTTAGAGGAAACGACTCAATTTTACAGAACAATCGCGATGGGGTGAATTGGACGTTCAGCTACCATGGAGATTCGGCTGGAAGTATTATTGGGGACGAAAGAGAGTCCTCGATCAGCGCTAACAGAGGCTCTGAGCTATGTACAGCAGTCGAGACTATGTATTCAATGTCCTACTTGTATCAGACTCTCGGCGACAACTACTTTGCGGATCGATGCGAACGTGCGGCTTTCAATGCGCTGCCCGTTAGCATAACAGCAGATCATTGGGGCCACCAGTATCTTGCTGTGGCTAGTGAGCCGTACGCACAGATATTGTCTGACGGGACCCCATTCTGGAACGTTCGAGACACTGGAATCATCTACGGATTGGGTAAGAGTCTACATAGAGACTTCTTTCCAGCTGGCACTGACCCAATATAGAACCCAACTATCCATGCTGTACAGTCAATATGCCACAAGGGCTCCCGAAATTTCTCTCTGCTTCCTTTGTGGAGATTGGCGACAACGACGTAGGCCACGCCCTACTCGGCCCAGCTCAAGTCTCCTTTACCACGAAGATGATCACTGATATCGTGATCACATGCACGACCAATTATCCATTCAGTTCAGTACTCTATTACAACGTCACCACCACTTCCCCGTTCACTTTCCACCTCCGCGTACCGTCATGGTCTGCACTGGACAATTCCTCAATCAGTGTAAACGACCGTGAGGCAATGTCGCTCACTCCTCACAACCATACAGGAATGATGCCTATTTCTCTAGAGTCCGGAACAAGTACATTGACCTACACCATTGGCGCTAATATCCGCGTTGAACAACGAGCAAATTCAACCATCGCTGTCTACTATGGCGCGGTGCTCTATGCCCTCGACGTTGGACAAACAGTCACCCCGCTAGCCAACTCCCTGTACAACATCTCCTACTCCGGTGGCACCCCCTACAACACCAGCGCACCATCTCTTCCTCAGCAGATTCATGACTTCGCATATACAAACACCAAACCCTGGAACATGGCGGTCGACATCTCGACCCTGACCTTTCACACCACGTTCAACAGTACACCAGAACCGGCCCTGCAGAATCCCATTTTCGACTATCAAGCTCCACCTACATACATCTCCGGCAAAGGCTGCCAAATTGACTGGCTGCTATACAACAGCCTGCCGGCACCGTTGCCCGCTCTACCCGAGGGTTCGCGTCATCGAAACTGTACCGGCAACGTAACGGATGTGGTATTGAGGCCGTATGGGAGTCTGAAGAATCATATGGCTGAGCTTCCGACGGTTGATCTCGCTATCACTTGATCACGGATGCCACAAAATTGAGAGCACGCAGCACGCATAACGACATACGAGAGACATCATATGAAGAGTGATGGTGAATGACAATGTTTCTGTATAAATAAAGAAAAAAAGCATGATTGCGTATTGTCGCCATCTGACTACGCATTCAAGAGGCGAAAAATTGAAAATGTATTGAAGTGTATTTAGTCTTGTATATATTGGTTGGATCTTCAGAACCAAGCTTTCTGCATACACTCCGCAGCGGTCTACCTCATTACAACATCCATCAAGACTTGACGCAAACAAACGTAACAGCGTAAGGCTCTGACAGAAAGCAACAGTATCCTTCTGCTAGGTACATGCAGGAGACATCAGCGAACTGGCGTAAAGCCAACAGTAACTTAACCCTATCACCAACCCAATTCATCTCAATAAGTGCCCACTCTTTTCCTAGCCGTCCTGTCCTTTGTTGTTTCGGGACTGGTGCGTATTTAAATGACTTGATTCATCACAACGGCTTCGAGAAAAAGGCCATTCGCCTCTCCTCTCTATTCCAATCCTGCTTTTCGCTTCGAGCTCCTCGCTTCAGAGATGCCAGAATGCCACTTGGAGTGTGAGTGTGCGTGTATTGTCGCGTTCGAGATGTACGACATACTCCCCAAGAGGGAAGCGAGAAGCTTCGCGTACAGCGGAATGCCGGTACGTGCAGTTTCGGCAGATCGCTAGAGGTTATTCATGGTTGAATGAGCGCAGCAGGGAAGATGGCGCGTTTCGTTACACTTCCAGGGTATTCCGAATCATGCGAAAATCGGCATAGTTGTATAATTGAATTATTAGTAAAATTGTCCAGCCCGGAGAGTTGTCTAGCCCCGAACTGGATCTAGGAACAGCACTCACCATGGCCAATCCTTAGTGAAGGTGATGGTCTAGAGGGAATGGTATAAAGTAGTGCGTGTTCTTTGGTCTAATGTCGCCTGATCTGGACTGAAGATATGTAAACCTTATCATCACTCTGCACTCACGAACATCGGATCCGATCTCTTATCCTAATAAGCCCAAAGTTTCGAAATACTTTATCGGGGTCTCGGCGTAGTATATGCGATACGGAGATAGTATCTCCTCATGCTCTTCGTCTTCGGAACCACGTTTCAAGTGCTATATAATTTTGAGTCCTTCTCGTAGGCTATACATCTCGATATAGTCGAACTGTCGATAAGACTCGTTCAGGGTATCAATAGTGTTATGAGCTTCATCAGGATGTTCGATGTTGAGATGCTCGAGGATTTCTGCTTCTGTGAAGGACCGACGATGATACTGTCTAAAAGAATATATTTATATCACGCGGTCGTCCATATTTGAATATGCATTAAGAGTGGGTTCGCATTAGTCATGACGGAGCGACAGCTGAGCTATTCGCATATGAATCGATCAGTGTTATGCTGTTTCGTTTCAGCCTGTGGGTTATCAGTGTCTCTTGTGAAGAGGCATATTGATATCAACATATATCATAGAGCAAATTCGTTTCCTCCATCGAACCATATTTGTTGTCTTCTACGCCTATAATGGCTTCCCCGTCTTCGTCTTCCTCTTGTGTTGCTACCAATTGTTGTGGATCCTCGGCAGGAAGAAGATTTCCTGCGAGTAAGCAGGCATCAGGTAAGTAAGAAGCATGAAGAACAGTTGAAATTTCGGTGGTAGTATAGATTGATGATCAAAACCTGTAGCACAGTTCTTTGCGGAAGGTTGCTATCCTCCTCGCGGGAATGCGCTCGTTAAGAAAGAAACGTAGTGAAGGAAGGGCGGCTCGATCCTCCTCGTGGGAACAGGCGGCCTGGAAGAAAGGGTAAGCGGAAGGTTTCCCTCCTTGCTGGAAAGGCGGCATTGAGCTTTGCGGAGCACCGCGAAAGGAAGACTCTGCGGGAACACCGCGAAAGAGGACTCTGAGCCTTGCGGAAGAGACCTATTTTCTTCGGTCTACTGTTGTACAACTGCTTCAGAACCGCAGTGCTACGTTTTACGCCCAGCTCGGTGGCCAAGTTGGCTAGTTAGCTTTTTTCAATTCCCTCTTCCGTGGGCTCGCCAGTCGCATCGTGTATGATCTCTCGCGGCATGAAGAGTTTGGACCCATACCCCATTGTGTCTTTCCAAGCCGCGTACTGTGCAGTGGGCTGCTTATTTTCATGGTTGAACACCGCGGTAGCGAGATCAGGAAAATTTTGCTTTGCAGTTCGTCCTGGACTGACGAAAGCATCCATAGACTTGAGTGCCGTATTTGGGAAAGAGCTGAATCCTTCGATATCGGCCTGACGTTGGATGAATTCTCCTTTCATCTTGTTTAAAGACGGGAAGAGTTTCGACGCCTTTTTCAGAAGGCGTATGGAATTATGTGCTCCGCAAGAAGGGATTGAGTCATGCTGTCTATTCGTTAAGTACTGTGGCCATCGCCACTGCTTTCCACTCCGCGGCTTCTGGTCTTTTTCGCATCCTTACCATGCTTTCTTCGGCCTCCTTGCAGTTGCCGCAGCTGACCTCTTCCTTCTCATTCTCGTCAGAGTCAATATCCACCCCGAAAACGTAGTCCGGGAAAACAGCTGCAGGTCTTTCCGTCCGTCCTCGTCTTTCTTCATAAGCTCAGCGTTTTTAGCGCTGGAGTCCACCAGTTGAACAAATTCTCGAGTTTCAAACATGGTCTTGGTCTCCGTCCAATCCAAGGTCTCTCTGCTCGTGGCCCTTTGAAGGTCAGTACGATGTCAATGTCTCCACCCGGCTCGACCGACAGGTGAAAGTTTGGAATAATAAAATCAATGGGACAGCTTGGCAGACTCAGGGGGCAGTCCGGGCGTATCGTCTACCGGATCAGATTTGGGCCCATAGAGAGCGTCTTGCCGTGAGGGAAACCGGGCAATGTCTCAGTGGTCTGTGGATTATGTAAATATAGGTAACTGATGCGTTAAGAGAGCAGAATATATGGATCAAGAAGTACGTAACACCAGCATGTAACAGATGGCTATCCAAGTTTTGCCTAAGCCACCGACATCGGACAAAATGCATGCTCGAATGTGCGGATCACTGTAGAAATCGATGAGGGCTTTCACACGAATAGGTTGCCAGAATTTCAGCTCTCACGACAGTGCCATGGCTGGCATGCGAAGAATGCTATTGTCGCCATCCCAAGGACTCTTTAGTATTCCACAGGCTGCTTGTAAGTCTTCTCGCCGGTATTCGACTTTATCGAAATACTGCTGCTCGACGTCGAATGCTTTTGCAGAGGTTTCCGTGGATAGCTGCAACAAAGACCTTTTGGAGAAATCTGAGAAAAGGCCAAAAGGACTTACCCATGCTATATCAATTAATAAGAGATAAAGTTTTTCAACAGCTTACATAGCTATAGTATCCATTATAAATTATATCATAGGTAGCTTGTCCTTCAGAACCAAACTCAAAGCCGAGTGTCTCTGCATAAAATGCGTAAGGCCAACACCACCAATCATTAATTTTTCTGCTTTCATCTCCGCTTCTTCTTGGCATCATAACGGACGAAATGTAAGGAAATAGCCTCTGAGGAAGCATTGGACTTCGTCTACTGATGCTGTTGGAGAAGGAACGGTAGGAAAAATAATGAATCTTCCTTATCTGAGACACTGGGCTTTCTTCACGACTTTCTGCCCTCGGCCCTTTGAAGGTCACGGTGGTGTTAGTGTCTCCACTCGACTCCACCTACATGCGTCTCCGGTGCGTCTCGTTATCGACCACAGGCCACGACTTGCCGGGTTCGTGAGCGCGTATCGCTCTAGGGTGTCCGTGCAGGACCCTTTAGTCGTGTAGCGGAGTGCTGATGTGACGCGTTCGGTACCGCTCCCAGCTACGGTGTTGTAAAGCTTGTCAGATTGGGTATAGACCGTAAGCGACAAGGACGAGGATTCTTTGTCGGTGTGGTAGCTCCTAGCAGGGCCAGGGAAGAATCAACATCTTTGGCATCGATTCGATCCGAGCTTTCCCAAGCGTATATATAAACTTGCTGGACAAACCGCAACTTGGCCCGTGCACACAAACAAGCTCACAGGTTTGTCATCAGTTCGGACTCGTAGAAACAAATTTCTTGAGCTGCATCCACCAATCTACCACACGCTCCGCTTTTTCTGCTGCTCAGCGGTCACAGCACGCTTGTCAGCAAACCCAACACAGATCCGCAGCATGGATGACGCTGCGAGTGAGTACAGGTTCCAAAGCTTGCGCTATTCATCTATCCCTAGATTTCTGAGACCGACGGCGTCCACAACATGTCGATGTTATTCGGAGGAACGAAGATCAGGGCAAGACCAACGGCCAAGTCACCCATTTCCTGACATTCGGATCCCGGCTGGAATGGACAGACACAAAACCAGTCGCCCGTCGGACAGCGGTTTCCGAGAGGCGCGTCATGTTTGCAGTGACGACGTTTCGGAGGTTTCTCTTTCCACTCGAGTCGCATCTGTCACGAATTGGACCGTCTGGGGACAGTCTACCAGTTCTCCGCCAGTAGCGGTATTCCCTGTTGCATAACACCATATCAAGTTCTTTGCATCAATTGAGGTACCTTTTGTTATGCCACATATTTCTCTCCCTCTACCTCCTATACAATTGGAAGCGAAACACGGCGATACCACTGCCCTCAAATGTCTGCATGTTAAGACATTTAGCCAAAGAGCTCATGCGTGGGGTTGATGTTACAGCCTTTTTAACAATGTCATATTGATGATTGGTCTTGGAATGAGGGTGCGCAACAACATGTACGTGCCTTAAAGTTGCTTCATCCAGCAGCTTCTCCTCTTCATCTACTGTCGTTCCGCCCGCATTTAATTTCTTCCTGAGTGATATTCTTGCGCTCCACGTGCTCGGTAAATTCAAAGTATTCAATTCAGTAAGCGTGAAAGCTCCTGGGATTCGGAATCGATCCCAGGGTATTTTTATATTGACAGTGATCAAAGTTGAAAGCGATCGAAGCTCAGGCTGCCGATGTCCCAGTACTGGTGGCTGCCACCATGCATCATCACAAATGCTGAGGTCAGGTGATTACAGCTTCTGCCAGAGACACCTGGTTTCTGGCCGGTAAATTTTGCTGAAATTAGGATTCTGGGTGATGCTGAGGTAAGAATGTCTACAACTAATAACGATCATAAATTTGGTGAAGAGTAGCGAGTCTTGAAAAACTCATCCGTCTTCAGAGAGTATAGTAATGACAATGATGAAATAGACGACATTGCTTGGCTTGAAGCCCACACCGGTGGCACAGATAGCACGTTTGGTATGACATTTACATATGGATAGCATAGCTCGAGAAAAAAAAACAGCGTTGTATAATCCTAGCAACTCGTTCAGGGCTAGTGAGATGACATGGGAAGGACGGGTTTGAATCTCGGTGGCAGTGGGGTGCGGTCAATCCGACAATATAGGGTCTTCCTTCTCTTCCCTACGCTTAGCAGCAGCATGAGAAGCGAGCGTCAAGGCTGGCGCCGATAAAGACAAGCATTGGTGATCTTATGGCCCTGTCTGTGTTTATCTCAACACGAGTCTTTGGTGATGGCTTTTGGTATCCACTGCGTGCAATTCGGCCGCGATAATTCTGTATGTGTATATATGGGCCTGATTTTGAACAGGTCCTGAAGGCTCTTAAGGAAAACGCCGCGAAAAATGTGTTGCACAATGACCTTGGAGAAGGCTGTGAGAAAATATCTTAGTATATCCATAGCCCCTAGACAAGACTGTGATCTATTATAAAGTGTAATCGAGTACGATAAGTGAGCTGTACATTTATTGAATGGCGGTGACGGATTTGTGATGGTATTGTCGAACTTGTGACAGACAAATAAGTCGAAGCTACATCAGAAGTATCTTCAACAAAGGTATCTAGAATGTGAACGTAGGTATATAAGATGAATGCAAGTCTTGTAGATCGAGGAAGATGGGTGAAGTACCAAGGAGTAATCGAGAAGAAGAGCACCTTGAACTGACGTAGTAGCTAGTGAATTTAAAGGTAGTGTAGAATCATCGAATACTTGACGCTCATAAGTAATAAAGCATCAACTGACGGCTAGGCAAAAGGCCTCTTCCTACTCTGACTGACTGCCAGTGATCTTCTGCTTCACCTAGTACGGTCCGTAATTGCAGTCATGCGATAATTGCCGTGTTGAGCTCCTTAGCTTCAGAGAAAATATTCCCAAAGCCTCAGTGACGCCTTCCTGTATTTCGCGGTCTTGATGTTTGAAATCCGGTTGTATTCCCCTTGGCGGCAGTGACCGTGGTTGCTCCACCCATAAGCCTGCTTCTGCCCATGCATTAGATGTGCTTGTGGCAGTATCGGCAGGCTGGCTGAATCCACCTTAACGACATCTTCGGTGCCACCGTCGTCTTGCTCACATGCACAAAGCACAGCGACTTGCCACAGCAAACTGTATCCACTCTCTCGGTCTCTTCGATATGCAAATAGCAATTGATACATATCGTGCACTGGAAGCCTTTGTTCGCTGCCGCCAGCCTGTGTCTCAGCATCTCGTACATCTTTCTCTTCTCTGATCATCTTTCTTGCCTTCCAGCGGTCTCTATGCGAGCAAAACGTTCTGGCCCAACTTCTTCTGGGCTTTTTTCCCGCAAGTTTGGGAGTCTGATCATGGAGTGTTTGGACGAACGGTTCTGGGAGTCAGGTGGACGTCCGTGGCGATGTTTTACGCAGACAGAATGCGACTCAACCAAGAAGTACAGCCAATGACTTTACTAGACATATGACCATAGAAAAAGAACCAGACCAAAATTTGGAAAGATGGGGTTATCTTTTACATATCCGGAAAAACTAGGCCAAGACAAGAGTAGGCCGGGGGGACTTTAGCGCATGAACCATAGTAGAGAGCATGTACAGCAATTGTGTGGAGAGCATGTGAATGAAGAACTGACAGGCTGGGTCAGCAAAAGCAGACGCGTAGTGTATGCCACGCCCAACGAAAAGCAGACTATTGATACAAGTCTGGGAAAACTTCTTAGGATGAGTCAACGTTATGTCAGGTAAGTGGTGGCCGAAGAACCCGTGGAGTTGATGGATAAAGCTCGCGCAGGTGAAATTTTGAAACGATCAAAGGATGACGCCAAGAAGAAGACTGAAAATAATTCCTGTACATCAGTATCTCACGTATCCTGTGTCCCATCTGCTACTCTTTTGATATCGCGATAAGGTTGCTTCCCGTTCATCAGCGGACTCTTCTCGGCCTCTTGTTTCTGTTCACTAGCTCTCCTTTGCTCACTAATACTGCCACTCTCCAAAACCTTGGCTCCACCTTTCTTCCTCACGGGTAAGTCTCCTTTGCCTGCAGTCAACACAGTGAGCAAGTACTTGAGGTTTGGCAGCGTGTGTCTTTGATCCACCATCCTCGATCCTTGCCTACTCATCAGAAGCTCGATGTCCGAATTGAGTAGAAATACTCCATACTCAAATCTATAAGTGACCGCCCCCTTCTCATAAAGTGGGAACGTGCGGGCTGCATCTGATTGCATGTTCGTAGAGATCGGGTCAAAGATGGTGGATGTTGAGCCATGAGGCGTAGGTGGATAAGGAAGTGGAGCCGAAAGATAGAATGAGAGCAGATGAGTGACGTGGGCCACGATGCCAAGGGCAGCAGCAGCCACTGCAGGGTCAGTGTCGAGAGAGGTAGATGGAGATGCAGCATTTGGCAAGTACAAATCTCGGATGGTGAAGGAAAGAGGCTTGTGGTCGATAGGCTCGATCGGGTAGATTCGCAAAAGATCTTCACAAATTCGGCGAATTTGACCCGAAATCGATGTCTTTGTCGTCTGCAAAAGTGACTTTCGAAAGCTGAGGTTCGTTCGTGCTAATGCAAGGTTTGTTTGCGCTCTCTGTTGTGTGGTGCCTCCGGAAATAATAGCATCGCGACGGGCTTTCAGGCTAGCCTGCAGCTCAGATCGCCGAAACTGGGCAGTGGTGAGTTGCCTTCGACATCCTGTGAGCGAGCGGTTGGTGGAGGCCAAGCTCTGTTCAGCTTGCGAAGAGGACTTGATAATGTCCGACGATTGCTTTTGTTCTTCCAAGAGATGATTGATTTGTGAAGCGAGCTTCTCACGAGTGGAAAGAGCATCTTGAATGCAATCATCAAGATTTGACAAACGCATTAAGGCATCAAAAGAGGATGTAGGTTGCAGTCCGTGTGGTTGCTTAATTTGTTTTGGAGCAGCCGGGACAGGCTCATCTAGTGGCAGGTCGGTAAAGCTGGTATAAATGCCGTCTGAAAGGTGGAATAGTATGCAATTGTGAGGAAATGGATGGTGGAAGCTCTCAAGCTAAATACTCAAGGCTGTCAGAAATGGCTGGAGATAACGGAGTGACTTAGACGCACAGATTTACCAATGAATTGCAGAGAGCGAAGACACAATCGTAACTCAACTAGTAAGATATACTGTTCCATGTTCTCCGTCTTCACCCAGTATTTTACAGTCAGCTCATCAAGTCGAGTCACCGCAGGACCGTAGACATTAAGGTCGAAAAAACGAAAACTTGGATTCATAGCTTTCTCGATGATCTCGCTCACGTATATGGGCTCGTCCATGCCAGAACAGTGGAGTGAAAACCATGTATCGGCCATCCTCTCCCTGGCCACATCCTCCAACTTCGTCTGTCTGGCTCCTGGAGGCGCATTTGCCCAATTGAGGGTGCTTTTCCTCCTGAGCTTGATTGGAGGCTTTGGCCTTGCTCGTACATCACTCCCTGAGTCCTCCACCTCGGCTAAGTCTTTCAATTTGGGTGGTGACCTGAGGTCACTTGATGACCTCGAATGCTCAAGCTTGTTCTCGCGCTGAGAGAGGATTTTGGCGGGGGTCATTAGCGCGTGAGGTAGGGACTCGTCATCGATGGTCTTCCCACGGGCTTTGGCACGGGGTAAAGAGAGGGTTAGGTTTCGTAGAGAGATGCCTTGGAGATGCCGAAGTTTGCGATTCTGAGTGTCGCCAAAGCCGTCAGCTAAAGCGCGCAAATTCAGACCTCACTCTAATGGTTAGGAAAAACTGACTGAAGGCAGCAGCCAAGGCCTCTCTCGGGAGAGCCCTTTGACATCGTCTCCTCTGATTTTTGTTACATGTTGGCTAGACATGACGGAGAGGTGCCTTGCATTGGATTCGTGGTGACCGCAAAGGAGTGCAAGGCATTATCGATGATTCGTAAGAACTTAGCAGACGCTCAAGCTCTATACCAGGAAAGACCAAAGAAAATTTATACTTGTGCGAAAAGTAAACATCAAATTGCAGGTTGTCGCATGCGCTGAAGAGAGACGCGGCCTGATTCCGCGCTAGCGCAAGAGCTTCATATCGAATTGGTGAAGCGAGGTGAGATACCTATTGTCTTTACCTTAACCCGGGCGAACAGCGGCACTCATTCGTTCCATACCAAATATCAGATGGCCAACCCCTCTGGCGTCAAGCTCCTGAGTCGCCCGGTCACCAGACTACCAAAGACACCTCTTCCTCAAAACACCCTCCTCATCCGCAAGCCTATGCAAAAAGGCGTCCCATTGCCCACTTCCGAAACTCCCAGCCAGACCATCCACTACGGCCAGCATATCTACTTCTACAACAACATCCGCACAAATCAAGTCGTCTACTCTTTGACCCGCCATCTCAATAACGCCGCTTCGCTCTCCCAACTGCCCTTCCTTGGCAAGAAAACCGTGCCCTCGAGATTACGGAAAGATCTATGGGACCCATTCTGCATGGTGTATTTCCCAAGCCCGCATGCGGGGTTGGCGGCGTATAGAAAATTGAGAGAGTTCAGGGTGTTGCATGAGAAGAGTTACCCGCTGGATATTATTACAGAGACGGAAGGGAAATGGAAGGGCTCATTACTACCGAAGAAGAGGCGTGGGAAAGTCCTTATGGATCAAAAAGCCAACAGTGTCGCAGATCTGGCGGCTGTGCTGCAACTTCAAGAAATAGGGCCATCAGAGGAAAGGATAGTGAATGCAGAGAGGAGAAGGCGGAGGGTGGAAACCTTGAAAAAGCAGAAAGGGGAGTATAGTGTGAAAAAAGCACCAGTCGATGTTGCTAGCGAGATGGGAGGTGTGGAAGGTGTAACAGTCAGATGGGCCAACTACCTGGACAGGGAGTTTGCGGAGACGTGGCCGGAGGCGGTGCGTCACATTGAGTTGGAAAAGAGTAGGTATACAGCTGCGTTCCCAGCAGTGGAAACCTTGGAGAATGAAAAAGGGGTGAAAGGTGAAGTTGTAGTTGATGGGGGTGATGGCAGATTTTGGCAGGAAGGAGATAATAGAGGGTCGCAATTGGATTCTGCTCTAAGGGAGGGCGCGCAGAAGCAGGCGATGGTTACGGCTTAAGCACTTGATTTACACACAAAGGGTATATCTCACCCAAATCACTGTGTATGGCCTAGCCGTGCGTCTGACTATGTGTTGACATCATGTTTATATCATGATACGGTCAAAGCTATATTTTCCCACCATCTTACTCTTTAGCCTCCCAATATCTCTCCTGCTTCGCTTTATGAGCTCTCCGCCAGCGCCAACTTTAGTCGTCGAGACAACAGGCGCGGGCTTGAGACCTAATGGCAGAAGCTGAGAGGCTTCTTCGTCAAGAGTTAAGGTCATGGGCTTTGCTGGAAGAGCTGGATGCTGAACTTCGTTCGACCTCGACTGTTTCACAACAGGATTGAGAGTGTCCTTGCCGCAAAGTAGTATCTCTCCCAGCATGCCTTTAAGATAGATGGCCTCTTCGATGCCTTCTAGCGCTGCCGAAATCTCTGCTTTCATATATGCTATGGTATCGGCAGTCTCTGTCAAGTCGTCGGACATGGAATTGCCTAATATCAAGCCACCCGTCCCGAGGCTGTTAATGACGCAACTGAGGAGGTGTGCTATGAAACACATTTGACTATCGTTTTGGAGTTCGAGATCCAAAGTGTCCAGGCTGTCTTCATACGGGGAAAGCCATCCGCCTCGAGCAATTTCCATTCGCAAGGTATCCACTAGGATGCGCAATTGCAGAGTGGACAGCTCTCGCTTAAGAGCCCGAGCTGTAGAAGAAGAGGGGCAAGCATAGAGCCTCTTCATTGCGAAATTCAATACTCGGCGACTTACCTTATTATCAGGGAGAATTGGAGGAGGCGGCGGGTGGACCTCGGTGGTTTCTTCCATAACAAGCTGCCTTTTTTGATTGTTACCGTTGTCGTCTTCCCTGTCATCGTTGGTCAAGAGTTGTGGCCTCTCCGTGGCCTCCACGTCCGGACTTTGTGTGACGATGATAAGAACACAAACAAGCTCTTGTGAGCTCAAAGGGACTGGACTGGCTAACATAGACAGGAGAATTTCCAGCGATGAGTCGAACTTCGCAAGGGCTTGGATCAGCGACCCAGCCGCCAGCTTTGAAATTATTGGAAGCGCCCCATACTGTTTCAGTGAGATTTCAATTCGATCCAAGGTGAGGAGACCATGTTCGATCAACCAATTGCCAATTTCAGGTGGAAATAAGCGGATATCCAAAATCCAGGGATATTCACCTGCTGGATCGACATCAAGGGGAGCCTGCTCTACCGAGAATATAGCCTGCAGGGCGTAGCTGACGACATGCTGGTCAACGCGATCTCTACTCCCAGAATTGTATGTCTTCTTGTCTTCCCCAGTAGCCTTCAGACCCAACGCAGTGGCCATAAGCCTCTGAAACTCCTTTCCATCATTTCGCGTGAGACACCTGTCGAGAGCATCCTTCTGGCCTTTCCAATCAAGGTCATCAAAGACTGGTAGGTAATGGCCTAGAGACTTGATTCTGCAAGGTGGTTCGCTCGAAATTGGAGGAGCTCCACTCATTGATGAAGAGCCACGGCCAACGGAGTCCACAAGCAAACCTGGTCTTTTGCGCTTTCGCGATACATCTAATCTCGGAGTGGTGGATATTTGGACAGCTAAAATCTTCCTTCCATCAAGCGCAACTATAATATCCAGAGGTGAGAAGTATGACAGAAGTCGCATGTCTTCCGTTCTTGTTGTTTCTAAATCCTGAGGCTTGTTTGAGTTCTGAGTGCGTATGGCTTCGTGGCTCAATGCCAAAGTACCCTCCACCTGGAGAGAACCATATCGAAGATCCATCACAGAGAGGGAAGCGCCTCTGATAGAGGCAATTAATTCTGACGATAGTCGCAAGAAGGAGGCGTCGTTCCCAAAAATTGTATGAGCAAGACGGGGAACAGATCCACTCAGGTCATACACAGCCAATGCACCATCTACGTTTTGATAGATAGTCCCACTCGCGGTATGCATTGTGATCTGAGACTTCTTCGAAATGAAGAGACTCGGCTCGGGCATGGCTAGGGTCGCCAAGCGTTGTAGTCCATGTCCAGTGCCTAATGCAAGACCACTTCTGTTTGAGTCTGCAATGCTGATGTGAAAGATCTGTAATTCCAACATCCCAGCATTGTTGTCCGCATCCCTTTTCGGACGAGTCATGACGACCAAAAGGCTGCGATGGGCAGCATCTTTGTCTGGCCCCAACCTTGCCAGAATATCCTCTCTACCCCTCAAAATTGCTTTACGGGCTTCTTGAACGCTCAAGACTGCTGCTGCCTGGATATCCAGCACTGAATCCAGATTTGAGGCGCCAGCATTGATGCTTGAACGCCATTCCTCGCTCTCCAGGCCAGCTGAGTAGCCCGTGACCATTCCATCCTGGTGTAAGGCAAGCAATTTGTTCTCAGACCCGGCCTCAAAGGTATCCAAATGGGTTACCAACGCAGCTTCCTTGCTCAGATTGATTGACGCAGTCGTGATCTCTGTGTTATTGAGTTCGGAAAAGCGCATAATTTGAGGTTTGGGGGACGTCACTGAGCAGTACGTGTACCTTCGAGCAGGTTTGTTTTCTAACCGGCGTAATCGAGTTGAGCATGGTGGGCAGGTAAACACAGCTTGGGGAGATATTGCATAGGATGTGATCAGCTTTGACGATTGAACCTTTACCGATTGTAAGCTGATTCGAAGTGCCTTCAAGCAGAACTCTATACTCACATCATAAACGTTGACCCCCTGACGGTCAATTGCTAGGGCAAGCTCTGATCTCTTTCGCTTCTTTGATCCTGTAATGGCAAGAACATCGGTAGCAAGTATATTTCCAGGTATGCCAATAAGGTCTTGCTGTATGTCTGCTAGAAGATAGGGTTTCTGAATCATTTTCGAACACGCAATTTTTCATAAAGCCATGATAGCTTTGATCTAGAGCAGGCCTGTAGACTTGCACACAATTACTCCGAGATTCCTTCCAAAAGTTCGTGATCAATTTACCACTGCCGAGGTTTAGCCTTACGCGCTAACAGCAATCGACGCGAAGCGTGTTGAAAGGTGACGGAGAGATTGAGAAAGTGCATGCTACTTCACTCCAGTATGGAGAAGGTGGGGCAAGTAATATTTCCAGTCTTCATCCCGGCCTTCTCTATCAGACTAATGTTAATCCCTTTGCTGCCCACCAAGACAGGATGAAATCCATAGAGCCTAGGACAAGCATGCTTGCTGGCAGCGACACACAGGGCTGAATGGCTGCGGTTGTGAGTATGGCTAATGACAATGGGCGAGATGTGCATCCTTTTTTTATGCCCAAGGCCAGTGAGTTCCTCTCGCGTCAACTCCTTGTCACACCCAAATCACTATCTGAGGCTAAATCATAAGCAGACACCGGACACTCCACGGAGACCGGCTTTGGGGTGAACCACACGCATCGCAAAAGGCAGAGAACAAAGTCACCTGATAAAGAGCCTGCTGTCCTGGACCGACTGGAGACAAACGGGTGGATGGACCAGCTGAACGCTGCCGCTTCTGGGGCACTGCCAGGGTCGCGTGCCACATACAGTTCTACAAGCGATCAGGGTGAAAGTAGCGTTGGTCGTACTACCCGTAAGCGGAGAGAAGGAGGCACCAATGTACCCAGCCTGTCAGTAAGGGGCAGAAGTCGAAATGGCTCTTCTACCGAATCCTCCCGTCCTCTCAACGCAGACATGCCTTTGGCTGGGGAGATCTCACAGCCTTCAGACCCAAAGTCGAACAAGAACACCGCGAGGACCCCGCCAAAGAAGATATTGAGGATTCGCCCAGACGGCAAACTGGGTTCACCCAAGGCCAAAGCCTCAACACAGGACGCAAAGTCCAAGCGTGGCAGGAAGTCCGCAAAGGCTGAGATACCTCCCAAGACGCTGGTGGCCAGTATTAGGTACGGCAAAGATGGCCAATCTCGGTTTTCCGTGGGAGAGAAGATTGCAAATATCTTCTCAGGCACAGCCAGCAACCCGAGTCCCGCAAAGTCAAAGCCCAACAGACCGCCCGAATCTCCAAAGCCAACCCATCCATTCTTTCTTAGTGGGCCCAAGCGCGATCAGCGCCAACCGGAGTTAGCGCAGTGCAATGACTATAGCGAGGCTGGACCAGGAGACCGCCCTGTAGCACCAAAAGGAAGAGTTGTTAGCCCTACCAAGGCAAGAGTGACAAGCAAACCTCTTGGTATTGCTGGAGTCTCAGCTGGAATTTTTGGACTCGGAGGAAATCCGTTCCGTCCCGATCATGCGCGAATATCTCGATTTCCTGGTGCAATGGAGTCTTTATGGCCTCCTGAAGGTATGGTTCATGTTAGACAAGACTACGAGTCAGCTGAAATGACTACCCCAAGACCTCATGGCTCTCGTGCCACAAAAACTCTCCGGAAGATGAAGGAAGCAGAAATCCGCATACCGAAAGAGGAGCGAATTCTGACGCCATACCTCGAGGTCATTCAGGCCTATCGAAGCGACTGTGAGGTTATCGGAAGAGTCCATTCTCGGGAATGGCGCGAATTCCGGCGTCCGCTTCGCCGACTTCTGACCGGCCTTGAACTGCAGCAAATTGTACGCCGGAAAATTGCAAGTAGGCTCTCAACGCCATACCAGAACACTACTGATAGACAAGACGAAGATGAATGCGCTAACTTAAAAAAATCTCAAAGCCCGCTCCATCCTGCTGTACAGCACATATATAAGGAGATCGCGACCTCTCTAACTTCGTTTGATAAATTCGAGTGTGAGACTCAAGATTGGGTGAACAAATATGCACCAGCCAGTGCCGATAAAGTGTTGCAAACAGGCCGTGAAGTACCTATTCTTAGAAACTGGCTGAAGAGCTTGACAATCAACTCTGTTGGTTTTCGAGCCGGTAATGCTTCAAAGACCAGAGAATCCTCCGTATCTTCTCGGAGGGCTACAACGAAAAGAAAAAAAAGGACAGCAGAAGAGCTAGATGGCTTTTTAGTATCAAGCGAAGAGGAAGCCAACGAAATGTGCCAGGTTACAGACTCTGAAGACAGTCACCCAACAGGACTGAATCTGAGAAAGTCGGTAATCCGCTCCAGAGATGCAGATAACTCTGGCAACGGCGAGCGAGCCACCAATGCCGTCGTCATTAGTGGTCCGCACGGGTGTGGCAAAACTGCTGCTGTGCATGCAGTTGCTCGAGAACTTGGGTTTGAAGTTTTCGAAATTAACGCTGGCAGCCGGAGAAGTGGCAAAGACATTTTGGACAGAGTGGGTGACATGGCTCGAAATCATCTTGTGAAGCAAGCCCATTCAGATCGAGGCGCAGACGGCAAAGAGGAGGTCGAGGCCATGAATCTGTTAGACGAGAAGCTGAAGCAAGACCTAGACTCTGGAAGACAAGGAACCATGAATTCATTTTTTAAGTCTAGAGGAGCGCCAAAGACAAGTCCTTCAAAAAGAAAACAGAAAGCACACATACCGAGCACTCAGAAGGAGCCTCCACGAAAGCACCAAAGTCAAAGGCAGTCCCTCATTCTCCTGGAGGAGGTCGACGTACTCTTCGACGAAGACAAGGCCTTCTGGGCCACCACCCTTGAATTGCTAACACAATCCAAGCGACCTGTCATAATGACCTGTACCGATGAAAGCCTGCTTCCGTTAGAAGATATGGTCTTGAATGCTATCCTGCGTTTCACCCCTGCTCCAGAGCAACTAGCCACAGACTACTTATTGCTTGTGGCTTGCAACGAGGGTCACTTACTCCCAAGGGACGCCGTTTCCAATCTATATAAATCAAAAGGTTCTGATCTGCGGGTATCGATGACTGAGCTCAACTTCTTCTGCCAAATGGCGATTGGTGACACTAAAGGAGGTTTAGAATGGATGCTCACAAAATCAACTTCGACAAATTCTAATGCCCAGAACCAAGAAAATTTGCGTGTCATAAGCGACGGAACATATCAGAGTGGTATGGGCTGGCTGGGTGGCCAACATGAGACGTTTCCGGCAGAACGGTCCACAGATGATGAAGCAGAGATGCTTTTGAAAGCTCGGGATGGATGGGGTCTAGACGTTGGAGCTTGTAAAGCACACGTTTGGCCGGTTACTCAAGAGGAACTGCCGCAGGCTTTGGCTCTCCAGCGATTGCAACTTATTGACCAGGTATTCGATGCCCTCAGTGCGGCAGACACCTTCATCCCCGGGATGGTGAGTCCATAGTGTACCATATCGGGCTGACAAAACTGACCATTGTCAGGTTTCCATTGACAACGCTCAACCCGAGCTCAACGAGAAAGCGCGCAGCAATTTTGTTGAAGGCCTAAGTCTTCTCCAAGCGGACCATGTCGTTGACCAGACAGGCGTGACCGCAGCCATAGCCTTTACAGTCAAGGCATGCGCGAGGATATTAATGCACCCCCGCGATGAAGAAACTGCTCGGCCCCCATTGAGCGATGAGAAGATAACCCAGATGATCGCCGAGAACATGCAAGCTTGCAGTCCTGAAAAAACAGACCTGAGATCCAACTATGCGGCAGTGTTTGAGCCTATTGCAAGGTCTAATAAACCAGCCCTTGGCATCCCGAAGGGCCTTCAACTCTCGACATTTGACGGACCACTATCCATCATAACCGAAGATCTCGCGCCCTACGTACGCTCCATCGTCTCCTACGATCTCCGGCTAGAGGAGCAACGGCGACTATTGAGCTCTTTGCTCTCACAACCAGGCAAAAATGGCAAAAGGCAGCGGACTACGCGAGCTAGCCGTGCAGCGCTCGAGGGCGGTAGTAAAGCTCATACGAGAAGGGAGAGATGGTTCCCAAACAACACCAACTTCGACTCGGTGTTGCAGTCTGGGGGGAAAGGTTGGCAGGATATTGCTCAGAAGCAAGCAATGGCTGAGCAATCTGAAGAGGAAACAAGGCTAGACGAGGGATCGAGGAGAGACTCGACAGGGAGCGCAATGGAGAGTGATGCTTGATGCTTTGAATTGACCACTATTGAGCCAGGGACGAGGAAATATTGATTCCGTTTTAGGTCGCAGTGATCTAGCATACCATGGCTTGATTTGCATTGAAGCGCTCATAGTAGGACTTGCTCTGTAGAATACGTAGCTGAACTATTTAGTATCCTTAAAAGCAAAGAGCCATGATTGAAATGTTGAACATGGCACGGTAGCCCTCATAGTCATGGGTCTAGGCGACAGTAGCCCTTGCGAGGTGCATTAATCTTTGGCCTGCCCCTTCCTCGTCGTGTACGAGAACAGAACATCCGCCGATATTTTACTACTAACAAAATGAATCTTCATCTTTTTCAATTCGTAAACCTAAATCTCTTGGAAAATTTCAACGTCTGCCACCAACAGAAAGATTATCATGACGATATTACTGTATGCAGTTCTTGCGCTCTTAAGTAGTAGCACAAGATGCGAGGGCTCAGCCGCCACCTTTGACGCGCTTTTGCCCTGCATAGCTGTAGACACGACCTTTCTGCTAACTCACGTCACAAAAGGCAGAAGAAGTCTCGCCATATTTGCTCGTCATAGGTTCCCAGTCCTTCGTTTCAGTCCTAGAGTAAATTGTCTCTCAAGGGACAGCGTAAGCATCATTTGGCCAAGCTCCTGCACAGCCGATGCTGGCTGCGATGAGGCCACGACCGAAGTGTACCAAGGACAAGGAGCGACGGTCCACGGCTGGCTGTAGGAACATAGCGGTGTTCAATCAAGCTAGTGGTTCACAACCGAATGTTGCACGTTTGTATGATTGAGATGGTAGCCAATCATAGTATCCGTAAGTGTTAAAATGGACAAACACAGCAGTAGATTCCTGGGGGCACGCTTCTCTGGGAAAGCAAAAAACACCTAAAGCGGGAGAGCATAGAAGGCGAGCTATGAAAATTCCATTTTAAATATGTGAAGCAGCAATTTCTGGCCAGATGGGACGGTCGTATGACGAAATGTACGTCAAAGCTGGCTTTGGTGATATATATTTTGTCCAGATATTAAGGCTAGACTGTACATGAGCTGTGCGGGCTGGTTGTTAGAGTCATCTAGTTGAATATCGTAGTGATACCCGTTGCAGTCAATACTTCCCTTTTTCCTTGGGTCTGGCTGCACCGTGACGTTTCCAGAGATGGGATCTGGCCATCGCAGCAAGTCCAGTGAAGGTGCCTGATTCCCAATTTACATCGCCGACTCTCCTCCATTATTCAGAAATCTGTCTGGAGAGTATGCCTCGAGGTAGTGAGCAAAGATTCCGACCTTGTAAAACATTTGCCCAGAAGCATTAATAATCCTTACGGGTTGAGCGTAGCTAGGACGCGCACATAGATGGAAGAGGAAAATGCAACAGTAGAAACGTGCGGGATTTCTGCCAGATGACACGTGTGATAGAGTGGATGGGAGACTGAGAGTGGCCCGAGGCCGAAGATGACGAAATGAAGGTTGACATCGCTCTTCTTTACAAGTGTAGTAATCGTAGTACAATCTTCCACCTCTATCAGAACCGTGGTTGCGAGCAAGTCGCAGAAATTGGACTAAGTCTCAGGGACAGTCTGACAGTTGCAGGTAGAACAGAAGCAGAAAGGTGGAATTTGTAATTCTTCTTTCCTCACGTGTTATGTTGCAGCACCTTACCTAGAGTAAGTTACCTCATGTACAACATAGCATCTTTCTAGACGCTAGGCGTTTAAACCGCGTCGCCGCCCCGGGCATTTGGCTTCTCCGATTTCTTCGTCAGATTCTTCGACCGCCCAATGTCAAGTCCGTCTCAATCTACACTTTCAAGGAGAGGAGATCGAGTAATTGAGTGTTAAAGCGGTAAAACCGAGCCACAACAGAGCACTCTTAGCCAAGATGTCGCTTTTTGGAAGCTCCCCAGACGACTCGAGCTTGTCCGCACAGCATGCGCGCCCAAATCAGAAATCCTCTCTTTTCGATGACGAGCAAGCACCAGGTGCAAAGTCAGGCAGCTCTTTATTCGACGATGAAGGCAATAATGGAGCTTCACCATGGGATATGCCGACGCCGAAAAAAGCCGGGAGGAGCGACTTGGTCAAGAGGCTCCTTCCCGCATCCGATGTTCCAGAAAGCTACATTGATGCCTTCGATGCTTTACGGGAGACGAGTTACAAAGCAGAAGGCGGTCAGATAAGGATTGCCGGTGCACAACATCTGTTTGAAGGTTGTGGGCTTGATGCGTCGGAGCAGGACAGGATACTCAGGCTTGTCAGCGGTGGGCAGGATACTGGACTTGGTCGGAACGAATTCAACGTCTTGCTCGCCCTCATTGGTTTATCCCAGGAGCGTGAAGAGGCTTCCTTGGACTCGGTTGACGAGAGACGAAGAAGTGAGCAAGACTGAGTAGTGTGAAGCGTAGACTATCAAGGCTAATATTTCTATTCCTAGATCTTCCCGAGCCCTCAATACCCTTCATAAAGCAGATCAAGCCTGCCAAAGTTTCCGAAAACCTCGGAGAGACATCTCCAAAACAGGAGGCGCCCAGTGCATCACCCAAGCAGACGACACCCGGAAATTCTCCTCCTAAATCACGCCGAATAAGAAAAGACTCGCTGGAGAACATAGATGACGATCCATGGTCCAGCGCAGCCTTGCACAAAGGTCATACCCATACTGTCAACAATGAGGCAACTCCCTCGTCAAACCCTACAGCAGCGAAACCGATAAGGAACGGGCTCACAGAGCCATCGCGGACAACGAGTGCTTTCACTACATATTCCGACAGCCCAAGTTCAACAATGCCCACAGGGGGAGATGCAAGGGAGCCTCCCGTAGACGAAGGTGTTGGAGGTTGGGGATCAGATGGGCCACCTAGCAGTGGGTTCCCAAACCCAGGACAGTCAGGCAGTGGCTTCGGCTCCAGTGGAGACGACCAGGGCAATCACACTGGAGGGGCCATTGGAAGGTCCTTGGGTGGAGGGCGGACCACCAACCGGGGCGTCCAGGAGACCGTCACTGTTATTCTTCTTCCAGAAAAGGAAGGCATGTTTATGTTCCAACATCACAACTACGAGGTGAAGAGTGCGAGAAGAGCAAGCTCGGTTGTAAGAAGATACAGCGACTTTGTGTGGTTGCTAGATTGTTTGCATAAAAGATATCCATTTCGAGCATTGCCATTGTTGCCACCGAAAAGAGTTGCTGGTAGGACTGTCTGTCCTGACATCCATTGATTCTGAAGACTGACTACATCCAGTCAACGGAAGGCATCTATCAGCCGACATTACATTCATGGAGAAGCGCAGACGTGGCCTGGTAAGATTCGTCAATGCTTTAGTCAGACATCCAGTCCTAAGCCAAGAACAACTTGTTGTGATGTTCTTGACCGTGCCCACTGTGAGTACTGATGGCTCGTTCTATTTGCATCAAAAGCTCATGTTTAGCACCAGGAACTTGCAGTGTGGAGGAAGCAGGCTACCATTTCTGTGCAGGAAGAGTTTGTGGGCAAGAGTCTCCCGCCTGACATTGAGGACTCTTTGCCCACAAACCTGTTGGAGACTTTCGACACAGTTCGGTCTGGCGTTCGGGAGTCATCAGAAAAGTACATCGGCCTTTGCGGTTTGTTAGAGCGTCTAGCGAAGCGAAACCAGGGAATCGCCGCAGATTACCTCCGGTTTTCGCAAGCATTGATGGCTGTGACTGAAACCTCACAAAGTACATACGCCACTGATACAAACGATGTCCCACTACTGAACGAGGGCATAAGCTCTACCGCGAAGCACTTAACCACCAGTCAAAGCTTGCTAGAGGACGAAGCTCGAGCTTGGGATGAGGGTGTGCTGGAGGACTTCAAAAAACAACGAGACACTCTTGTTAGTATTCGAGACATGTTCGACCGGCGCGATCGATATGCGAAAGACAACATCCCTTATCTAGAGCGAAGGATTGAGAACAATGAGAACAAGCTGGCTGGTCTCATGGGCAGGCCGGAAGGGGCCCCAGCCAAACCAGGAGAGCAGGAAAAGCTTGAGCAAGCCGTGAGAGCTGTGAGTACCTTCCGAGATGTGGTGCGATTTTATCGTTGACACTTAAAAGGATAAGCAATCAATCATCGACCAACACGCCCGCGGAGTCTTTATCAAAGAGTGCATTCGGGACGAGCTCGTCTTCTTCCAACAATCACAATACCAGGTCAGCAGGTTGCATCAAGATTGGAGTCAAGAGCGTGTAAAGTATGCTGAGCTACAAGCTGATAATTGGCGAGCATTAAGCGAAGAGGTCGACAATATGCCTTTAGGAGAATAAATATGACCCTTGATGTACAGATACTGGTGTAGATATCCTCAGCTTACAAAAATATTCCTCTTGGGTGACCAAGAAATGAGAAAGAAATGGTGCTCTTGATTGCGTGCTCTTGCCATTGCATCTTATTCTTCGCATCATGTAACTAAGGATTCGAGTGATAAAATTCAGCCCTACGGGCATCGTCATTTCACCCTCGAAACCCTCACTTCGACAATACTCAAAACCAACATGGTCCGCTAGCACATCTTCATCTCTATTTCAAGTTGATCGGATTTTACCCCAAACTGGATCGCTTCAAGATGCCCTCCTCCTATACGCCTCAACAGAAGGCGCAGATCTCCCAGTTCGTGGGCTTCACGTCCACGAAAGATAGTGTCGCTGCGAAGGTAAGGCCGCGTCGCGGTACTATATCTTGAGCTCTCGTTTTGGTTGTACATACGAAATCGCAGCACCTGCTTGCCCTATGTTGTTTCAACAAGCATCTGACTTTGGCAAGAGCGATTGACTGACTTCTCCGTTTCACGCAGCATCTCAAATCTCACGGATGGAACGTAGAGCAAGCAATAGACGCGTATGTATATCATTTTTTTCTAGCATTGTGCTGCATTCTTTTCAGGCTTATGAGTGGGGGAACGTCTTCGACGGTGCTATCCTGGAATCTTGGACATAGCTTGCAATACCTGGTCCCCTTCCTGTGCCGAGGCCCTGGATTCCTACTGGGAAGACCAATATGTTAACCGCGGAGGAGCAATGGGATATCATACAGAAAGAGGAGAGGAGAAATGGAGGGAGGAAGAAGAAGAAGACTGGGGGTGAGGAACTGGAGGATATGAGCGGCTTCGGCCGCGACCCTGATAGTGAGCAGGCCCTAATGGAAGAGCTCGGACGTATAGATACAAGGTCTCCACTTCAGTACCCTGAAGTAGTATACGAAGAATCATTTTTGGTATCAAGAAGGAGGCTATTCAATTCTTGGATATTCCAGGCCAAACGCCCCAAGAGCTGGATAGAAGAAAAAGACCTCCCCTTGTTTTTCCGATTCGCTCTACGCCGACCCATTATGGACGAAAAGAGTCTCCAAGACGCCGTGCACGCCATGAACGTGAAGCTCAAGATATCAAAGGGAAATGTTCGACTGCCACATACCCGCCCCATTGGAAAATCGAGGCAATTGATGTTCGGCATTGATGTTGATCACGAGGGGAAAATACACCCTAGCAGCAGACTCATAGATATCTTACCCACAGGTGCCACAGAAAGCGATGACAAAGTCATAGAAGATGCCAGAAGGACATGCCAAGAAGATGATGAGGAGGTAAACCAATTGTTGCGAAGACAGCTTTGGGCTGTGTATCACCATGTGCAGGATGGTAGTGTCTCGTTGGAAACAGCAGCCTGGCACTACCGTGATGCCTTCAGTTCCCAAGATATAACCGATGAAACCCTACTCAACTGCCTCAGGCAATTTGGCATACCAACGGATCACATCCCAACGAATGAAAGAAGTGCTCGTATTCTTGCGGAAGAAACCGCAAGCATCTCTGATCCGGGCGCAAAAGAAAAGCGTACCATCAATGAATTAGCTGGTTACATTGGACTCTATCGCGGTGGTGCATTGCAGGAAGACGAGGTTATTCCTATGATTCAGCATTGCTTGGATGGCCTCGAGGATGATACTGATGGCATTCGTGACATCCTTACTGACCTCGGAAAAGACGAGCAAATGGCTGCCCTTATCATATGGAAAGCGTCCTGCATGGAGAGTAATGCATTGATGCACACGTCGTGCTCTCCATCGTCCTCAGAAGAGGAAGTTCAAGGGTCGCGTGACGAGCAAGAAAATAATTATCGTCCGGTCATTGCTGTGGATCCGCAAGGGAAAGGAGAAAAGGATCGCGATGCGGCCGTTGCGTCACCTGCAGATGAGAACAAGTCTTCCGAGGGCCCTATCACGGAAGGCATGAACCATCGAGATGATATCAAGGAAAATGAGCCAGAACAACCAGAGCCATTCAGCCTCGGCCAGCCACTCATGGGCGCACCAGAAATTTCTCCCCGTGAGCTTTCGACGCATATCCACCCGAAAGAAGCTGAAAGCAAAGTGCAGCCTCCACGCACGCCAAGGCCAAAGCCGGAGTCGCTTGCACCCGCGCTTGAAGAATTTGATCGTCAAGAAGATGTAGAATATGACCGCGAGCGATCCCGTGATCGGACGAATGCCGGCCGTAGGAGGTCCTCGTCACCAGAAAACGGTATGACTACCGGGATCTGGGGCCTGCTTATGCCTACAAAGGAGGCCCGTAAGCTCGCTTACCAAATGAAGCTGCCACAAGATACCGTTGATGCACAAGTCCGCTCAATTTCGTCTCGAAGATTGAGAAGGAGGGCAAGCCATGCGGAGAATGTTGTCACTTTTCCAAAGTCCAAGCGCAAAGCTTCGATAGCGCTCCATGGAGACACTCCTCCCAAATCTCCAAGACATGGCGATCATTCGGATCTTTTTGCGAGGGAAGGAGAAGACCAAGAAGCCTTTGTGCTAAGTCACTTTGACCCTGGTGTATTTTCTTCAAGAGAAAAATGTACGGTATGCCTAAACGTGCCCCTTGAATGCACATGTGGTCCAAGATCTGAGTCTACGTGCTTTGAATGCCTGCAACAACCGTGTATGTGCGTTGGTCCTTCCCAGGTCGACAAAGCCATTCAAACTGCGCCCTCCAGCGGCATCCAACGGAGTGATGCGCTCAGACCTGAGTTGGCTGATGGGGGACGATCAGAGCCACCGAGGCAAACAGTCACACTGCTCACTTATCTAGCTCGGGTGCTAGAAAAAGAAGATGTGCTTGCTTCGATCAAGCAGTTGGAGCGGCTATTACCGAACGATACGACAGTTGCAGATGTAAAAGCGATACTGAGTCATATTCACCAAGGCTTTCACTCTGGCGAGAATATAGACATAACTGGAGATGACGACCGAGAAGCTATCCGTATACTAGACGGCCTTGTCCAATCTCGGCAGACACTGACCGATTATTTGGAACAGCTTTATCATGACGCAAGTGGGGAAGATCATACCACCGTCAGCGCTGATGGCTGTGACGACGGAGTAGGGGAGGGCCCAACTATCAGATCGAGTTTGCCCAAGAACAGCCCTGGCCACGAAAACGGCCCCACTCTGCCTCCAAGCTCGGTCGCCAGCACGCCAGCTTTTCTAGAAGCCCAATCGGACATTGCCAAAGGGCCCGTCGTTCGAGCAAACAACACAGCGCTCGCCACAGGTGCTAATTTACCCGCACTGAATTCTGGTCTCCCACTCTTTGAATCCAGCTGTAACATTGAAGATGCCGTCCAGCCTTCGCCATTCCAAGCAGGCCCCTTTCCAGATTGCCCAGCAGCAGGCCAACCGTCAAGAGCAGAAAATCATTCAAGTTCGACAGCAGGAGATGAATCATCAACAGGTGGAGGCTTTGCGTCAAGAGCAGAGGTTCCTCCAGAATCGCCAGCAGGCAGCCCGCCCTCGTCAACAGCAGATCTCAGCAAGCAGGTGAGCGACCTCCATGTCGATGGGGAAGGTGACACGGACTGTGACACTTTTGGAGCTCCTCTCACGCGAAAGCCATATTCGAACCTGCTGGATACGGGCAATAGCGAGGTTGAAACGCGACCGCCGCCCGCACCCCGGCCAGGAGCAAAGCAATTGCCTATCAACAATCAACCATCATCGCCAAGGCCACCCGCAACGAAGTTGCCCAAAAGTAAACCACCAGCATCAGCGAGACTGAAACGCAGGGGACCATCCAAGAAGATGAATGCGACCGCGCAATTTTGTATGAAAAGTCCGGGTTTTGACTCTCCCCCAGCTCAACCAGGACTTCCACGGAAAGCCGGAAAAGAATGGATGGGCATGACCCCCAAAGAGGCACTGGAATACGCAAAGAAGAAGGCATTCAGTCAACGCAAATCCCTCGCTTTCTACCTAGAAGAGCGGCGTGCTGTTAGAACTCGCATCAAGAGTGAGATTAATCATGCTGATTTGCTACCGTCTTACCATAGGTTTTTCCAGAGTTCAAATGGATTGTCAGGCTCATCAGGCAACGCGATTACCCCAGCTCTTAACAAATTATTTGACAAGTATCGAGGTACGTTCGATATCTGGTGTCCTTTCTTTCGTGATTACGCTGATACCATCGTCTGCCAGAAAACGTAGCAGAAGAACCCGACAAGATTGGGATCGAAGGCTCAATGCGATATCTAACGGATCTGGGCATCAAGCTGGACGAAGTTGTGGTGCTTGCAGTTCTCACAGAGCTCGGCGCACCAACGATGGGCGAGTTCACTCGGGAGGGGTTCGTCAATGGCTGGCAAAATCATCGGTATGGATTTCGTACAAAGCACCAACGGCTCCAGGCTCATGCAACGACTAATCATTCATCTAAATACAGCGCCGAAAGTCTTACCAAACAGCAAGGCCAGATAGCCTCCTTCCGCCGCTCCATGGCCATGACGCCCGACTTCTTCAAGCGCGTCTACAAACAAACCTTCCTCATCGCCCGCTTACCGGGCCAAAAGATCGTGCCCCTCGACACGGCCCTCGAATACTGGCGGCTCCTTTTCACACCCCCTTCCCTGTCGTGGAACACGGCCGGTACGCCGTGGCTCACGCTGTGGCTCGAGTACTTAGAGACGCAGTGGAAGAAGAGCGTCAGCAAGGACATGTGGGATCAGACGGGCGTGTTTGCGATGAAGAGTCTGGAGGATGAGAGCATGAGTTGGTGGAGCGAGGACGGAGCGTGGCCGGGGGTGTTGGACGAGTTTGTCTTCTACGTGAGGGAAAAGAGGGGAGGGGCGGCTGGTGGAGCCGGGAGTGAGATGGATGTCGGTTGAGAGTGTTCCGTCTCGCTGTGGTCAATGTCGGCGTGGGAGGCATGATAATACTGACTTGATTGCCGGAGAGCGAAATGGGCTTTAGACTTGGGTGAAGATGCGATGATACCAGGATGATGTCCTTCATGATTGCAAGGAAGGCTACGATTCTCCACACCACGAGCGAGATCGAATTGTGTCGTTTATCAATCAAGAGTAACGACAAATTAAAATTGCTCCCTCCCATGGGTTTCCTTCCGATCTCATTCCGTGACCTCAATCTCCCCTGGCATCACCTCGCCGCCCTCCATCCTCAGTCTTGGGAAAGGCTGTCTACTCCACTCGTACACGATCCCTTGCGTTTCCCTCTCCCTCTCCGCGGGACTCCTCTCCTCCCTTCCCCTCCCGACCGCCAGGCGTTGCCTCCTCGCTTCATCTCGGGCCGTCAGGCCGAGGAACCAGCGCCCTGCGTCCCAAAACCATTGCCCGACGGACTGGATCCCGATGACGAGCTGCTCGCCGGGCGAATGGATGACTTCGTACGCGAACCCTTGCGTGTCGACGCTCTGGGTCGAGGTGGCGAGCGAGGGGGCCGGCGATGGCGACCGAGCGCGGTGCAGATTCCTGGCGGCTTCGGCTTTATCCTCGTCGACCAGGACGAGGGCCGCGGAATGCCAACCCGCCGCGGCGACCTTGAGGACGAAGTACGCTCCCATCCCGTCCTCTCTGACGACGCCGTCCTCCCAGCGGGCTCCTTCGCGCTCAAAGTAGCGACCCATAGCCTCGCAAGCACCCGTGTGGCCAGTCAGCACCATTCGTCCCCTCTCCCGCGCTTCCGGCTGGCTGGATGCCCAATTCATATCCTGCAACCAGGTTTGCATAAGGGGTTCGAACCAGACCGTCGGGTTTAGAGCTGAAGGTAAGCGACCACCGCCGAAAGCGCCGCCCTCGAGGGTTACGCCGCGGAGGTTGGAGATTAGACGGTTGCCGAGACCGAGGGCACCGCATCGTTGGGGTTCGAGACCGTAGGATGTTATTGTTCCGGTGGAATGGAGGGCATGGTAGTGGTGGTCGCCGTAAGCGAGGGAGATTATGGGGTTCGATGATGGGGCACGAATGAGAGATGGAGAAGGTAAAGGCTGTAGAGGGTCAGTGGGGGGGGAGGTTGAGTTGTCGTGGAAGGCGTTTAAAAGATGTTTGTCTGCTGTCAAGACGGCACCTGAAGTTGTGAAGACAGCGAAACGGATGAAGGAGCCTTGGAGGTCGCGGATTTGGAAGATCTCTGATGGGCAAGCGATGGGGAAGGTGGTGAGTTCAATTGGTTCCGGAATGTTGAAGGCGGGCATAGGGTAGATGGTCGGATAGCAAAATACTTTGTTGAGGTCGGTTGTAAAAACGATCCAATTTTCAAGAACGATGTGGTGGGTTACTTGGCCGATGCGGGCTTCGAGGCTGTCGTCTGTAGTACGTTCGTTGTTTCTGTTTCGGCGGTAGCTGGTTCCGGGGATGGTGACAGAGTCGACGAGCATGGCGTCTGCTACTGCGAGTCTTTCTTGACGGCCACCTCGGATGACGTCGCTGTCTTGGACAGAGGCCCAGTAGATGATACCAACGTTCATCACGTACATTGAGTTACGGTCCCAGCCTATATCCAGATGGTCAGGACGTCCGTTCTCATTGTTGCCTCAAAGTAGAGCAGCTTGCCTGCAATCACTCTGTCGACCTTGTTCCCCACCATATCAACATGAGCCAGCTTGATCTGAAAGCCTGTATCAGACTCCCACATCCAGACCTTGCCATCATCCGAGAGTCCCAGCACACTTGAGCGACCTGTCGAATACTGCTGAATGGCAGTACTCGGCTCATATCTCGTCTTGGTCGTAATCGGATATGCAAGTGGGAAGCTCAGCCGTCTCAAATTCGGTCGTGCGCCCGCCCTGGGTCCAACAAAGATGCCATACATGTAGATTGCTCCTGTTGAATTGAGAATGGTAGTGGACCATCCTCTTGAGTACCCAATATCAGCGTCAGTCCCGAACGGATCCCCTTGGTTACACCTACCCACACTGCACATCAGCCACAATCCCCACGTCTTCCCTAATCACAGGCTGCTTCGGCCAACCTGCACTGCCAGCCTCAGTGCTCCACGCACGCCCATGCACCCTAGCATGAGGGTTTAATCTCTGAGCCTGCGGTTCAAGATCTTCATGTCCCAGGTTCCCGCTCTTGTTGTCTCCCCACGTGTAGAGTCGGGTTTGCGTGAGCAGCTTCTTGTAAAGCCATTGCCAGCGCGACCCCTGAAGCAGGGGCTGGTCTGGAATGCGAAAGGTCGTGCGGGTAAGAGCGTGCCAGAAGGTGGGGTCTTGGTGGTAGGTATGGAGAGTTTTCTACATGTAGGTGTCAGCAAGGTGCAGTAAGAAGGGCAAGATCGGGTGTGTTGACGGTGACAGCGGTGAAATTTAAGAAGTCAGCGGCGTTGAGATGTGGGAAGATGCAGTAGAGAATATCTGAGGCTGTATCTAGTCAGCTTGGATATGCTGTGGTGGATTGCAGGGAGAATACGAAGGTCTGTCAATACTATTAGGGGAGACATATTGCGGATGGTGGATGTCTAAACTCCCCAACGAGGGTAGGTAATTAAATAGTTAAATAGTGACTTGTGATTTGTGGTGTCTAGCGTGTAGCACTCTTTGAGGAGTTGCGGCCGATCATATGCATTGCAATTCTTATCGGAAGATCTACTACTGCTACTGTACATAGCGAAAAAGCCATCTGTCGTTAAGTAGATCGCAGACTTCCCTCCCGACTCCAATTCATCAAGGCAAGTCTGCCAGCCATTGCCCGAATTGCTGGACCACAAGCCGCACGATAAAGAAGAGCCATCCAGTACACGCGCCCTTTCTTTTGCTTAAAAACAAGATAATGGGTAAGAAGTGCCGCCTTCGTCGTTCAATCATGATCACGGAGCCTGCATCTTTTTCAGACCATCGGGATCAACCTCAGGCCCTACTTCCTTCTCCTCTTCCTCCCGAATGATCTCTTGACTAATCCTTGCCTTGTCCTCTTCTGTACCCTCTTCGGAGCGAACATCACTATGTAGCACGTGTCCGATATCGCCCATACTTTTCCTTGCCTCTCCCACAATGGCGTCTGCCTCGCTAATGCCGCCTGCTTTAATAGACGGCGGATCGCCTTCGACGCCAATGGGTTCCGTTTTCCGTTCAACAGTTTGCTGCAGTCTGCCGTTGTCGAAGCGGACGACCATGCACGAAAGGTTGTCGGTGGAGAAGCGGGCAAGAGCATGGTCGACGAGTAGCCTGGAAGCATGCTGGGGGTCGTGGCTGTGGCGGATGAGGTCGACAGCTTCTTGATCAGTGCAGACATCCCACAACTGAAGGCTCTATCAGCAAATGACCGAAGGACTGCACGAGGACGAAGACTTACTCCATCACAGGCTAATATCAAGAATTCGTCAATGTCAGGTTGTATGACTGTTTCCGTGGTATACGGATGGCCTGTAACTAGGTCTTTCATATATGCATCACCTAGTGCTCGAGTGACAGCCAATACACCGTTCACACGGTTGTTGAGGATCAACCCTCCAGCGTTCGAAATGCGCTTGCCTTCATTCTCGTCGCTGCCTTTGTGATCATACGACAACCGTAGAGCCTTTCCATTGCGGCAGAGCACAATGCGTGCATCACCAACGTTTGCGGTGTATAGCACACGCTGACGAGAGGCGGAATTCTGAAGTTTCGGCATTGGTGTAGTCGATGCAAATCCGGGCAAAATAGCCTTGCTCTGTGGAGTCGGGTTTTGCAAAATATCGGACTTGCTGTCTGATGTCGGCGGTTCTGAGGCAGCTTTGACCGCAGCAGCCGCCGCGGGTGCAATCGCAGTAGAGCCTGTAGCCGAATTCGAGTTCGGTATTCTGTCCTCCCATCTGAGAACAGCACATATAGCCGTGCATCCACTGTTTTTAAGTGGCAGCTTGTCTAACTGCTGATCGACGTTTGTAAATGTCTGATCCAGCAGTTCCGGAACAGGGGTGTTTGGGTTCTTCCGTATCATATCTTCTAACAGAACATGGAGCTTCTTTCCGCACCAGTCTGCCGCAAAGGTACCTGCGTGACCATCAAAGATGGCAAAGTAGCCGTTGTCAGTCTCGACAATATGCGAGCTCGGTGGAGGACTAGTAGACAAGCTACTGCTCGATTTGTGAGTATCTTTGGATAATTGGCTCTTCATGCTACTGGACATCGATTCGGAGTCTGATCCAATATTTGGGGCGGGCGTGCTCAGAAAGTTGTAGAGATAGGCATGAGTGTCCTCCATGGTTCGTCTGCACTTCTTGTTTTTGTCTTCTGTTACTCCAACTCGGAACGTAGACCTAGGTCCGGGTCGTGACTCTCCAGCGGAATTGTTGAGTGAACCTTGAGGTACACTCAACGCTGGATCTGTCTTCCCAAGCTTTTGTATGGCCGTTGGTTGAGGCACCAATTGACTATCTTCAGGTGTGGAATTTGGCGAGTTGTGTATATGGAATGAGTTCTTAGCACTCGAAAACAACGCACCAGCCTTCGCTATCCCGCTACTCCTGCGCTTCTTCTCGCCGTTGTGACCTGTTTCATCCTGCGACTTTCTCCCTGTTGGCGAGCTCAAACTATTTGGGCTCTCATCATCGACGCCGTCTTCATTGACCGCGTTCAAATTGAGACCGCCAGGTATGCTCCCAGGACCAGCAGTAGGCTTCGCGGCCGGATGTGACGCAATAGGGCTTTCATGGTGCTCTTTTGTCGGGCTGCTGGAATTGCCAAACATTCTATTCAACAGGCCGCCTCCCTGAGTGGAGAGGCTCCTCCTCTTGTTCCCTGCCAGGATGATGGATTTGCGGATTTCAGTCCCACAAAGGGACAGTTGGGGCTGTTGCGTAGGGCAACTGCGAGACGTAACGTTCAGCACTGTCGACTGTGTGAATCAAGTAGGTTCAGGAATGCGAGAGGCCAGTAGGTCAAGACTCAGGTATGAGTTGATGGTAAGGAGCGTGGACGTTGCCAGTGAGGGGCAGGTGTTTCAATGAGGGACGGAGGGTTCTAGAAGTTTGAGAGATTGCATTGTCAGTCAGGTGACTTGAGGGAGTGACTGGAAGTAGAGGAGGGAGTTGTCATGCGATGTTGGTGAGAGACAAACAGATGGGGTGGAAGCTGGTCAGGCCGAGTAAAGTACAGCAGGAGAGGATGTGGGGAACCGACGGTCTTGGCGTTCTCGAGGCCGCAGTGGGCTGGCTGCCTTTCGCCCTTCCTTCAGGCTTTCTGTCAATGCTCACTCACTTGAACGGTTGACACGTTCGTTAGACGGAAGATACAACAATCTTGTGCAGCGGAATCGAATGAAGACTCACACACAATTAACCTTAACTCTGCTTGCAGATTCTCTGATGTACAGCGTGAACGGCGTAGAGAATGTGGGGAGGTGTTTATCGGCCATACCTTCAGGAAGTCCGAACAGGGTCCAGCAGTTGAGCCTGTCAGGTCACGTGTTCTATCGAATGTTCTTCACTCGATGCTCTTTCTATGGCATACCCTGTGGGAGTTTGAAAATCGAAGATACTGTGAGTATAGGTGAAGTGATTCTATACTTCACACAAGCAGGCAGGAAGGCTGAGTGGAAGGGTGAAGAACTACGAGTAGAGATACTGGGTAGGTAGCCTCCTGACATGTGCATGTGCAGATAGCCTGCAGATCCTCAGCCTGCATCGATTAAGGTACGGCATACGGCATCGAAGATCATGGGACTGAGCACAGCATACACCGAGTCTTTTGCTTCACTTGTACATAACATCACAGTCAAATGCTGCTTTGGTGAACTTGACTTTGAGGTATCCATGCCATTTAAAGCCATCCGCATACTGTTAATGTTAACGCTTGTATGGGCAGTCTAAATATAGACCACATGCAACATCATTTGCTGTCCATCCACTGGTAGCATTCAAGTACCCTACCGGGGTTTTCATGCCTCTAATGCTGTCAACGTTGGTCCTTCGTCCGCGTCGAATCCTTCATCGGAAGACATTTCAATGGGGACTCTTCTCTCTCAAGGGCAGTAGGTTATGGACAATGCTCGCAACCTCGAGAACTTCTCTATGCAGCCTGGCTCTTTACCTCGTTCTCCACAGCCGTCAGCTGTGGCTTGAATTCTTTTCCAACCCACTCCCAATAGCCTTTCCATGCCTGCCCTTGCACATTCGCCGCGGTAGCCGAAGCGGCTGGAAATGCATTGTGGAGTATGACTGTGACCTTGAGTACACCTTTGCTGGCCTCCGCTGCCTTCTCCATCTCCTGTTTGACCGAGTTTTCCTTAGGCTTGAACGCTAGGATCGCTCGGAAACGTTCGGCGACGGGGTCTAAGCGTCGCACCATCTCTTCGGGGTCAAGGACAATTAGCTTTGTCAACATGAGATTGCACAAAACCTTGATCTCATGCTCGTCCTCGACACCTGCGATAACACGATCGAAAAGATCGAGCGGGCTGATGCGTGTGTACGCGTTCTCCATTAGAGAGTACAAGGTCTCATACGCGCTCTATGGAAAGAAAAGACGTCAGTGGTGTGTACACTTTGTGTAAGACAGCCCGCTCACCTTGCGTAATTCAAGTCCATCGTCGACCTTGTGCTTGAATGGGCCCATCTGAACCTCGCGTATAAGATTTGTATTGATACGTGACTCCTTCATCACCAGTGGAATTAGCTGTCCTAGATATGGCAGAACGATGTCTGATTTATTGGCAGTAGCGGAGTTCAAAGTGCTCAGAGCAAGTCGTCTGTTTTCGAGGTTTGGGTCATTGAGCATCGTAGTTAGCATCCTAATAAGCATAGGCTTGAGCACCTCGTCAAAGGTGTCATCGCTGTCCGCAAACGTAAAACGGGTTGCCTGAATGACCATGCCTCTGACCGTCGGTGTTGGATCTTGAAGATAGCTCTAGGCCCACGGGTCAGCGTCGTAATAACATAATCCGCAAAGGTCTTACCTGGAGCAAAGGCAGGAACGTCTTCGGCTCGATAATTGTTAATCTTCCAATGCATTCGGCCCCTATGGCTTTGTTGTCTTCCGCCTGGGAAGAAACTAAAAGCTGTTTCCAGATTTCCTTAGTGTACGGCGAAATGTCTGAATGGGCTTTACCAGCGTGTTGTAAGATTTCTTTGATGGAGTGAAGTGATAGATATTGCAGGTTGCCTGCTTTAGCGGAGTTCGACAGTATAATTGGCAAATAGGTGTTGATGTTGCCTGCTCCTGCTCTACCAAGCGCTATGGCTGCAGCGCGAGGTACGTTCTCAGACTTGGAGTTGAAGTGATCCGTAAATACGTTTGGTTCCAAGGGTGACGATGATCCTAGGCGTAAGCCCGCTTCTCCGAGTACCGACAGAGCGAGACATTTGCGTTTGCCATCTTTCGAAGACCTTAATTCGGTGGCGAAGTCATTGATCTTTACGCCCACCGTCGAGCCTCCAGATACCAAAAGAGTGCCGATTGCTTTACCCACTACAGCGGGATCACCAGATACGCCCACGTTTTGCAATAGACCCTGCATCAACGGCTGCCCTACAGCCTGATCTCCAATAATCTTGACCAGTCCCAGATAAGAGTCGAAGACTGCCCCACCCAGCGGAGAAAGGACGACGCCACACAACGCGTTATTTAGGTTGGTGTCGACAACCTTTTTGGGACACCGCTTGACAAGCTTGCCTAAAATTGACATGGCGGGACCAAGGAGGTTGAGATCATTCGAATTGATCAGCGGCAGAAGCATGCCGGCTAAGTTGTAGACACTGCCGTCATCAAGACTTGCGAGAGCAACTGAGTTGGATACGAAGTTCCTTAATGCTGCCAAACTTGCTCCACGAAGACTTCTGTCCGTTTTGCGTAATTGAGCTCCTAATTCGAGCGCCACACCTCGTGCCCAAGCAGGTTGAATGTCGCTCTGGTCGACTGCGGATGCCGCAACTAGATCGACAGCTTTGACAGCAGAGAGACGGGTTGTCTCGTTTTTGAGGCGATCTTGGAGAATACCAAGGGCCTTGGATTTACTAGTGGTCGTAAGGAGCTTTAGGTTATTTGATCCCGAGGTACGTGCGAGAAGAACACCCAAAGCATGAATGGCACGTTGTCGTACTTCTAGATCGGCATCAGTGGCAATGGCGCGCATAGATGTGGCGTCATAGATACTGTCAACGTGCAATTTCCGTTGTTGCTCTGAGCCAGCGGATCGTGGTGGGGTGAGTATCTTGATCAAGCTCTCAATCGCAAGAAGAGCCTCGCTCGAGACTTTGTAGTACTTGTCTTTAATAGCCGTAACGATTCTGGGAACGATGGATCCAATGTACGGCGCCACAACTTTGGAGGAGTGTGTGTCGCAGATTGCACTAATGAGCTGCAGAGCCTCAATTCGCATCTTACTGCCACTCGCTGCTGCCGCCCCTCCCACTGATGCTGATGCTGAACCAGTTGCGGTGGCTCCCGAGGACTTGACTGCATCAAGTAGGGGCTCCACGACCTTGCCCAAACTGTCTGATAAACCACCGTTCTGCACCAGAACTAGGTCACGAAGAAGAGTTACCGACGCCTGTTTTGTGGGAATCGAGTTCTGCTTCAACAGTTTCGATACCCCTCGAACAATTGCCGGGCTTAGTCGCGCGAGATCCGCCTTTGGCCCAGAGACTGGAGGAGGTGATGGCGCGGGTGAGCTTAGACCCATGGAAGAGGAAAAGACGCCCGGCGCGTCAAATGCGCCAGCATCGCTATTTACCCTCCGCCGCTTGCGTGAACGGGAAGCATACTCTGCTGTGAAGTCAATGTCCTCGTCGATATTTGGGCTCAACAGGGACACCCCTTCACCGGTCTTCCGGATCAAGGACGCCAAAGTAGCAAGAATCTCAAGTCTAACGTTCTCTTCCCTCTCCTTGAAACCGCCGATTAAAACTGGAGCGATCTTATTATACAGGATGCCGTTGTCCAATAGATCGCCATTGCTGCGAGTCGATATTATCGCGTAGAGAGCTTTTGCAGCGCATCGACGAACCTTCCAGCTGGCGTCGTCATCATCACTCATAGCTCCGTCCTCCTCGAAGTCTTCTTCTTCTTCGTCGAAGCCATTCGTCTCAGCGTCATCATCATCCTCGTCCTGTGTGCCTTCCATGTCTTCGTCATCCTCGTCAGTAGCAGTATTAGGGTCGTATACGACGTATCGAAGTGCGGCTTCGATTGACTCATCTGTGAACATGCGCATATCATTACTGCAAGACGAGAGAAATCCCTCCAACGCTACTAGGCCTGCTTCTCGAACTTCTTCAATCTCGAGGTTGGGTGCCCCATCCTCAGCGAGCTCTTCCATAGAGTCTTCATACTCTTGTTTACTGAGAGCACTAAGTACAAATGGAGCCAATGTCTTCAGATACGGGCCCAATCTCTGCGGTATCGATTTTGAGAGCGAGCCAATCATTGTAATAAGGAGCCGTCGTTTGGGCATCGTCAGATGGCTGCCTCGAAAGCTCTCGATTGTACTGGATACAAAAGTACTGAGCAGGCGGTCGGACATGTAGACCGCAAGGATTGAGATGGCAACCACCGCCTTTTTCTTTATTACGGAACCAGTGCGTTCGTCATCCAGGATGCTCATGATGGCCTTTTGGAAAGCTTGTTTTTCCGGGTCTTGAAGCATAGGTCCGAAACATCTTACCACTTCAATGAGAATATCAACAGCATCGCTGTTCGCGCCTTTCTCTGAGCCAATTTCTAGCATCCCCGGTGGTGGGCTAGGGAGATTCTCAAGACCATGTGGGATGACTATGTAGCCCAGCAAACGCGGTATCAAGACTCTACTGATGGCAGAATATGCATCTTGAGATTTTCCAGAAGGAGGCAGACCGAGCAACGGCCTTGGGAACGCGGTTATGAATGTTCTCAAAGCTGTTGAAGGTATCGAGGTGTCTACGGAATGCGTTGTTTTGATGTTTGAGACTCGGTGAACAAAGGGTGCAAGGATATCTGGGGGCAATTTGAGGACGAGAGCACTGACACTGTATCCTGTTGTCACTAGCTAGATTCGGTAGGACCGTGAGGGAGTCTCACCACTTGATAGCTTGATTCTGAACCTCACCATTCTGGTCATCCAGAGTCTGTAGCACACCATCAATTATTTTGGCACTTGTATGATAGTCGTTGGTGAGAAAGGTAGATGCTCCTGCATTCAGTGTGTTGTAGAGGTCATTTAGTGACATGTAGCGTAGATCAGCGTCTGCATCACTGAGCTTTGGCAGCAGCGCCAAAGCTTGGGCGGGTGTTGGATTCTGAGGTACGGAGGGCGCCATCATGAAATCGTATGCTTCGTCAACACACGAGAAAAGATGCGAGCGTTCAGATATCTGTAGAGATAGGAAAGAACGGAAAGGAGCTTTGCTCGAGAAAGTTCGAGACTCCAGGCAACTGCAGGCTAAAGTGCAGGACGAGTGCAACCCGCAGTTGGCGGCAGCTTTTGAAACATAACTCAGCAATCTCTAACAACACTCTCAATGTCACTCACAGTCGCAAATTTGCGAAACGAAGCAGAAAGCTATGAGACATCCGAATGTCAATCCTCATGCGTTGATGTAGCCCCGGAGTTTATCCGACTGATGACGATTCTTAAACTCCCAACCTCATCCTCTCTACAATTAATGAATTAATAGTCGTCCATTGGCCCTTGTTGAAGAAGCCAACAGTCTCTCGCTACCAGACTACATTCTCTTACCTCGGAACAGCCTAGACACTGCTCAATTGCCAGAATGGTCATCTCTAGAGCTTCCTCTCGTTGGACTCCAAGACTGTTTGCCCAATCTGCACGAGCAACTAGAGGCTCGCGAACATGGCGACCATCTCAAAGACGTACATTTGCTAGTGAAGGAGGTCAAAGTAGTCAACAATCTTCGATGCTGGCCGGAGACCTTCCTTGGTAGGCCAATTTCTAGTTCCGATGCCGTTTACGTATCTCGCTAGCTACGATTGTTGTATTGACCCAGCGGAACTACTCAATTCATCGGCAGTAAGGGTAAAAGGCTGACTTCTATGTGCAGGGCCATTGTGTCCTTAGCTGTTACCATACCGTCAGTATACTACCTCATGCAGCCCCAAATTGAAAGGTATCAACATCCCGAAAAGCACGGGCATGGAGGCCATGGGGGGCATGACGAGCACAGTGAACATGGTGAAGAAGGCGGCTCAAGTGAAGTTGAGGAGTCTGGAGAAGGAGAGAGCGAGGACCAAGGTGATGGCGGCGAGGAAGAATCGAAAGAAGGCGAGGAGGATCAAGGCAAATCCGACGACTCTGGTAGTGAGGGTGGGGAGAAAGATACTCCTAACACTTCGGACGATGAAGATTCAGGGAACACTGCACATGAAAAGGAGGGAGGTCAAAATGTGGAAGGTGTCCAGTTCAAGGGTGCTACGAGCGGTGGTACCCGTGAGGGCGAGCAAGGCGATACGCGAAAACACATTCCGGATGCAAAGGGATTCAACAAGAAGCGAATCGAGAGTGACTATGGTGGAAAAGAAGGCGAGGCCCAGCAGCCAGAACAGGACCCCGGTGACAAAGACCTGGTATCAGTTGCACTGAGGCGCCGTGAGGATGGCCATTTGCTGACTAGATCCTAGGCTGCTGCATCTAAGCCCGCGGGAGACACAAGCACACAATCGGGAAAGCAGGAAGGACTATCAAACACCGACACCAAGCACTCTACCAATATTGCCGACAACCCTGATAAGAGCACCAAAGGTGAGGGCAGCCCTGAAACATCAAAAAGCAAAGGAACAGTGGATCCTCAAAGACCGCAGGTCTGAGGGCGTTGATGATAGCTCCTTCAGCACGCGAGAGCGCTACTCGCCCATCAAGCTTCGTTAGATTAAGCACAAAAAAGCAAGAGGTACATAATCTCGCCATAGTGAGAAGAACCTCAGCTTCTTTGTTAAGTATGTATAAAAATGTACATCACAAGCGCGATTGGCGTTTGAAGGAATGCGGATGCACTGCTTGATGGTTATCTTTTTTTCTCGCGGACATTTCCGTATATTGTGTCCAGGTCCCGTGGGCCTAATCACAATCACTATATATTCCATCAAGTTACCGGGTTGCCGTTTTGCAGCACTGTTTGCGGTGAAGCCTGGGACGGGATCACAGCACCTGGTTGAGTGCACCTTCTACGCCTGAGGGTAGAATATTTTGAATCTGTCTACAAATAAACCACCCTTCACTTTGGTGCCCCTTTTTTTACATCTCCAAGATACCTCAGGTGAGGTCGGCTTTTCCAATACATCATCGACGGTCAATCTCCACAACTAAACTTGATCGGCTTTCCCACTTCCAGGATCTCATCTCGTTGTGTACTTGTCTTTGGACGATGTCTGCTGTAGGCCTTGGACAGCATACCTAGTCCAGCAGCTATATGACAACCGAGGCATCTTCGCGTCCCAGCTGTTAGGTTTTCGTGGCCCGAAATTTCCATCAAGCACAGCCGACATTTGCGATGCTGGTCATGTTCTTCGGTGCTGTGGAGCCTCGGTGCTGATCAACGGCATCGTCGAAATGGGAGTTTGACAGTACTCTGCCAGCAAACTTCGCTGTTGAAGTTGAGCAAGTAACGTGTCAGACGGGGTTTCGAGAATGACTGGGTTTCGAGAATCTTAGTAAGCACACCAAAAATTTGTCAGTCTAGTCATATTTGGAAGGATTTGCAAGCTAGCGCCTATTCTATGAAATAAACATTCATTTTCTCGATCTATATAAATATCAATCAAACAGTCAAATTTCGATCAATTGAGTCGCTACTGTTTGCAAATCTTCTATTAATAATCGAAAAGAAACGATTCAAGTTTTCTATAATTGAGACTCGCAAGACTCAGATCATTGAAATCTAAAATAAGAATTTTATTCAAAAACTTATCGAACTCGCTTTCGAATATGATATATTAGTCTCTTTTTTATATGCTCGTACTCGAAATCGTAAGATATATAGCGAAGAAGTTAAAAGTGTCAGAACCGTGCCCAGAGTCAAGTCTAATGGGGGTAAATTGAATAAGACAACTAGATA
>NKYR01000005.1:0-83707 GCA_003184365.1 Evernia prunastri
CCTTGCCCATATGCTATTCGAATGGCAGAAAATATGGGGCTTACCAGACTTCCTATCGATGCAAGCTTTTGTTGCAACGTAGGCAACAATCGATTCATCGGCTTGTTCTCGTCCTTGTAATCTGGACGCCTTGACGGCGCATCGGCTGGGGTTGTCTTACCCGGCCTATGCGTGATGAAGAAATCGAACATTGACAACTTCATGGCCCATCTGGCCTGCCGTCCATTCAAATTGGCCAGTCCCATGAAATACTTAAGATTATTGTGATCTGTAAGTACTTCTACAGGGTGAAAACTCCCTTCGAGGTAGTGACGCCAGTGTTTGAACGCCGTTACGATGGCGAGTAACTCCTGATCGTGCGTTTCGTAGTTTCGCTCGGCATCGATCATTTTCCTGGAGTGAAAGGCCACTGGATGCCACTGTTTGTTATCCTCTTGAAGTTGTGTTAGGATGCCAGCTAAGGCAAAATCCGAAGAGTCTGTTTCCACTCTAATCGGCAACTCCGGGTTAAAGTGACGCAAGAGAGGTGCCTGCGTGAAGGCTGCGCGAAGACTGTGAAACGCTTCCTCTGCCTCAACGGGCCAGTCAAAAGGTTCTATCTTAATTCCCTTTGTACTGCCCTTCAATAAGTTTGTAAGTGATCCAGCAATTTGGGAGTAATGATGAATGAACCTTCGATAGAAGTTCACAAAGCCTAGAAAAACCTGGACCTCCTGGTAGGATTTTGGTTTTGGCCACTCCTGGATTGCTTCTACCCTGCGTTTGTCCATCGTCACGCCTTCGGTAGACACTACGAAGCCCAAACATTCGACTTCGGTAGTGAAGAATTCACACTTCTTCAAGCTCACATATAGGCTAAAACGCCTAAGCCTCTCAAGCACTTGCTTAACATGATCCACATGTTTCGCTTTCGAATTTGAATAAATCAAAATGTCATCAAGATAAACGACACAGAAATTATCCATTAGACCTGTCAACGCCTTGTTGATGTAGGCCTGAAAAGTTGCAGGGGCATTGGTTAGCCCGAATGGCATAACCAGGTACTCGAAGTGGCCGTATCGCGTACGAAACGCAGTCTTCCACTCATCGCCCTTGCGGATCCGGATGCGATGATATGCATCCTTCAGATCCAACTTAGAAAACACCACTGCTTCATTTAAACGATCCAAAGTCTCACTAATCAATGGNCTTGAAGTTGTGTTAGGATGCCAGCTAAGGCAAAATCCGAAGAGTCTGTTTCCACTCTAATCGGCAACTCCGGGTTAAAGTGACGCAAGAGAGGTGCCTGCGTGAAGGCTGCGCGAAGACTGTGAAACGCCTCCTCTGCCTCAACGGGCCAGTCAAAAGGTTCTATCTTAATTCCCTTTGTACTGCCCTTCAATAAGCTTGTAAGTGATCCAGCAATTTGGGAGTAATGATGAATGAACCTTCGATAGAAGTTCACAAAGCCTAGAAAAACCTGGACCTCCTGGTAGGATTTTGGTTTTGGCCACTCCTGGATTGCTTCTACCCTGCGTTTGTCCATCGTCACGCCTTCGGTAGACACTACGAAGCCCAAAAATTCGACTTCGGTAGTGAAGAATTCACACTTCTTCAAGCTCACATATAGGCTAAAACGCCTAAGCCTCTCAAGCACTTGCTTAACATGATCCACATGTTTCGCTTTCGAATTTGAATAAATCAAAATGTCATCAAGATAAACGACACAGAAATTATCCATTAGACCTGTCAACGCCTTGTTGATGTAGGCCTGAAAAGTTGCAGGGGCATTGGTTAGCCCGAATGGCATAACCAGGTACTCGAAGTGGCCGTATCGCGTACGAAACGCAGTCCTCCACTCATCGCCCTTGCGGATCCGGATGCGATGATATGCATCCTTCAGATCCAACTTAGAAAACACCACTGCTCCATTTAAACGATCCAAAGTCTCACTAATCAATGGCAAAGGATGACGATTTTTGACCGTCACCTTATTCAAGCCTCGATAGTCGACACATAAGCGTAAACCACCATCCTTCTTTGGTACAAAGAGTATGGGTGCTCCCGCCGGACTTGTAGAATGTTGGATCCAACCCTTCGCTAAGGCATCGTCTAGATACGTCCTTAGCGCCGCTAACTCGGTGTTAGAGAGGTTGTACAGTGGGCCAAAAGGTGGCTCCGCTGTAGTCTCGATGGCATGATCACGTCCTTCATGCGACGAAAGGCGCCCCGCTTCCTCTGTTGAGAATACATCCTCGTATTCTCGCAATTCCTCTGGTAGGTTTGGCGTAGCACCTACGTTTTGACCATGTGACGCACCTGCTTGGGCGCCACCAACCCGATGGTCCCTTGCAGAGTCATCAACAATCCTTGCAACAACCAGAGCGTAAACGAACTTCTCCCCCTTCAAAGCATCAGCAAAACCTTGGGGCGGAAGTACTTCATGCGAATGCGAATCGATACCAAAACGCCAAGTCCGTGCACCCACATCAATCCTTATGTCCTCATCAGTCAAAGCTGGAAGACCCAATACAAGCGGCGGATTGTCTTCTTTCACAATGGAATAAAAAACATGAGAACACCGCTTGGTATGAGACCAACTATCCTGTAGCTCATAAGGCACAAGGTAGGCGGCATAGCAATATGTCGAGTTGCCATCCATCCATTTTGCACTTGGCAAGGGTGCTTCGACTTGCTGGAAATTGTGCTCTAATGCAAAGCGTTGGTCAATCACATTCACTTCGGCACCGGTATCGAACTGCATCTTAGCCGATACTAATGATGCCTCTCGATCTCCCGCAACAACATGACNAAGGCGCCCCGCTTCCTCTGTTGAGAATACATCCTCGTATTCTCGCAATTCCTCTGGTAGGTTTGGCGTAGCACCTACGTTTTGACCATGTGACGCACCTGCTTGGGCGCCACCAACCCGATGGTCCCTTGCAGAGTCATCAACAATCCTTGCAACAACCAGAGCGTAAACGAACTTCTCCCCCTCCAAAGCATCAGCAAAACCTTGGGGTGGAAGTACTTCATGCGAATGCGAATCGATACCAAAACGCCAACTCCGTGCACCCACATCAATCCTTATGTCCTCATCAGTCAAAGCTGGAAGACCCAATACAAGCGGCGGATTGTCTTCTTTCACAATGGAATAAAAAACATGAGAACACCGCTTGGTATGAGACCAACTATCCTGTAGCTCATAAGGCACAAGGTAGGCGGCATAGCAATATGTCGAGTTGCCATCCATCCATTTTGCACTTGGCAAGGGTGCTTCGACTTGCTGGAAATTGTGCTCTNATGCAAAGCGTTGGTCAATCACATTCACTTCGGCACCGGTATCGAACTGCATCTTAGCCGATACTAATGATGCCTCTCGATCTCCCGCAACAACATGACACTGATAGATCATGCTAGGTATAGAGATCACTCCTTGTTTTGCCCTCGCCGTCAAGGAGTCTTCGACGAGGGTTTTCCTTTTCCCGACTTTGCATGTTCCGTGGACGGTTCCACAGCGTGTGCTCCAAGATTTCCTACCCCACCAACGGGAACACGATTGGCGTCATTTGATTTTGGCGCTGTACATTCGTTTGAGTAATGTCCCTTCTTGTGGCAGTTATAGCATTCGACCTGCTTCAGGTATTCCTTGCTTTTTGGAGCTTTGCCACGAGGTTCACCTGCGTTTGAGCGACGTGAGGCATTCGTTTCCCTGTCACGGCGGGATTGCGCCGCACGGTCACCCTCACTAGGCTTATTGCTCTTGTTCTTTCCTCGGTTTCCCCCCGAGCCCTGTGTGTTTTGTCCGCTTTTACCCCGCGTGGAGCGTGCGTTTGCCCTTTTCTCGGTATTCTCAATCCGGGTAGCTGCCGAGATTACGCCATTTCGTGTCTTAGGCACCTCACCCGCACGAACAATGGCATCCTGGAGTTCAGGAAGGAGTCTCGTCATCAGGGCTGCAACACGTTGGGGCTCGTCGGATGGAGGTAGTTGGGCTTCCAGACTCGAAAAATAAGCCTCAAATTGGCTGGCAGTTTGCGATGTCCTTTGTCTCGCATCCGTATAGGATTGATTCACATCCAGCTGTCTGTTGATCGGGTCTTGGACTTTGTCAAGAAGGNCTTAGCAGGACGTGTCAAATCCACTTCGGGGTATCGCTTTGTTCCAGCCCCAAGATCAGAATCATGAGTTTCGGATCTGCGGCGGATACGTGACCCATGCGTTCCGTCACTGTCTTCCGAACGTCTTCCATGTGTTGCACCATGTCGGAGAGCATCAATCTCTGCATTGATGTTTTCAAGCTGACGCTTTTTGATAAGAGCGTCCCGCTGACGAGTGGCCTGCGCCAACTTCTCGTCTATATCTGCTTCAACATCATCATTTTTCGACCTTGGTGTAGATTCACCCGAACCCTCGGGTTCCTCGATGATATAACCCGGTTGTTCCGGTTCCACAATTTCAGGTTGGTTGCTTCCTGACATTGTCTGGGAGTTGGACGATTCGGCACCGTTTTCTGGACGTTGCGACTGCGAACGGGTTGTGGACACCATACTAAGTTCGGATCACTACCCCTCGATGGGAAGAAGAATTAGAATTGTTAGACTGGCTTATATAATAGAAGTATAGAAGCCAGGCTAGGGTTGTGTAGCAATGTGAACTTAGTAGAGTATATATATATATATATATATAGTATATATATCTAGATGGTAAGACTAATTCTTAAGGAAGGAAAATTAGAAACACGGGGGCATGCGCTCCTTAAGATTCTTCGCCAAGGAATCGCTTGGCATGCGTATGCCAAGCATTCGCGGCTCAGGCGGATACATGCACTACTGCCCCTTCTTGGCCTGCGCCTAACAGCATATTCGATAATGAAAGATTTTTAGATATCTTCATAATCTTCAAAGACAAGTTGATTAAGAAGGTCTGAATCGAGCTTTTAGAGAATAAGCATAATTGTATTGCAATGAATAAAAATGACTGAATAAATAACGTATTGAACCTAAAGTGATTTATTAGATATGTTTCGATATATTTTCTTTCTCATTGAATAAATAATATACTTATCATTTTATAGAACATTTGAGTCGCAAACTCGTTAAACGCTAAAAGACAAATATCGTCTTCTGATATTTAACGAGTATACGTTATATATTAATATTAAATTTATACTATTCTGCATTAGCAACGACATTATTCTTCTATATTTATCTGTTCATATTACATATATGCTTTAATTATTAGATATCGAATTTTTCTCGTCTTTAATAACTGCATATTATAAGCATCTAAAGAAAAACTCACGACTTTTGAAACAATATACAATAAATAAAGCAGATTATATTCGATATATTTAAATAATAAGAAAAAACGCTGCGACTCTCAAAAATATTATGTATATCTAATAAAATAGTGAGCTATTTTCTATTAAATCGTAAGTTATCTTCGATAAATGAGAGCTTAAAGCATCAGAAGCGCGATTTATTACACCTTCAGCTATAATCATTATAGCGTTCAATAATGACTCTATCTCTATATCTTTTATCACTTCAGCAAATATAAAGAAAGTTAATTAGCTAGTTTAACAGATTAAGACTGAGAATTAGAATTCTACACTTTCAGAAAAGTTTGAAAAAGTATGTGATACTGCATTAGCAAACAATATTATGCTTAAAATCATCAATAATAATCTTATTAACGTAGATCAACGAAAAAAGAATAAGATCGCTCGAGAAAAAGAACACTGAGATAAAATAAGAATCATAAATCTTGAGATTGTATAAGAACGAACGCAAAAATTCAATAACGAGTAGTTTGAGAAGAAGTTTGCAAAGATTTGTCGTCTGAAATCTAATCTTTTTGAGAAGAAAAGAGATAGAAGTTCAGTCAAAAAGACTACCTTATCTCTTACATCAGACCCACTACTATCGATATAACTCGATTCTCTACATTTTTTTTCGCAGCAATCCCCGCAGCGATTCTCATAGCGATTTCAATAGCGATTTTCACAGCGATTACAGCGAGATAATAGAGGAGGTGTAAGAGATATAGAAGATGTAAGAAAAATACAAGAGAAGATGTAAGAGAAGAGATAAGAGAAGGTGCAAGAGAAGATGTAAGAGAAGGTGCAAGAGAAGATGTAAGAGGAGATGCAAAAGAAGATATAAAAGAAAATGTAAGAGACGATAAACATCGGCAAATCTGAAAAGTTTATCCTAAAATCGGATTTGCGCATCCTGCGCATAGCCTGCGCATCGCCTGCTCATTTTCATGTGGAGTTGCTCATTCTGCGCATAGCAAATGACATGGGCTCCTACTGCTCATCCTGCGCATCCTGCGCATTTCCTGCGCATTTCCTGCGCATCTCGCGCATTCCTTGCTAATTTTTCAAATCCAGATTTACCGATGAAAAAGCAGTGGCAAAAAAAGTAATAGAAGAGAAAGAAGAAGAAGAAGTGACGAGATATTCACGAATTGATAAATCAATAAAGCTTAAAAAACGATGATTTTTTTCTTCGATATTTTAGTAGTGTTAGCAATAAAAAGATCGGAGAGAAGCTAAAACAGAAGTGAAATTCTGCTACAAATCGGTTTCGAAATAAGCAACTTGTGATCTGCTGGCGAGATAAATTTAGCTCTGCTAAAAGCTGAAAAATAGCAAGCATTTTAGAGAATAGATATCTTTTCTCTAAAGCATCTTCCACCATTATTCTTTTATTCGAAATTCTTCACATTCATAATTATCAAGGAACGAGGCTAGGCTAGGACTACCACTTGATATACTTAGTCTAGTAGGGTCAGGTCTATTTACAAGACGAAAGACGAAGAAGGAAAACAGGAAAACAGGAAGTGGGCGACCAGCGCCCTTATATGAGAACAGATGACACGCTAGACTAGCTTATCGCATCTATCGCATAGATGCTCGCATTCAACTGTTGGAATGAGGTCCTAGCGACCCTTGGCTGACTGGGCTAGATCGGGGCTAGGGTAGGGCTGTGTCAGGGAACGAGGCTTGGTAGNCAGGAAAACAGGAAGTGGGCGACCAGCGCCCTTATATGAGAACAGATGACACGCTAGACTAGCTTATCGCATCTATCGCATAGATGCTCGCATCCAACTGTTGGAATGAGGTCCTAGCGACCCTTGGCTGACTGGGCTAGATCGGAGCTAGGGTAGGGCTGACTTCACACCGTGACAATAATACGTTCAGTAACAGTATCGATCTTTTTATACTTCAGATAACGTTTCAGCATATTCTTTTCTTGTCCACGATTCATTTAGTTTAGAAAGACAATTTCATTCAGTATTATAACACCGAAAAGCGGGATCGGAGAGGTATCGGTCTGACGAAGGGCGAATATAACGTTATCATCTATTTGAGAGCGACGATAACTGATTGGAAAATTATTCGGGGTTTCTACTTGATTAGCTAGATGATTGCAAGACTCAACTAGTCATATACATATGAATTTAGTCATTCGTAATGCCATTATCAATAAATTTGATGCGGGTATTTTGATGTTGGACCGGATTTATCGGATTTTAGGGTATTGCATTAGTAGGTGTGTTGCATTAGTAGGTGAATGCGAGTAGCGTTCGAATAGGAAATTAGCTCTTCACAGATGCCAAGACCAACTGCTCTACATACTTTAGTCCTTGTTTTCTCTTCATCTACGAACGATGGACTTCCCAGACCCTTTCAATATCAATAGAAACGTCGTATACACAAAATTTTGATCATTGAAACCTGGAATAGACGTGATAGTAATAAAGTGGCCCGAGATTTTCGTTCATGTTCGTAACAAAAACATCGACACCAGCGTCAACGAGTCAGAACCATTGGCAATCCCCACTGGCTCGACAAACGTAACAATAGCTCTATGTCTAGGCGAGCATACCATAATGCTCGGTCTCTCTATGTGGACATATCAGACTTCGTTCGGTTGTCAAAACGAAAGACGTCCAAGAATGGAATATATTGTCAGTCACACATCTTGCATCCATACGCATTGCGAACGACTCTGCGAACATGCCGCTCTCTGAGTCAGTCCGCTTGTTGTCTTCAAGAGAACACAAATAAGCAGAGTAGCCCACTCTTCATTGAAAAATTCAAGAGATCTCGTATGTACTGGTCTTAGCCCCACCTTGCTCCGAATATGATGCTTATCGACGCCATCTCAAGTAAACCTTCCCAAGGCTGATAACCAAGTGTGGAACCTCCAACCGAGATATATTAACAGGGCTCACGGTATAGAGGTCGTTTTGCATGGATACCTTGGTTCACGATCCGACTTGTCGAAAAAGCTGTCATTTGTGACACTCTTTGATGCCGCTTATGAAAAACAAATCCAGATCATTGCGACCTCCAATTACTCCAAAGAAAATGATCTAGGTGTCCTTGACAAGTTGAAGTCTATAAAGGCGAATACGCCAGTAGCTCTCAAGGGCGTCTTTAAGCCCAAACCGGAGGCGCAGCGAAACCGCCAACTTCCATTAGAAAAATCTCTGAGGGGGCTGGATGAGTTTGAAGTTGAGCTACGCGAGATAGAAAGTCTCAATGATTTCCCATCCGATATAATCATGACGCCTGATTCCGAGTTTTCCCCTGAGCAGCGCCACCTCGAAATCAGGACCAGGAAGCACATTTCCAATGCTCTAAGTCTTCGCCATGTAATTTCAGACCGCTGCAGGAGATTGCTTTTCAAACTTGGATATGAAGAAATAGAAACACCCCTTTTGTTCAAGTCTACTTCTGAGGGCGCGCGGGAATTCATCGTACCGACGCGGAGAAGAGGCTTTACATATGCATTACCTCAAAGTCCTCAACAATTTAAGCAGATCCTCATGGCTAGTGGGAGACGGAAGTATTTTCAGTTCGCGCGGTGCTTTCGTGATGAAGACCTACGGGCTGATCGGCAGCCTGAATTCACTCAGGTGAAAATGCCCTTGGTTGATCGATTACATGAAGCAAGCTGATCTGTTTGACGTAGCTGGATATGGAGAGGTCTTTTGCAACATCGGATGACGTGATACTCTCCATCGAAGAGATCATATGCTCAGTCTGGAAGGGTATCCTAGAAGTCGAGCTTTCGAAGCCTTTCGCTCGCATGACCTATGCAGAAGCCATGTTGAGATACGGTTCAGATAAACCCGACTTGCGCATTCCAATAAAGCCTTTCTCCCGAATCGACCATCTCTTACCAGCCGATCTCGTTAGCAAGATAACCTCCTACACTAAAGCTATAGTCGAGGTAATGATAGTCCCTGCTGAAGCCCCGGCAGAGGCTATGCGTACTTTCATTCGTGGCTTCTTAGACTCCCCAGATAACAGACGTTTCCTTGAAAACCCTTCAGGGGGTCCTGGCATCTTCATCTACGACTCCGGCAAGCCCCTTCAAGGTCTATCTGCCTTTGGCTTTGAAGCTGTGGAAGAATTAGAGAGAATGTTTGAACTAAAAGATGGATATGTAATTGTTCTCCAAGCGCGAGAGGACGCTCCTCTAAGAGGTGGATCCACGCCACTGGGCGACATGCGCAACGCTATTTACAAGGCACTCGTGAGCCTGTCTCACCTTCCACCACCCGGTTGGAAGCACTTCGAACCGATTTGGATTACTGACTTCCCCCTCTTCTCGCCTTCCAACTCCTCTGAACCTGGCCAAGGTGGAAACGCCGGTCTGGCTTCTACCCATCACCCCTTTACCTCACCAAAAACGGCTGGAGACGTGGATCTTCTGCTAACAGATCCTTCTCAAGTAATTGGAGATCACTATGATCTGGTCATTAATGGAGAAGAGATTGGTGGTGGCAGCCGACGTATACATCATGCCGAAATGCAAGAGTTCATTATGCGTGATATCCTCAAGATGGACAGCGAGCACATTGCAGAGTTTGCCCATCTGCTGGAAGCTCTCAGGTCAGGCTGTCCGCCTCATGCCGGGATTGCACTAGGATTTGATAGGCTGGTTGCTATGGTATATGCCAGTAAGACGGAGAAGAAAACCTCTCTTAGGGATGTGATTGCTTTTCCCAAAAGCGGCAAAGGCGAGGATCCAATGGTGAAGAGTCCGGCCCCATTGTCTGAGAGTGTTCTTGAGACTTATCATCTTAAGCTGCGAGAATGAGGTGTCTGTACATATAGATTCTGTACTAGTAAATACGCTAAATGGGGTTTATGCATGAGACTACACTCTGAACTTCGTAGTTGCCAGCATCATCATAAATGGTCCCAACCACACTACGAACCCTCAAAGATGGCACCCTCATCAACCGTCACCATCGAAGCAGTCCCGCTTACACCCTCCGCTTTCGCCCCCTTCGGCACGGTCCTGACCTCCCCGCTCCCCCCCACGACCACGACCCCACCAGCCCCTCCGCCCCCCGGCTTCGTCTCCGCAAACCAAGGCACCGCCCTCAAGTTCTCCGACATAGCGCCTGTCACATCCACCTACCACACCTCTCCCAGCGGTGCCCCGGCCAAGCCGTCCATGAGCCTCTTTTCCTGCTTCCCACGAGCGCTCCGCACATCCAACCGCCAGCAAATCTTCGACGTCAAAGTCCTCGAGCGCCATCCGTTCACCACGCAAATATTCATACCCCTTGCTTCCTCCTCCTCCTCCTCCGACTCCACCGTGATCACCTCCGCCGCCCAATCCATCATCATCGTCGCCCCCACACTCCCCGCCCCCCCACTTCCTCCGCCTTCGCCCCCGACCCTAACGCCCTACTTCCCACAACTCCAATCGAAACAAGGCGGTCTGCCCGATCTACAGAACGTGAAAGCTTTTGTGGCGGAGCCGGGTGTGGGCGTTACGTATGGGGTGGCCACGTGGCATGCGCCTATGGTTGTGGTGGGAGGGAGGTTGGATTTCGTGGTGGTGCAGCATGTGAGTGGGAGGGGAGACGAGGACTGTCAGGAGGTGGAGGTGCAAGGGGTAGAGGTAGTGGTGGAGAGGGCAGAGAGGGCGAAGCTTTGATAGGTCCGGGGTCCGTCAATGAAGAATAGGTGAGGAGCCAGGCTATGAATTCAGAGGGAATAATTTCGATTTTGGCTAGAATGGGCTTATCTAGCCCAGCGTGCACAGAACACCTCTAAATGCTCTCGGTCCTCCAGTATCTGCAGCCTAAGGTCGTCACTATGCCCTCGTCTCCATGTGCTCCCTTCATCTCTTTTCAAGCATCACATAGATCCATCGTCGTCTCGTCATCCACCACGTTCTGCTCCACCGACAGTCTCTCGAGTGCCTGGGCCAGCCCCTCGCGACTGGATTCTAGCTTCTGAAGAAGTCGTCTCTCCCGCTCCCGCTCCTGCGACCCTGAATCACGGCCATCCCGAAGGGAGATCTTCGAGACGCGTCGAAGGATATCCTCGAGCTCTGACAACTCCTTCGGTGTTGCTGTCCTCATGTCAACCGACAGCGCCGCGTCCGCAGAGTCGATAACTGTCTGGATAGCGATGTCTTCCAAGCCTTCGACTTTGCGGTGAAGGCCGATATGTGGTGCCATCTTTATTCCCTCCAGATGAGTCAAGGCCGTACGAACGTCGGAGAAGGCAGACATGACAGCTTCGAACTTCTGCATGAGTAGCTTCTCTCCTGCTCTATCTGTCCCAAATTCTGGTGGACGCTTTGTTCTACTGCAATCGGCAGTCATGCGTACTTTGATGCGGCGAGAACCTGGAGTGGTGAAACCGAGGCGCCTATCCAATCAATATCCTGGTCTACGCAGGCATGCTGGTCGACGCCTCGCTCTTTGGCGTTTGAAACTCGAAGGGGCCTTGGTGTCACCAGGACGCGACCTAGCGGCACGGACGCGTCTGTTGATTGTGGAGAGCTTTTTGTTATGGTTGGACAAGTCATCAAGTGGAGCTTGCTCGCGCGATGGTACCATCCTTTTGGTTGTGTCAGTGAAATGCGACGCCATGATGGAGGGTATGGAGGGCTGACTCACGGATGAGCGTCGTTATCGGCTGCTGCAATGCTGGTGCTCCCCATCTTTCCAAGAGGCAAACGGTGTAATGTTTATGATGGGCGAACGTGGACTTTATGGAAAGAAGAATAGTTGAATGGATTGGTGTTGACAAATTTCTGAGATCGACATCGTTTCAGAAGTGTCAACATACGCTTTAGTGTGGCCACTCAACCAGTCAGCTGCTCTAGGAAATTACTCGTGACTCCTACAAAGTTCTAGCATGGCGGTAGGCATTCTAATCTTCCATTCCGCTGGTACAAAGGGTTTTATTGGTGTATAAGGTAGCTGGTATGACCATTTAGCAGCAGAAGAGAGCGCTTGGCAGCTTCTGCATGCCTACACGAGACCCAAAACACAATTCATCAAGACACATAAGGGAGCCGCCTATTAGCCATGTTTCGATCGCTGAAAACCGCTCTCCAAACCCGTGTTTCTAAATTCTAGTCTTTGTTTGATGTTAGGTGCAGTAGACGAAAGAAAGCAGATTTGCAGAGCTGCGAGGGTGCGCATTCGCAAATTGAGACTGCTAGAAAATGCCAGCTGTCGCGGAAAAGGTCAGCTTGGCTCAGCCTAAGAGAGGCAGCTACCCGTTTTCTTTGTCAGTGTCCTCCAGATGTGACAGACCTTCGGCTTGGCAGCTTAGACCGCTGTTTGGTTCTGCGGTTTATAATGATGCTTGCCATTCTAAACAATTTAAATCCAATGCTTCCTCCAGTACATCACCTCATACCGTCACAAAGATCATTTCCTCCGTCCACAATGGCCAGCACCGGACCCTCACAGTGAGTTACGCAAATAGCAAAGCCTTTACATATATCAATCGTTAACTAACACACTACTAGACAAGGCTCACCTGAGCCAGTATCCGACATCATTGCGGAGCGGGAGGAAGGCGATGACACCGTGGTCGCTAGAGCGGAGCAGCTAGAAGACGTCCACACCTTGATCGCTATGGTGGCCGCCATGGAGGGAATACAGAAAGAGAATGAGAAGCGGTTCGATGACCGCTACCTAAAGATGGAGGTCCCCAAAGCCAAGAGACGGAACCGGGTCATTATCAGCCCACAGGGTGATATGACTTCCAGGGTAGACATCACAGGTCACTGTCATTGCCGCTATGCTGTACGTACCCTCGTGAACTCCCGCTGGCCTCTAATGCCCCCCACGGCTGAACACCGTGGGGCCAAGGTATCTCTGGAATTCTGAGGGATTTGAATGAATAGTCGGGCACAGGTCTTGATCGATAGTCTATCGTCCTGAAAAATCGCCCCTACACCCTCGGCGTACCTTGAAGATTAATCTCCTTCGCTAATCGTCACCCTCGGCTCTCACAGTAGAGGGTTGATTTCCAGAGAGCGGTCAAAGGTTACTTACTTTACTCGAATGAGGTGTCCCAGCCCTTAGACATTGACAAGGTCAATCTCTGATACCGTCCAATTGGCAGCGCAGTCCTCAAGATGCTACGCAATTAGTTTCACACCTATCACTTCATCTCTCAAGGATGATCGAAAATCAAAGTAGCGAGGGTGAGCCGATTTAAACTTTCAACGCTCATTACTGATAGGAACCAGGAAGTGTACTTATAAAACAAAGACGAACCGTCACGCCGTGAGCCAAATGGATAATCTTGTCTTACCCTAGGCGACCAGATCTTGTCCTTGCGGTTGACTGCTAGTGATTCGCTGAAGTAAGGAATAGTTTTGTCGAAATCATTTGTCGTGAAGCCAATCTCCTATGCACTATCAGTGGTACAAGTACGTCCTTATAGAAGAAGGCTAGAAGGCTAGAAGGCTAGAACCCGCCGTTATTGGAAATTGAAAAGGGAATTGATTGATTGATTGATTGATTGCTTCATACTACCCAGGAGTCTTGCCTGATTGGCCGACTATGCGAGATGTGCTATCTATCAAATAATCTACCTAAATTTCTGAACCATTGAAAGAGGCTACCCTACGGTCGCCGGACCCCTTTCGTAAAGAACCATTTCCTGCTTTTTGACCCGAAATCCTTGGTGTTTTGATATATTGTAGATTCAGTATGGGGTGGGACCCCTCTAAGCCCGGGGGTCCCAAAGAACAGTATCCCAATTCCAACTCTTTTCCATTTCAGCCCACTAGACGGGATTGCCCTGACGACTCTGAGGGTCACTACTTCTCAGAGTCTATTGCTCGGTAGGCGGCCGAGGTTCAAGATCCGGTATCACCTTTATCGAGGAATGAGACGGCGGATACGTTTCGATAGGGCGAAGTCGAACGATTGGAAACCGTATATATCGAGGCACTTTGGAAGAGGACAGAGTGGATATTCGCTCGTGTTGTAGACTGAATAGGTAGTCGATGACGGTAGAAGAATATGCCCTCTTGGGGTAAGAGGGTGTGTCGGTATTGCGGAGGCTTGATGTGAAGTGAAATGTATTTTCTAGATGTTGAGATCTGACAGTATAGAGACGTTACGGTCTGTTGATTGCTGGAATGACTTGGATTGCTGGAAATGACTGAAATGACACGTGGCATATTGTTACCGGACGCGTCGAGAGGACTGTATGTGATATCGATCTTATGCTGAATATAACAGGCTTATGAGAGGGCGAGGTCGGTAGGCGGTCCATATCGTTAACTTTATGACTCAGTCGAAAGGAAGGCATCGTGCTTGATGGCCTGACTGTCGGAAAGAGTACGTGACATTGCGCGATTTTCAGGGGGTCCTTGGACCCGAGGCCTACAGTCGTGTAAACCGCTCATTATGGGCACGGGCAGATACCTTATAATGAGCTGATTACCGTACTGCAGGCCTCAGGCCCATAAATGATGTCGTTGTGGTTGTGGGAACAAAAATGTGGTTTTGCGCTGTTGTTGATCCTTTGGTTGCTGAAAAGGGAGACGCGGGATATGGGTTTGTTCAATTGATTGGGTACTTTTGTCAGGATGAACCGCGACTGAAAAGGCATGCGGTTACGAGTAGGTTTGAAATATATAAAAAGCGAAGTGGCACATGGTAAGAAGCTACATAGTGCAAACAGCAACCTACCTCAAAGTACATTATGACATCAAGCCTGCAAAAGTCAGCCCTGGGAGCCTGGGCCCTGAATAACAGAGTTTCGGCAAGTTTTACCTTCATGCTAACAGTATGCTTGTCACAATGATCGGCAGCAAGGATAAGGATGATGTCTCGCATACAATTGCCCGCATTTCAGGAACCGATCTCGACCGTTGGTGACAGCTTTCAATAAACAATCATACCCCCTCCTTCTCCCCTCTTCCTCCACCAATTACACCAAAGTCATCACCGCCACCATGACTGTCGGCTCAGTACTAGTCACCGGGTAAGTTCATCGTCTTTGAAAGGCATCATTTATACTCATTCAGTGTCAGAGGGACAGGCTACATAGGCTCCTTCACTGCCCTTGCGCTACTCGAAGCAGATTACAAAGTTGTCATTGCAGACAACCTCCTCAATTCCTCAGAAGAAACCATCAATCGTATCGAGCTTATTTGTGGCAAGCGACCTGAATTCTTCAATGTCGACGTCAGAAAAGAAGAAGACTTCGACAAGGTCTTCGACGCTCACCCAGACATTGACAGCGTGATCCACTTCGCGGCTTTGAAGGTACGCCGAAGCAAGAAGATGGCAACTCTGGAGATTCCGCTGACCTCGTCTAGGCTGTTGGCGAATCCAGCGAAATCCCTCTAGAATACTACCGCACCAATGTCTACGGCACCATCTGCCTTCTATCCTCCATGACACGCCACAATGTCTCCAACATCGTCTTTTCCTCCTCCGCCACCGTCTACGGCGACGCCACCCGCTTCGAAAATATGATACCCATTCCAGAAATCTGCCCAATTGGCCCTACAAACCCCTACGGCCGCACCAAGTCGACCGTTGAAGCTTGCATCACTGACCACGTCGAAGCCCAACGTAACAACCTCAAGAAAGAAGGCAAATCCGGCAACCACTGGAACGCCGCTCTCCTCCGCTACTTCAACCCTGCTGGCTCGCATCCCAGTGGTGTCATGGGTGAAGACCCCCAAGGTGTACCATACAATCTCCTTCCACTGCTTGCCCAAGTAGCAATAGGGAAGCGCGAAAAGTTACTCGTCTTCGGCGACGGTAGGAATACAATTTCTCATTTCGGACACCCGTATGGTGAACGTATGCTCACAGACTTGACTGTAGACTACGCCTCCCACGATGGCACCGCCATCCGCGATTACATCCACATCCTCGATCTTGCAAAGGGTCACCTCGTCGCCCTCAATTACCTCCGCGATCACCAGCCTGGCGTACGGGCCTGGAATCTCGGAACGGGCAAGGGTAGCACGGTCTTCCACATGATCAAGGCGTTCAGTGCTGCGGTGGGAAAAGAGTTGCCATACCAAGTCGTCGGGAGAAGAGCCGGAGACGTGCTGGACCTAACAGCTAACCCGCACAAAGCGAATGAAGAACTGGGATGGAAGGCCGAGAGAACTTTAGAGGATGCATGTGAGGATCTGTGGAGATGGACCAAGAATAATCCGCAAGGGTACAGGCAGAGTCCGCCAAAGGAGTTACTGGAGCAGTTGAAGAAGGATCGCGAGAATGGCAAGAAGTGGACTTAAGGGATTGTTCTCTGTAACGGCTGCCAGATACGTGCCCATGATCGTGCTTGTGGATTCATTCATTCTTGTGTGTTATTAAGCTGATAGAATTGCAGAGTCCATAGATAGTAGTCCTTCATCTGGACATATTCTTTCAAGCAGTACATTCAACATTCATAGGGTGTGCCTCATTCTGCCGTAATGGCATTCCAGGACTACTGGATTGAAGATGTGAGCTCACCAAGGAGTACCACCTCGACCAACATTTCGTTTCAACGCGGGTAACACCCCAGCCGTCGAGAGCGGTACTTTTTGCCTACATCCTGCTTAAGCGCAATTACCAACTATAGCCCTGTTGATACCTTGCAAAGATGATCACTAACCCAGCATTAAGCCCCGAGGCTGCGCTTACAATAATGTGCCGCTTTCTTCAAACGCGGACGTCGCTTCTGAAAATAGCAACGCTTGGACAAATGAGACATCATGCTGCTTCTGCCACTCATACGGGACGCTACAAACTCTACAGGAATCAATCGTCTACCTGTTACTCCAACAGTCCAAACCCCAAATTTAGCCGCATATGCGTGCCGCTGAAGCTGGGAGGACGCATGGATGCAAGCGTGACTTTGAAATGCAGCAACACCGTGCAGACGATACGATGCGAGCAGATTACGCCGAGAATGAAAGTTTCAAATGAGGCTGTGAAGAAGACTGATGCGAGCCGAAAGCCTATCTGAACTCCCCGAAGGATGATTTCCACCACTCACGCAAGACTGTGCAGCACTCTAGAGGCAACCGATTCGAGTCCTTGAACGAGCAGCTGGAACGGTACAATGGTACCTGATATAGTATCCAGCGCTCAGCACATAAGGTGTACAGGTTTTTCCAACCGACAATTAAAGATCATCCTAACCCTCTTCAAAGAGCCAATTTTTCCCGACCCGCCACATTGGGCTTTGTTCTAGTTATGGCTTCCGACGAGGACCTAAAAAAAGACGAAGTCCAAGTACTCAGTCGGCCTCGATCATCGAGATGCTAGCAGTGGGTCGAGATATCCAGTTGTTACGCCGTCCAGACGGGATGACACCCTGTATGCTTCGATCCGCAAGAGCCCGTTGCTCAGCAGAGAATAGGATTTCTCCTCAAGCGTCACTAATGTCCCAAGACGGACTATCTTCATCGCCTGGAGGGTCGTAATTTCGCATGAAGGCACATCATCCGCTTCGTCATGGCAAGAACAGAAAGTTCGTTACCTGAGGCCCAATGTCGAAGCAGATTCTATAAAGACTGCTTCGACCTCACTCACTCCCACATCAAAGTCACTATCCTCAAGTCATCCAGTCAATATCAAGCAGCTCCAAACGGCCCAAAAAGCAAACGAACCCATCATCATGCATTCCTCCTCCAAACTCATTGCATTGTATGCAGCTGCTGCCCTTTCATCCACGGCCTGGGCTTCTCCCCTCCAGCCCAGCACCACCAACAGCTCATCTCCTTCACTACAGACCAACTTCGTCAACTGCAACGATGCATCGACCGGTCTAGCTCCAGAGTGCTGGTTCACCTTAAACATGACCGCCTACCTCAACTACTGGGTAGCCACCAGTACATACGGTAGCAACGCAACAGCCGAAGTGGCGGCAGAACCTGCCAATTCCTCAACGGCCACCAACAACACCACGCAGACATCCAGTAACCCTTTCGCGGACGACGTCACAACCGGCAACGACGGCTCCAACTACTTCCGCAAGCGGACCGTCGCTCGAGCAGCGGCGGTACATCCAGTCTCTGGGCAATGCGAAGGCGGTAAACCCTTTTCGACATGTTTCCTCCAGCAGCTGCCAAGCTACATCTACGGCCGAACCGACTGCTCCAAGATCAATGCCGGCGGGGTCAACGGAGCGTGTCCTCCCCCGAGAGCAGCCGACTACCCAAAGGATCCCCAAGCTTTCTACGCCGCCTGGAATTTCTACTGTAAGCCGTCCTCTTCCCCCCCCCCCCAATCACCCGTGCATACATGCACCACAGCTTCCACCAATCTTCCATCGAAACCCTTACCCCGCAGGCCGAAAAAACAACTGACCTCAACAACCAGCAATAAACGCCTACATCAGCACCTTCCACCTCGCCCTCACCACCCTCGCCCGCTCCTCCCCCACGGTCCTCTCCACCGCCGCCAGCGAAGCCGCCCCGGGCATCTCCTACTTCCGATCCGCCGGCCAGACCCTCCCCGTCGACACGCCGCTCCTCAACCTCCTGATCCGATCGACGGGCGGCCACGAGCTGCCCGGGGCGCAAAACGCGCCTCTCCTGACGCTGCTGGAACTGGACCACCCAGGCGCGGCGACGTACGGGGAAGCGACGGCGCCGACGCGGCTGGCGGCGTTGATGCAGGACCGCTTGGTGCAGGTGCTGCGGGAGATCATGGCGGATGAGAGGGTGTTCGTCGGGGTTGCGGGGAACGGGGCGTTCTCGACGCGGGATCTGTTGAGTGTGGAGGGGTTGGTGAAGGCGTTGGGTGGGTGAGTTTGGGGGAGATGTGACTTATTGGAATGAAGGCTTTGGAGAGTGTGGGTGGGGATGGTCGTGATCGGTGGTCGATTGGTTGGTTGCTTTCCTTGTCTGTCGTTACCTCCGCCAATATTGTGTGCTATATAGATTTCTGTCTCTAGAGCTTCGCATCCAACTCTGATGTGTCTTTTCAGCCTCGTCCCTAAAGCCCTTTTAGATCTCTCGTATACACCAAATAAAGCCCAAATCCTCCCAGCCACCCACCTTCGATGCTCTCAACCCCTTACTAGCTCTACGACCAATAAACAAATTGCGTTGTTCCCCGCTCCTCCTTACCACTTCTGCGATATCCTGGCTTTTCAATATGGAAGACCAAGGCTGGAAGCCGAAAATAATGAAGCATTTTCGAAAACCCATTCCTTTGACCGGTCTTGACATCGAATGACCGCTAATTTTGGGTTATCCCGGGGCATTGACCATAAAACCGTGCCGGCAAGCCGGAGGGTTTCGCAGACCCAGCGCACTGGCCGGCTTACCGACGAATATATTGACCGCGAGGGGATGCCTCCTAGCATCATCAGCCTAGAGACCCTCTACTTCGGCGCTACCAGATCAGCGTGTCCCACCGCACCAGACGGGAGTCGGTCCTGTTGAGGACTGGGGTTGCTGTCACTGACGTCTGCAATTTCATCTAGCTCCGTCTTTTGCCGATGGAGAATGTCGGCCTCCTCACGCTGCCCCAAATCCCGCAGATGGTCTGCGAGAAAGCACATCGAATGCTTCGCAAGATCACTTCTCGGCCCCAGGGTCTTTGATCTGATCTCGTAGACGCGCCGGAGCAGAGGTGTGGCTTCCTCGGACTCGTTGTCTTGGTATTTCAGCACCGAAGCGAGATTGTTCATGATCATGAGCGTACTTGGGTGCTCCGGCCCGAGGCTTCTACGGCATGCTTCGAGCGAGAAACGGTAACTTTCTTCTGATTGCGCGTACTTTTGTTGTTGTTGGAGGACCCATGCAAGCTGCATGAGACTGTCGAGGGTCTTGCGATTATCCGGACCAAAGATCTTCGATTGGATGCTCACCAGCTGCATGTACTTGTCTTCGGCTTCCAAGAAATCTTCTTGTTCACGATAGACCAGCGCCAGGTTCCACAACGTCTGCAAAGTCTCTTCGTGCTCGGGTCCGTAGTGCACAGTCCTGTAGTCCAATATCCGCTTGTAGATAGGTTCATTCTCGTGATATTTTCCCTGCTGGCCAAGGAGAAATGCAAGAGAGTTGAGACTGTCTTGGATTCCTTTCTCATCTTCGCCCGAGGCCAGCCGAAGCTCCAATTCCTGACGACGGAATCTCTCAGCGTCCTCATACCTCGCTTGGTCCTGGAAACCGTTAGCAAGACTATCAAGTGTCTGCAGCCGTTCTGATTCTTTGTTTTCATTCAAGTGAGTGGACATATCCAAGGTCTCGTTATCCAGCTTGTCTCCCTCTTCAAAATCTCCGGACTTCCTTAAGGCCACGGCAAGGTTACGCCGAGTCCGCATAGTATGAGGATGAGTAGGCCCAATGACTTTATCCTGCAGCTCCAAGACGACCTTGAATTCAGTCACCGCCTGTCGGTAGTCTTCTCTGTCGAAAGTGGAACACGCTAGATTGTGCATGACAATCACAGTGGAAGGATGAGAGACACCTAGAATTTCCTGTTCGATACGCAGGGCTTTCCTATAGGTGTCTTCTGCTTTCTGATGATTACCTTGACGGGCATAAACTGTTGCTAGATTGCTCACAGTTATCAGCGTGTCGGGATGGCGATCGCCAAGCAATTCCAATCGATCCTTCAGCAAAGCGTTGTACATCCGCTCTGCTTCATCCAGTCGATGTTGATCTCTTACAGCACCGGCTAGTTCCCCGCGCGTGATAAAGATGTCTGGGTGGAATCGTCCTAAGGCAAGCTGGCCCTTATCCAAGGCTTCCTGATGCAGCTGTTCGGCCTCCGCAAATCTGCGCTGATTAGAAAGCACACGTGCGACATTGTTCATTGCAATAAAGACGTCCGCCTGCATCCCAATATCCTCCGGTTTCCCATTCAAGAGTCTTTGCTTTTCAACGAGTTCTCGGCGGTGGATTTCCTCGGCTTCTCTGTACTGACCAAGAGTTTGCAGATCAGACCCCAAAGCATTCAAGCTCTCATGTGTGGCCCGATGGCCAATACCAAAGACCTTCTCCCTTGACTTCAGGATCTGCCTCTGTAGAAGCATTGCATCGTGGTACCTGCCGCGTTTGTGTATAGTGCGTGCATAGCTTGCGGTGGCGGACAGCGTGTCTGGATGCTCAGAGCCATACAAACGCTCAAAAATCTGCATCGACTCCACAGCTCTCAGCTCTGAGGCCTCGTACCTGCCTTGCATCCTGAGGAAATTTGACATACTGAGTAAAAGAGATGCTTTTGCGTGTAGTGACGTGTCCTGAATTACAACAGCACTGGAGCGAAGGACCTCTTCCGCATGTGGAAAGTAAACTCTGCAGGTCGGCCAACTCTCAAAGAAGCCATCTGGAAATCTGTCGGATACCGCCTCTAACGCTCGTGCTGCAATGATATCGCGTTTGTTTTCGTATTCGCTAAGCCAGCCCCGGACAGCCACTGTGACTAGACCGTGGACACTGCATGCGTAGCGGTGCGTGTCCAAAGTGACAAGGGAAAATGCTTCCAACAGACCCATCGCCTCTTCGAATTCGAACTCATCTTCTTCGTCTGCGATCAACAAGGAGAACGGGATTCCTTGCTGGTCTAGAAAGCTCATCACTGATAGAATCTCAGCAGCTCGCGGATTCTCCGTCTTGATGTAGTTGAACGATATCCACCACGTCGTCACGACCGACTCTAGGGGTCTTGTTTCTCTACCATGGTAATTGGATCGTTGGCCAAGAAGCCTAATTCTGGTTGACTCACTGCCACGGTATAGCTTGATGTATTCGGCGACAGTTTTGTGTCTTTTCGCCATAAAAGCTACGGCTTGGGAGATCGCTAATGGCAGATAAACCAATTCCGCGAGGAGTTCAAGCTGCTCGGTCTCTGTACTCTCAGCTCTGATCCTCTGACCAAGCAGTGCTTGAGCTTCTTGCACATCCATAGAAGGTACGGTTAAGGGGGCTCGGTCAAGAGCCAGGTCCATGCCAATGTCCCTATTTCTTGTCGTGTAGAGTATTGATCCTTTGGAAGTTTGGGGAATATACTCTCTCAAAGCTTTGCCAGCATAGGTGAAAGTCTCAAAGAACACATTGCGGTCATCTACGTTGTCGACAACCATTAGCCATCTACACTCATACTTAGCCTCCAGCCAGTCGCGGACAAGCTGGAGTACGTCTGCATTCGGGTCATCTCTGCCCGGTATCTGGCATTCAGAAGCGATGCGCTTATAAGATTCGACGAATCTCGCTGCATTACCAGCGTGAACCCAGAAAACTGATGTGCTTGCAGACCGTCCCCTCTCTCGGTAGGCGTACTCCAAAGCAATCTGGGATTTCCTGCACCGTCACCTGCGTCAGAAAGGGCAAAAGGAATATTCCGATGGCCATAGACCATGACTTACACCCAGACCTTGAAGACTTTACTTACCCAACACCACCTAGTCCACACAAGACGGCCGTCGGCACAGCATCCGACTTTGCTGCAAGCTTGGATTCCAGAGCCGACATCACCGCAATGCGTCCAACGAAGTCAGGATTCCGTCCTATAGATACCATCCATAGAACCTTGTCTAAAAAGCTGGCATTATCGTTAACCTGATCCTTCAAGCCTGCCATGTGCTTCAGATCGCTCAGCAGCGACGTCTGCTCAAGCTGCCGCTCAAGGATTGACACGGTATTTGCTTGCACTTGGCTTGATGTGGATCTTCGAAGAATTAGTAGGAACGACGACAGCCACATTAAGTTTCTGGAGTAGGCAATAGCGAATTTCTGGGGTGAAACAATACCTCGTATCAGCCTGCAATTGAAGGCTCAGAGTTCCGACAAGACTATCTAAAACGCCTTGTAACTCTTCAATTTGATCGGAACGCTTTAGCGACTTGAACGCTTTTCCTGCGTTCTTCGCCCAATTCTGCTTCTGACCATCGCTCTTTAGATCGTCCAAAAAATCGGACAAGGCCTGCGCCTGAGTCTGACATCGTGCCAGGCTCTGACCGCTCAAGACTTCTTGATTTGAGGACTTGTTCAACGTTTCAAGGACATTTGTAAGGTCTGAAAGACGGTCGGCTTGCGCAGCGAGCTTTTTCGGCAAGCCAGAGCCTGATGCGTATGCCCGTATTCGACTGCATAGCTTCACCGTGAAGTCAATGAACTGTACTACATTGGTAGCTATACCGAAAGCAACAATCGCCTCTGCACCCGACATTGCTGTGGCTACATAATATCAAGAAGCCGTTCGATTGAAGAAAAGAGCGTGTCGCTGGTGCACAGCCTACAATTACGAATGAAGCTAGACTAGCCCTACGAAACGAAGCGCAAAAGGGGAAAGGATGTTGACTAGCATGCGATGCTTTATATGATGTAGGTCAAGTTGCAGAGTACAAAACGGGTATCGTTTAAGTTAGGTATGGGATTGGGTCTTACTAGGGTATCGCTTTTTGAATAGTAGAAAACGCCTCGCTATGCAGATCAATGTTATGCAATTCGCGGCTTCCTCAACCCTCACATAAGATCAGAAATCCCTTCAGGCCATGAACCCCATATGATGGCCTTGTTCGGTAATCTGCCCCCGACCGGTGCAAGCACTTTCAGCTTGGTTTTTTTCTCATCTACATCCGCAATGTATATGAACCCCATCACGCTGGCATCACGGATATTCTCTTGGGTATCATCAGGATGGGTATTGACTATGGTGAGTATCGCATTTTGTAACTGCGGAGACGGTTGAATTTTGTCGAAGATGGTGGAGGTGTTATCTTCTGCCACGTCACCAGGCATTAACGATTTGAGCAGGTCATCGATTGCTGGACGACATTAGTCAAATCAGACAATACAGCCACAGTAAGGCCCACTTACGCTCGGCCAGCTTGTATATGCTCAGCTGATGAAAGTCAAGTTGTTGCGTATGGGGACTTAACGTGGTGTTGGCGTCGCCAAAGAAGTACTCTCGAATTTGAGATTGGCGAAGTTGCTGTAGGTATGACTCGTCTCGATCGACACATCCGCCTGACTTGTCCACTTTGACCACAGCAATGGTCTCCCCAGCGCCGGTCTTCTGGCCGTTGAAGCGTCGGAGCATGTCACTATACAGTCTTTCGGAGCCAAGAACTACTACTATGCTGACTGCCATGAAATTAAGCAAGTGCGTTCAGGTCGGAGGTTTCATCCTAGAGAATCTCACCTGAGAACTCTGAGATGATGTGCTGAATCATTTCATAACCGCCTTTGCCCTGACTGATGACACCTGGTGTGTCAATGATGACCCCTGTCTCTTTGGCTTCACCATCATCCTGCAGCCGGTTCATCACGGATAATGCGAGCCGAGTCACAATGGGTTTGTAGACAAAAGTTTTCTCTTCCGGATTTGCTAGTCCCATATAGTATACCAGAGGCAACTTGACGGGCACTTGGCTAGGCCCATTCATTGGACTGCTTCCCCACCCACTCTCCACGTCCATGACAGAAGTAAACGTCGTGGCAGAGAGTGTTCCAGGTATGCTCAACATGCCTTCTTTTGTATCAAGATTGACCACCACAGGCTGACGACCAACCTTCGTCGCGTATGCTGTGAGTATCTTGACTAGACTTGTCTTTCCTGCATTCTCTGAGCCCACTATCAGTACCCGAGGTCCATCTCTTCCTTCTGAACTTGCTTGATCTCGCAAGCTCTCTAGGGCAAAATGTAGATTTGCGTAGATCATCATGGGGGTCTCTTCGGCGATGTAATCGACTTGGCAGTCGCCGACGACCTCGATACGACAGCCATGCCAGGTGTAGATGGCCGCTTTAATGCCTGTGAAGGTATACGTTTGTTTGATAGGTAGCTCGGTGCCGAAAAGCTCAGCAGTACCTGAAAGGAGCTGCCAAAAATTGGTTAGTGTTCCCAATCGAAGAATGGAGACGAGAGCGCTCGAACTGGGGCTCCATACCCGAACCTCGACTTTCGTACCAAAAGCGACCTCGAATCTCCATTCAGTTTGCTCCTTGAGCTCATGAACAGTCGGCGTCACGACAGTCTCAACAGGAGCAGACAACTCAAGCCCAGGTAAAGACATCTTGGAGGTGTCGGCATGCCCTGCAAGGGTAATTCTGGGAGCTTTTGCGGCCCGACTCTTCTCCGGCGTCTCCAGCGTCTGCGCTTGATGACAATCCAACTTAAGGTCCTTCACTCCATTCACAACGCCGTTCATGTCAGACTTTTTCTGCATTTTTAGGATTGCTTGCCCAGCTGATGTGATCTGTATGACAACTCTGATGTCCGATGTTGCCCAGGTCCTTAGACACTCCCCACGGTCTCTAATCTGCCTGCTGTGGTTCTCGGATTTCTGTATCGCGCGTATAAAATATTGCAAGGCAAAGTTGCATCTACATACCCTTAGTGACAGAGTTGCCGTTGGAATTCCTCATGTGTTGTATTCACTTAGAATTTTGTTGTTGTTGTTGTTGTTGTTGTACACGGAAGGTGGCCTTGTGAAGCGTGATCCGTAGGGTATCAGGCGGTTTGAACCTTTCGAAAAGGCACAAGCATGGAATACTAAGGCAAAATAGGTGTGTTAGTTCTATGATGGACAAACAAATACCTACAGACCTAATGTAGAGGTGTCGTGGCATATGTCCTTACCCGCGTCACTGTCTCACAACTTCAGTACTCCTCAGAATTGGGTCCTCCACTAATCCAGAAAACCTGCAGTGATGGTCTGTTCAAAAGTGGATTGCATGCATGTATGAAAATTTCATGCTATCTTGCATGTGATATGGTGCGTGATCACGAGAATCGATCGTGCGCTATATGCTTTAGAAGTTAGATTGCCCAAAACAGACGATTCATAACTAAGCGTTGATGTATGTTCGATTCAGAGACGATGTATAAAAGAAGGTTTGATATACTCCTCGACTTGGACTAAAAACCATCATATCCATCTGATGGGAGAAACGCAGGGCATTCATTCGCTGACAGCTGCTCATAGACTGACAGTCTTGGAGTAACAAAACACCACTTCCTCCGGTAACACAGGCTCTACTACTTCTGCTTGTTTGAAAGGCTCAACTTTCCTTAATACCCTTTGCTCATTTCTCATTCTCACTACGATCCTCTTTCTAGCTCAAAGTTCCTCCTACCTTTGAGTGCCGGCGTAGTTCTCCCTTTCAATGCTTAGCAGACTTGCCCTCCTGTTCTTAGTTTGCCACCAATAGGTAAGAAATACTATTAACGCCTGTTATATCCACTGAACAGGCTCTCGTATCCATTCAGCCGAAATCTGTGTATAAACAATAGTCAATGATATCAAGATTAGCTGATGCCATGTGATCATTCATCACTTACATATTTATGCCACGTATCTTTAACTTATCTACAGCACGCTTCTAAGCCTCGCTAGACTATACCACGACTAAAGGACGCTAATGCAATCGCCTCAAGCTCTCTACCAGCTCTCTTACGCCTTCCAACCCACCTGCCTTAATGCCCACATCGCCCAACCCTCCCACCACACTCTCTTGCGACTCCTCATTCAGATTCAAAAACCCCTCGATCAACTCTCCATCCACAAATCGATATGGTTCCTCAGCCTCTCGAACCTGATTTTTGAAACCTCTGTACGTGTTGAAAGACACATCTCCTAGACTACTCACCATCGGCGCCAACGCAGCTTGCAAGCGCATCAATAGGTCACGGTGTGTAGGTGCTATCAGCCCAAAAAGGTAGATGCTGCCTTCTACAGTCCCCATGAAAGCTTTTGGCGTCACTGGAGCAGGAGCCCGGCTATCCGTCTCGCTGACTTCAAAACTACGGATTCGATTTACCAACTCGCCTAATCTCAATTCACTAGTTACCTCCAGCCTTCGCCTGTCATCGCTCGTGACGCCGCCCATGTTCTGATGCAGCACCATCAAGTTGCCCTCAGCATCGGCTTGGAGCCATGTGTCTTCCCCAACATGAGCGACAGCAGTTGCCCAAGATGTTTGGTAGTGGCGGGCCGTTTCCGTGAGGGCGTCATTGAGTCCGGCGGAACCCGGGGTGTAGGATGTTATTGAGACAGATTTCATTAAGTCGGCGATTGCGATCTGAGAGCCGTGGACGGAGATGTCAATGGGAGCGGTGGAGGTACGATAAGTGGCACGCTTGGTGAGATGCGAATTTTCGAGGGAATATATCACGATCTGATGGATACGTCAGCTGTCCAACTTATGGTAGGATTTGTAAGAAGGGGCCGAAACGCGTACTGTCTTTACGAGCGCTGCGACAATGTTGCCCGAGATTGCGCCAAGCGCTCTACAGGCGCCTTTGATAGGCAATTCCGTAATGATTTTGAGGGTTCGTTCTGAAGTGACCGCAAATACAAGGATCCTGCCGCGTATCGAGTCCGGTTCTTCGTCGTTCAGATAAGCAGTCCCAACAACAAAGCGTTCGACAAGCGCCCCGGAATCTTCGCGAATGTCGGCTCTGATAACGCTCTCCACTAGCTCTTCTTCGTTGAGAGCGTAAGTGTCAAGTTCTTTGAAATGAATCTCGTCTGCGAGCTTGAAGTGACTCTTCACAGTTTCTTGTGATTGACGTAATGATCTTTGTATTGTTCCTATGCCGAATACTTTCAGCTTCGGCGAGTATGCTAGTCTTCGTACAGTCTCTCCCACCGGCAGGGTCTGAACGTGTGTTGTGCGCTCTGTATCCACAAGGGCGATCCTGACATCTTCAGGTGTAGCTATGGCGATGGCACCAGGGTACGCCTCAGAATCAAAAGGACAAATGCACGATGATTTTTCAGCTGTGACGGCGGAATACACGATACGGCCTTCAGAGCCGTAAATCAGGCTCGGATGCTCGCAAGTGGCAAAGACATTTGACAAACCATCGCCCCTTGGCAGAGCCTTAAAATTTGCCTGCTGTGTGCCAAGTACGGTGACTTTCTTCGAAGTGAGTGTAAAACTAGTGAGATTGGTGGAAAAGGTGATGACTTCGCCATTGGCCATGGCGATAAATAGAGTAGGCGGCTGTTCTGCGAGGACCTGGGTCAATAGAATAGATCTCGGTACTGAGACTGCCTCATCGCTGACGACGACTTTCTGCAGTGTTTCGAGGGTATCAATCTTGAGTATTGCAACCGCGGCGCTCTGCCAGAAGCCTGCTATGCAGATGTCCGACGAGACATGCGGAACATGGATGCAAGCGATCTGACCCTCCTCTGCGAATTCTCTTCTTGCACAGACCTTTAGATCTTCTTGCAAATCTAGTACCAGGGCTTCCAGGCCTTTGACTGACAGCACAAGGATCCGGTCGTTCGCAGATGCGGCCGTGATTGTATTGCCATCGGACCCGGACCATTCACAGAGAACCATACCATTTTCTAACTCAATCAAGCGAGCCGACGATGCCGTAACTTGGAGCAGCCGGCCATTTGAAAGATTCGCAGCAAGTAGAGTGCCTTCTGACAAGGATAAGCTCTTGTATTCCGTTTTCTCTTCCACCTCTCCATCTGCTCGGAACTGTAACAGCCTTGTCTCGCCGACGAAGGATATGACGAGTAGATCTACAAGATCGCTTGCATCGCTTGACCGCAACGAGAAGAGATCCGTGGCATGATCCATCTCTCCCAGGACACCTTGCTCCTCTAAACCCACTCCACTTCGGACACTTCGGAGGCTACCGTCTTGAAACGCTCCAGATCCGGTGACGATACGGGCTTGCCCCGATGAGTACTCATTGGTCTGTCCTTCGCCTGACCGATTGCCCATGTCCATGATGGTAAAATCTAGGACAGGCGCGATGTTCGAGATCGTCTGTACCACCTTAATGCCTTGCTCTAGAATCTTGAAAACTTGCGAGTCCCCTTGATGGGACCCAACAAACATATATCCGCCGTCTAAATAGACAAGTACGGAGGCCTGCGATGTCTGTCCGATTATATCAAGCTTCCAACCTGTGACGTCGCCCTCATTCTCCAATAGAAGCATAAGGAAGTAGAGTTTCCCAAAGTCATCTGCAATGAGCCATCGCTGATTGTCAATCTTTGCCCAAGCCACAAATTGCGTTGCTTCCTCAAGTGGATTGTCCAGAATTTCTCCATTGAGGTCATCAAGATATGTAATTGAAGGTTCAGCAAGGATGAGCAACCCATCTGTCTATCTGTAAGTTTATGAACGACGGCAAGGACTGGACAAGGCATACAAGCTGGGGCAGGCACAGCTATTAGATGGCTAGCCCCAAGCTCTAAGTCGTCTCTTACGGCAACAACCCTATCAAGGTCTGCGCTACCTGGTTCCCCACTGACACCAGCAGCATATTCCACTTTCCTGACAGTCAAGCATACTTTTTGTTGGTTATCTTCGTAGAGAAAGGCGAGTTTCAGCTGTTCGGCACTTCCTTGTCGAGGGTACAAAAAGGTTGAAGACCGGACAGACAAGTCGGATATTCTTGCAGGTACAGGATCACCCAGAGTTCCAGGCTCACCTATGCCCTTTTTCTTGCCCTGCTGATGTATGGGTAATATAGTGACAATGCCGTCGTAAAGTAGAAGCGCAAAGAATCTCCTGGTAGGATCTACCAGGCAGCGATCTTCCGTCTGAGAATCTCTTGCAGTCTTGTCGGCGTGGTCTTGATAGCTCTTCTCCGTCCGCAATTGCCGCGCCTGTGAATCCCAGGAGACCGTAAAGTACATGTATCGATCTGTGCCAACGAAGAGGTGTTCAGTTGAGGAATTGGCCGGACATAGCTTCTCCAGCATAGTGACCTTGCCGTAAACATTTCTCGTATGAGCCAGCGCTAAGCCATCTGGTGTCTGATTGTAGATTTCGAGCCGATTGGCTTTGCTAATACACAGTCACCTCCGAGCCCCATCCATGACATCGGAGGCGAGAACTCACGCTAAAACCAGTGATTCTTCATCTGGAGATAAAATTTTGAGTTTTATGGCATGCCGCACACTAGTACCACGGTGTATAGGAGCAAGATATGCCATGACTGCAGGGAATGATACTCTTCGAAGGGAGTCAAAGTGAGAAACGCAAGCCCGAAGCCTCGAACTTACTTACTTCACCGATAACAGCGGCACGGACGATAATCATGCATAAACGCGCGGTATGACGGTCATATTTAAGCGCGTTAATATTTTCTGTGCCCACAAATTGAAATATCTATCATGTTCAAGGTATCATTCGCCAACAGTCATCATGCCTCGTAATAGGAAAAAATCAGCTACCGTTAAAGGCAAGCCCGATCAGCCTGCGCGAGTAGACTCCACACAGAATGAGCAGCTACTTCCCGAAGAAGAAACACCTCCCGAAGACTTACCACCTCTCCAACCTAATCCACCTCTGCCAAACGCGTCCTTTAGTAGCATTAAAGATCAGCTCCGAGCGGCTCGAAATAGGCTTACTGTTGTTGAGAATGGACCAGGCAGCCTGAAGGACGACGATCTCAAGGAGAAACACCGCGAGATCTGGCAGCGTGTGGGGTACTACTCCAAACATCCAAACCACAATGCTACGGCCATAGATGAAGCTCACATCAAATCAATGATGGAGAAGAGCCATAAGCTAGGGAAAGTCGTAGCTAAATATCGCTTACTCGTCAACAAGCCAACGGGTAAACGTGCCATGATGATACAGTATCCCAATCGTAAGGTTGGTCAAGAGTATCGTGCAGCGTCTGGAAACAAGCCTTCGGAAATACGCATAAAGCCCAAGTGTGGTCTTGTTGAGGTCGACATTCCTGTGGACATTCACGACAATTACCACAAGGAGAAAGGAGTCGAGTTCGGAGAAGCCATGCGTAAGAGTCGGTTGCTGCAGGAAGGAGGATCATACAGTCTTGGTGGCGGTCTCGGAATGAGTGCAAAGATAATGTCGAAAAGTGACCGCCGGCTGCCTCCACCAGAAGGACCATCACATGAAAAACTCTTGGAAAATTTTGATGATGCCAACAACAAGGGCCATGTAATGAACAAGATTACTCTAGGCGGTCAAATCTATCCATTCAAAAGCGGCGATCCAATCTACATGGCAGCAACTTTCAAAGACGGTTGGTACCCCAGATCCGGTCGCTACAGACTCTTCTGCTAAAATTTACAGGTATCTGCACTTGGACGAAGATGGATGCAATTGTCCAACTACGAACCCAATTCAGCCACATTGATGCGCTAAATGAGGCAAAGAAGACCATGTTTCGATCAGAGCGTGGTCCGGACATTCGAGATAACGTTGAAGAAGAACCCGAAGCCAGGGCTGTCAATATGGCTGTCAAGTCTGCCGAAGGAAGCGAGGAGGACATGTACGGAGGGATGAGAGCGACTGCTAAGCTCCTGCGCGATATGAGAGATGAGCCCTGGCAGCGATTGGCTTGGGTTGATCAGGATGTAATCTATGTGAAGGACCACTCACTGGAGCAAAGCTAACTCTTTCCAGGAACCAGAGTCATACGAAGTCTACAACCATGCCCTAGTCTACCAAGATCCAGATAACGCCCCTCAGCTCGTCTCGGAAATGACCAACGAGCAATACCTCGACAGCATCAGCTGTCCTCGCATCGATCCGATCAAACAGGGCCAAAAAGTCATGGCCCAGGTTGAAGACCCTCTCTTCGACGCTGAGGATGGCGACGAGAAGATCGAGATTTCTGACGACTCCGAAAACGACGGCAACGACGAAGAAGATGAGGAAGAATACGAAACATTGCCCGAAGGTGCGATTTGCCCGGACGACTGCGTCGCGGAGAGACGGATAGAACGTATCGCTAGAGCAATCTGTGTCCACCCAATCAATGAGCAAGCCTTCTACGAAGGCCAAATGAAGCATAAATTCCTCAATGATCCGAAATGGGCCAGTCACTCATTTCTCCTCCCCAGCGATCGTCACTACATCTACTACAAATATCGCATCGCCGAGAACAGAGCTGGTCGAGGCATTGACCCCGATTACGACACGTTTGAGGTGGCGGCCGAACCTCGAGGCCGTCATTCGAGCAGAGCTTGAGGGCTGTGTGGTACGAGTGTGACAATAGTTTTTTTAATAGATAGCGACAGAGGAACTTCAGGCATAGCGGCCAAAAATCTCCTGCATGGCGGAAGGTGTACAGGCTTCTTCTTTCGAGATACCCTACATAGCGTTGCAAAATACTCAGCCAAATAGACAAGAATCAATGAACGTCCAAATCAAACCACTTACACCATGCCACGCAATACGGTCGACGGATACTCGACCAGGCAATTTTCGTAGGCCCAGGATTTTCGACCCTCAAAGTATCCCAATCATCGTAGTCTCGAAACGCTTGGACACATCCATCTTACTCAACGCTCAAAGATGCTTACCAGTTTTCCATACATCCCCCCCCCCCCCCCCGAATCTTGTCAAAGCATGTCGCGAAGCCCAGAATGTCCGCCTCAACCTCTAAGCTCTCGTTGTCATTCTGTTCAGTCTTCCAATTCCCGTCCAATGCACCGTCCAGTCACAAAACGATCTTTCTAGAGGTGGACAACCCTGGAAGATGCTCTGTAGTAGTGATAATATCAATTAAAATCCACTCTGCACGAATAACCCGCCGCCATCACCAAGCGAATTCAACTTCGCCAAACAAACCCTTTGCGCTCCTCTCCTCTCAGATCCCTCACGCTCGGACTCCAGAGCAGGTACTCCAAGTTGCCTTTTCGGATCAAGATCAGGTGGCGGCCTCTTCAGTGGGCGCCCTCCAAGTCCTCACATATAGTGGAAGACTTGATGGACTTTTGCATTGCTTTGTACCAGGCAGCAGGCCAATCTGGGTCTCGCCGACAGCCATTGTCGGGTAGACTCCGAGCGAACGCTGGGCAAGAAAGTTGTTCGGTAATGGCTTGGCGCCGTTGCGGAAGTTCCTCTCACTCAGAGTTCGGAATGAGTTTCTACGGTTGACGCTACAGGATAAATTTGACCAGGTGATACACAATGCATGAATATTCAAGGATTTTGAAACATAATGTGATGCGATAGCTTTGGAGCAGACCCCGCGATTTCAAATCTCAGGTAGGACAAGTATTGAATCACACAAGACTTCACTAGGGTAGCAAAGACAACAAGTCATACATGGCCACAAATACTAGTATCGCGGGGACAACAAGCTTTAAGTATTTCGTACAAAGCCAGCAATCTTCGATTTTTGGCACTTGCATAGCATGGATGCGAAGGGCATTATGCAGGGAAAGGGTTCGACGGCGATCATGCTCCTGAACACAAAATCTCAACAAGCTACGGCTTACGGCACCTTACCTATAGCGTGTCTTATCCTTCCCTTAGCTAAGCCAGACCCCAATGCCAGATGCTGTTCAACACTCAACCTTATGCTCTCTTTACCTTTTTTTCGGACTTCTCCTTGAGTAGCATACGAGCAAAAACGGACAGACTCTTCTTGTTCAAGAAATGCTAGACTTATAAAGGTGTAAAGCAAAACAAGCTTAGTATCACAGTATTCTTTCTAAAAGAAGCGCTATGCGCCAAGTGTGGGGGGATGCAGCATGCCTGAGACTGTCTAATAATGCTTTCACGAACCCGAATCTTGACAGCCACTATATGACTTATTCGAGTGCTCGTAGAGAGCAACGATTTTTCGACGTGCAAACTACCAACACGATTGGAAGTATTGGAAACATAGATATGCCAATGCTCGAGCGCCACGCTATGCATTTTGATTCTTTCGAGCTGAACAAGATGGTGAAAAAGATGCCCAGAGTAGCGGAACTCAAAAGACACCTACCAGCGGCGACTGAAACGGTATCAGGGATTGGCTGGGACACGAGGAAGGATCTGACTCACCTGTACGCCTCGGCGACTTTGGGTTGACGTTTCTTGAGCTTCGGCGTGTAATCGTCTTCTTGGCGTCTTTTGGAAGTATCTGCCTCATCAGAGGAGGAGTCTCGATTCCGTTTGCGGCTAATTGATTTCTCTGAGCGCGATTCGAGGGATGAAGGTGTTTGTCCATCTGTTGACAGGTTGAAGAGTCCATTAGCATTAGCATTGCCATTGCCATTGCTGTTGCTATGATCTACACCGTTACTGTTGTAGCTAAGGGAATTGGCAGGGGCAAGTCCGGCAGAGTGTGGGCTACCATGCGTTCCATCTGGATACGATCGCCGTCTGGAAGGCACCGGGGGCGGCGGAAGAGGAGAACCGAGATTTTGTTGTTTGAAACCCGAACCGTTGGCTTGGTGCTCTGGGGCTACTTCATCAGAGTCGGACTGTAATCGATGGTGGTCTCCACCAAGACTGGAATTAGGTTAGCAGATGCGCAGAGTCGCGTGTCACCGAGTAGTATACGGAAGATGAACCCACATGTCTGCTCTCGACGAGCTTCTACTACGTGACATATGCATATCATGAGGGGAGCTGTGACTAGTGTAATGGTCTGGCCAGGGTGTCGCTGTGACTGGCTTCGGCGCCCCGGTCACACCTAAAGCTGCAAGGACATCCTCGGTATCATGTCCATTTCTTATCGTTTTCTCGGAGGTCGCAGACTGCGGGGGTGTCTGGTATTCTTCTTTGATCTCGTGATCCTGGAGATGAGGTCGCTCTATTTTCACAGATTGTAGCGGAGACCCATGAACTGCATTCACTACCTTTCCCTTGCCTAGCTTTGCTTGAAGCTTCGCTTTGGTCTCTGCCAGTTCACGCTCCATCCTGTCTAGCGAGGTTTTCACTTCCAGAGAATCCTGGTTCATCGAAACAGTTCGCGATTGACTGCGAGAATCTCTATAAGTTTCATAACTTGACTCTGGATGGGTGTGACGTTGCTTGATGGTTAACAGGATATCATCAACAGGGATAATCTTGCCATCAGCTGAGAGATCAGAAAAAGCAACATCATCTGCATGTTCCTTGTCCCAGTACTTTGTGTCTTTGAAATGCTTAAGGAAAGCTTCGAGACCTGTTTCGTTCTGGTACTTTGACTTGCAGCAGCCTCCATCGTGAGATGCTGGCTGTGGGAAAGGTGCTAGAGCATCTGCAACAATAAAGTTTGCCGGTAAAGGTTGACTGATAAGATTGACAGGCTGCTGTGATACATTGCTAAATTGTAACGTAGCCTGCGGTAAGTCGGGTATGTCAAGAGAATTCAAGTCATCCTCTCCAAAATCGTAGTCCAGGATCTGAGCTTTGTGGGTGCTCGGTGAGATAGACCGAGATTTTCTAGATGCCGAGGATTGCGTTCGCTGGTCTGGTTGAACTGTGGCATTATTGCTAAAAGCCTGTTGATTGAATTGGACAGGAGTCGCTGAAGCTGAGGCTGACCTGAATTGTGATTGGTACATCTGGGAGTTGCCGGTATATTGAGAGGCCTGGACGGACGCTTGACTGGGGGTCTGAGAACCGTTTGCGTATCCCGTAGCTTGACCATGTGGCGCCATATATGGCTGTTGGTGATAGGGTGACCCTTGATGGTGGTGGTGTTGGTTACCTTGCTGATTGGCTTGCTGAGATTGATAGTACTGTTGCCATTGCTGATAGTACTGCGCTTGAGCAGGTGAGTGCGCCGAAAGCGGAGTGGCAGGGCTATGTGCCTGTTGATACTGTGGATTTTGAGGATATCCCGTTTGTCCATGGGGCGGCGGTGGATAACCTTGTGGCAAGACTTGCGGATGAGCAGGATTCGGAGTATGTTGATGTGCAGTTTTAGGGCGTCTCAGTGGGTTTTGAAAGGCCTGCGGGTTTGCCTTTCCTCTACATTCTGTATCAGAAAAGTTGTAAGGGAGCTAGATAAGAGACTTACGCTGGAACTTCGCGTATTGGTTCCGGGCAATCCATCGCGAAGTGGCCTGAGTTTCCACAGTTGAAGCATGGCTGAGGTACTCTCTGGGCGGGACTAGGTCCTTGGGCACGATGATACTGTGGCTGGCACGCTTGCTGGTAAATTCCGTACTGAGAAGTACCATATTGCTGAGGACCAGCTAGCTGCTGAGATGAAGTATGGACGGTTTGAGATCCATGATGGGGAGGAGAACCTTGCTGCTGGGTTGCATACTGTTGGGATTGATACGGCTGTGGTGCGTATTGTTGCTGGTAGCCATTGTGTCCTTGTTGAAGCTGATGAGACTGCTGCCGCGGATACTGTTGTGCTAGCGGTCCTTGTTGAGCTTGCTGATAGTGCTGTGTCGATTGGCCTTGCTGTAGTTGCTGATGACGTTGAGCTTGGTACGGTTGATTCTGCTGATGCTGCTGTTGCACAGGGTATTCTTGTAGTTGCTGCTGAAACTGCTGCGGAGGTTGATGATTTTGCGGTCTATGATACTGCTGAGCAGGGTGATTGTGCTGGGGATGTTGGTGTTGCTGATACTGCTGAGGTTGCTGGTACGGTTGTCCTTGCGCGTACTGTTGAGGTTGTTGATAATGCTGAGGCTGCTGATACTGTTGCTGCCACTGAGTGGCAGCCATCCTTGACAGCTACTACTTGAATTCTTGCTTCCTTTGCCGCTAGAAAAAAGGGGACACTGCCTCAGATCATGAAGACGACGGGCGATATCAGAAACTTTGGACTAGGGACTGTGTGTTCTCGGAAAAAGCTGATCTCTGGCAGGAGTAGGTTTGCAGTTGACAACCAGAGATACTAATGAAGCTCTTGATAAAAATGACCCATGACCATGTTTGGGAAATGGGAAGAAAGCCGACTGCGAACGAGTTCTGATTGAGACTAGTTCAAGGAGAACTCCTACAGGCCTCTGAATATCTGCGCACCCTATATTGCTCATCAACTTTAAGATGGTTTGACTGGTAGAAAACTTTGACAACAGTGGTTTTTATTAAAGGGGATAATGACTGTGGGAGCATGCAGCTTACATAGAAGATGTGGTGATTCCTCAAGCAAGAAAGTTGGAAAGAGCGAATTGGGAGGGTCTATATCGAGGGGCTAACGCCTTTCGGATAGCTTCCGCTCATGGAAAGTCAAATTTTGGCTGACCAGAGTACAACACCAACTGTAGGCTTTGTATCTCCGTCCTTTATTGTCTTCCCACCATGCAATGCAGTCCCATGTAGTGAAGTAAAGCTCACAATGATTTTGAGACATATTTTACAGCAGGCTTCCGCACTGCAAGAACAACAACAAGCCTTCCTGCATAGCAAAGTGGTCTGAGAGCATCTGTTTGTTTGGATTGGGAGGCAAAGACATGCCCGGTCTTCCAGGTATGTGTCCAACCTTCCTTTGCCCTTTGTGAAAAATATTGGTGTACTGACGATCTAATCTAGCAAGCGTCGATCTCGATGAATGTATCGAAAGACTCTACAAGAAAGAACTGCTTGCCGACTCGGTCATAGAGGCAATATGTGCCAAAACGAAGGAACTTTTAATGAAAGAGAGCAACGTTGTACATATCGCGGCACCAGTCACTGTGGTTGGAGACATACACGGGCAGTTCTTTGATATGATTGAGATTTTCAAAATAGGAGGGTTCTGTCCAGATACCAATTACCTTTTCTTGGGTGAGCAGTCCCCAAGAGTGTTCGCGTGCTCGGCAGAAACCCTCTCTTCAGCCAGTGTCTGTTTACAGCACGGGAAACCTCGCCACTTTGGCAATATAGCAACTCAGTCGCTAACGTCTTCTTCGTTTTAGGCGACTATGTAGATCGTGGCCTCTTCTCAGTCGAAACAATCTCCCTCCTAGTCTGCCTCAAACTGCGCTACCCCTCCAGGGTGCATTTGATTCGCGGCAATCACGAATCTCGAGGCGTGACACAATCCTATGGCTTTTACACCGAATGCAACCGCAAATACGGCAACGCCAACGTCTGGCACTACTTCACCGACATGTTCGACTTCCTCACCCTGTCCGTGGTGATCAACAACCAGATATTCTGTGTCCACGGCGGATTAAGTCCAAGCATACACAGCATCGACCAGATCAAGATTATCGATCGATTCAGGGAGATACCGCACGAAGGCCCGATGGCCGATCTAGTGTGGAGTGATCCGGATCCGGAAAGGGATGAGTTCTCGCTGTCACCCAGAGGCGCGGGCTACACCTTCGGTGCGCAAGTGGTGAAGAAGTTCCTGGAGGTCAACAAGATGAACCACATCCTCCGCGCGCACCAGCTCTGCCAGGAGGGATATCAAGTCCTGTACGACGACCGGCTGAGCACGGTCTGGAGCGCGCCGAATTACTGCTACAGGTGCGGGAACATGGCGAGCGTGCTCGAAGTCAGCGATCAGGGAGAGAGGTTTTTCAACGTCTTCGATGCCGCGCCGGAGAATGATCTGCATAGGGGGGAGCAGCAGAACCAGCCGAATCAGGACGGTCAGGGCGTTGTGGTGGAGTATTTTCTGTAATGATACCAAGGTTGCATTCAGGGCGGTGGAATCATGTATGCGAGGCATATCGAACGATTGTTCGATCGTCCCATCGTAAATATGCGAACGTCATACGCTTATTTCTGTCCCCACGCTAAGTAAAGTGCCACGCCCTCGTAAAGTGCCACGCCCGCACGACAGCCAAGAAAAACATAAAAAAATTCTATCTACATATATTCGCAAAGCCATTAGAGACCCCACGAGTTGCCTCAAAAAATGCCGTTCCCATTCCCATCTCAGGTCACAGAGTTGTCCCTCATCCAAATAGAGACCGATTTCATACCGAAGGTAGCCAAGCATAAGCTCCCATATCTCACACCGTCTTTCCTCCCAACCACCTATAAACAACGCTAAAATCCTTCCCTTTCTCCGAAGCCTCGACATCCTCATAGACGTCTCCCGCCCTCTCCCCCATCTCCACCTTCGCACCCACCCGCATCGCCTCCTCCATCGCCAGCCTCAAATCCTTCTTCATCAGTTCCACTCCGAAACCGCCGTCGTAGTCCTTCTCCGCCGGCGCTCCCGGGCTGATCCCCGGGACGGGGTTGTTGATCTCGCTGCTCCAACATCGGCCGCTGCTGCCGTTGATCAGTTCGCCGAGGATGTGCGGGTCGAGACCCCACCGCAGGCCGAGGTTCATGGCTTCGGCGGTCGCGATGTTGGAGACGGCGAGGAGGTAGTTGTTGGCCAACTTGCCGGATAGGCCGGCGCCTTGTCCGCCCAGGTGCAGGACTTTGGTGCCCATGAGCGCCAGTATCGGCGTTACCCTCTTCACCAGTCCTCCGGTTCTGCTGCTGGCGCCCAGCATGAAGGTCAAGGTGCCAGCCCGTGCGCCTACGACGCCGCCGGACATGGGGGCGTCGACAAAGCGACCTTGAGCCGTGCAGTGAACGGCGTTGGCGACTTCACGGGAGGAGGTGGGGTCGATGGTGGAGCAGTCTATGAAGAGGCGTTCTGAAGTCGGGGAGGAGGAGGATGGGGGCGGTGGAAGAGGTGGGTTGAGGATGTTGTGGAAGACATTCTTGACGTGGGAGGGCTCAGGGAGGACGGTGACTATGACTTCCTGCGTCTTCATGTGAGCAGTTGGCGATCTTGGTTGACGGTTGGATAGAAAATTTGGGAATGGCCATGTCAGAGGATTGGCTTTGATGTGGAATTCGAATCAGGGAAAGGGCTGCATGACGCGAGCTCCCAACTTAGATCATTGAGGTTGGAACATGCTCATCATACGGAAAATGCTTCACAATTCTTCCCAAGACGGGTCACGTACAGCTTTCTCCGCCACGGCTCTGGGCGAGCTTGCAATCTCTATGCCCATAAGGCCCATTTCGTTGTTCGAGGTTGAATTGTCCCTCGCAATGCCGACTTCGTTTATAAATTCGGCTGTAGCCTCTTTGTTGCGGTCATGTATGATCAATGTGTCGCTCGCGGGGATCTTTGCACGTAGGTTTTTGGCCATTGGGTACCCTGAGGAAGGCACGATCCAACCATCAGTTGGGGGCACGCTTTCGAGGAGATGGTGGGGCATGCAGGCGCGATAAGGAGAAGTGAAGCTCACCCATTCGCCCAAGACCTATGAAGCCCCATGTTGCTAAGTTTGAGGGTGTGGAAGCGAAAGAGCGTCTTTTCACAGATGATGGTGAGGATGCTGAGGGGCCTTTGCCTAACATGCAGAGGCGAGGACGAGGGAATCGGATAGATATGGTAGCGCTCATCTTGAACCTATGAGGGAAATGGCGACAGATGGTGGTGTTGAAGAGAGGAAAGAGAATGTGAAGCACGTGAGATATGGATAGGGAAAGTGAAAGATGGAGAGTGAGGGTGAAAAGCTGGGGAAGGTTCCAGAGCGGCGGATTGGAAGTTTGAGAGAGCGTTTGAGGGCTCGAGGGGTTCGTTCCATGCGAGTGACTTCGCTTTGAGTTACTACTTTACACTTTTATCCCTCGGCTGGTGATAAAGTATTAGGTAGTCAGTAGTAGTGTGTAGTTGGGACTGCTCTCTGATTAGAGCACAGAATTGATTAGGCTCAGCCAATGGAAGAAAGGAATAGATATAATAGGGTCCCGATATTTCCCGCACATGATCATAATATGTTCCCATACTAGTACTACAATTCTAAGCGGTTGACACACATGATTGCAGTGCATCGCACAATTCTGACAGGATGCGTGTGCTTTGTGCAGTAGTGATATGGTGGTGCAAATAGTGGGGGTTTGAGTGGTAAAAAGCCACTATCTATCCATTGGCACAGCCGCACAGAAGCCCGGGCCAAGTCACATGCCCTTTTCCGATAAAATCCCGAATCCTCACCATTCATTGGTGTATCTTGTAAAGTGCATTGATAGTAACAGCTGACATAAAAGAAAAGGGTCTATTCTCTTCGTGCATACCACAGATTGCAGGGATATTACTTGCGAATTCTACTCCTGGGGCGAGTAGGATAAACCCGTCATCCCCCATCCTGCAAGAGAGCTCCTCCAACGCCTGCCATACAAACATATTTGACAGTGCAGGACATACAAAAGGGTATGATGAGAAGGCAAGAGGAAGTTCACGACGCCTGTAGGCACTCAATGCTTGAATCTTGCGGATACCGATGAAACTGGGTCCCACCCATGGGCAATCCCTCGAGACTGGACAACTTAACCGGGCAGCACGAGTGGGATTATAGCTCTGCCTCTGATATCAGCAACACTCGACATCAGACAAGACGGCTTCATTTGCACATACCCGATAACCAACGTAGCCGCAACCCCGAGCAGAGCTCGCGTCCTCACTTTTTCCTTCTTCAATTCCTCCTCCAAGAGCCTAGCCTTCTTCGCGGGCTGAAGTTCATTATCGGCAGATCCATCGGACTCTGCGTCCATCTCCTCGGCTTTTCGTTTCGCCTTGGAGGAACTGCCTTCTCCATCTGCCTCCCTGGCCACTGCTACCATTGCTCTCGCCGTCTCTATCATCTCCTCCGGACGTTCTGGCAACGGCATTTCTGGATATCCCGTGGGCACTTTGATATCCACAACGGTACTTTCTTCTCTCTTAGTTTCTCCTCCCTCAGCGTCATCCGTGATCTCGACGTTCGATTTGACGCGAATGTCGAATGTTTTGCCGTCTGCTGATTCTGGCTTCACTGAGGACGTACCGTCAGGCGTGGTATCGTCTAGGGTAGCTTGTAGAGACGCGCTGGCCTCGCGCGCCGATGCGGCGTCTGCCTCTTTTGTGGCCTTGGTTGCCCTAGGCTTCTTCGTAGATTGTTTGGCAGGACTCGCGTTCTTGGCAGGAGAACTTCCTCTGGGTCTACCTCTTGATTTGGGTGTTGTAGCACGGCCGGTGGTACCATTCGGAGGTGGTAGGAGAGTCCTGTCATTTGCCGTAAATGTGAATTTTGGTGGTGTAGAGATGGCCTTCATCGTGGGATCGTCTGTACCTAAAGGGATCGAGGCTTCGTCGAGGAGGGCGTGAATCCATGGAACTATTCCGTAGTCCCGTGCAAGTTCAATTGCTGGATTGCTGTCAGTCACTCATCGTGCAAGTTCTACCGGAACAGCGCACCGTATAATTCAGAGACCCAAACATTGCCGGCGACCTCGTCTTGTGCCGTCGATGGCAGGCTCTTGACATAGTCGCGTTCTGAATTCTCCTCTGCATGCTTTGCCCATGGAAAGGCAGCCTTGAACATTCCAGTCGCACTGACATAGCCATCAGTGCTACGTCTCTAGAGGCACCATGACATCATCAACTATTGCTCTTCTTGGCGCAGCGACAACTTAAGCACACGTACCATGAGGAAATAGACCTCGGGCGTCGGCTGATTTTGATGCGGTGCGAATATCTCAGACCCTTTCAGATTACGTGGTAGCGGAGCGCGGAGGTGTGCATAGTCAAAAGGTCCTAGGTTTTCCGGCTTTGTAGCATTCGAGGTTCCGACCTGACCGGGTTTCACTGCTAGATTCGTCTGCCCTAGCCTGCGCTTCGCGACGAGTTCGCTGTCTATCGTGTGGTAACGGATTAGCAATGAAGGCGGACCCGGAAGTTGAGTGGAATCGTACGAGGTTGGGTCTTTTCCGGCGCGAGGAGAGGATTGCGCTTGCTTGGCAATGCTCGCTCCGAGGTCCCGTTGATCTGTGCATTCGACATTGCGACTGTGTCTCCAATCCTCTGTCGGTGTTATTGTTGATGTGCCGACCGACGTCGGTAAGCTTTCCGGGCGGGTGGCAAGCGCGTCACCAAGAAGTGATCTCAGGTTTGCCAGTTGACTTATCGCGTGCCTGATCGTGCACGGAATGGCGCGCTGGATATAATGTTGTGGCAGTGATGTTGTATATGAACTGTGTGATGGAAAAAAAAATGAAAGGCGGATGAGGTGTTGTTCCGCGTTCAGGCCAAATCGCCGGGCTAGCCTAGGGGGTGAATCTGGGGGAGGCAGGGTGTTGGAATGGGTGGCTGAAAGCAAATTTGTGGGCTGGCTAGACCTATCGCAAATGCCCGATCACAGGGCAATGAAAAATACTACGGGGTACTAAATGATGAAATCAATCCAACCGAGGTTCTTTCTGATGTAGTACAGAAATGATAATGTCGTCGTTGAGGTGTTGAGAACTCGAGAATCGAGGTCAGTGTTGACGATGGCTGTTTCAAGATATGCGTAGGGCGGAATTCCTGGCCGATTGGATCACTGAAGCGAAACCCCACCAATCCCAATCTTCAGACCTGAGCCTTTCATGTCTGCCCTATCACAAAATATACTGAGCTAGTTCAACAACAACAAACAACCCCCCTCATCCGGTATCTTCCTCAGTCCTTACAACAATATGGCCAACCAAGGCGAGGATGATCTCCAGGCGTCCACCACCGAAGGGTTCAAGGTCGGAGAGAAAAAGACGGTTGAGGAGTATGCAAAGCTCGGTGAGTGCATGAAGCTAAATATTTTTGACGACGGACCTCCACACACTTCCATATACCCGCTCCAAAAATCCGTTCGTCTGTTCCAAAGAAAAGAATGCCTTCCTTAAGAAGAATCAAATCTGTGCAAGATCTATATATCATGTTGGACAATCTCATGCCCTTGAAGCGATGCCAATTATCCTACTATGATGTCGAGAATCTCTTCGAGGGATCCATATGGGAATCCACTCGGAATTACACTCCACTTCTCTTCTCCTGCAAGCCATCTCCCAACCCCGAGTCGTCTTCTTGATCAAGTTCCCCCCGTCTTTTCCACACCTCTTGATAGATTCCCTCCTAACATCCGCACCCCCACCAGACCAAAACGACGAATCCCTCAACCGCTGGAAAGCCTCCCTCGGCATTTCCTCCTCCCCGGCCATCCACGTCGACCCCAAGGACCAGCGCCGCTGCGTCATCAAGTCCCTCGCCCTCGAAGTCGAAGGCCGCTCCGACATCACCATCGACCTGACCGCCCCCGGTTCCGTCGAGGCGCTCAAGTCGAAACCCTTCACCATCAAGGAGGGGGCCAAGTTCCGCATGAAGGCGAACTTCGTCGTCCAGCACGATGTGCTGAGCGGGTTGAAGTACTTGCAGGTCACGAAGAGGAAGGGGATCAGGGTTGCGAAGAATGAGGAGATGATTGTAAGTGCCCTGATTTCGGGAGGATGTAGTCGGAATTGAGGGCTAATGAGACTGCCTGGTAGGGCTCGTTCGCGCCGAATACACAGGATAAGTCTGTGTATGAGAAAAAGTGTAAGTCTTCGCATTAATTTTCTGGCGCATTCCATCTAACAAGTTTCTCCCTAGTCGAGCCAGATGAGGCGCCGACAGGCATGCTGGCTAGAGGACATTATGAGGCTGTTTCGAAGTTCGCGGACGATGACGGTCATGATTATTTGAAGTTTGAATGGTCATTCGATATTACGAAGGAATGGAAATGAGCATGGTAATATTGCATGGTTGAACACTAGCGAATAATGTATTTGCAGAGCATAGACCCTTGCCGCCATCAATGCCGGTATCTTCAGACATGAAATGATGAGAGAGCGCATGCTGCGCAGTGTGGAATGATCGTCGAGCTCCATCGCCTATGATGAAATCCAGAACCTCCCTCATCGCCCGGATCTCCATTCTTGAAAGTGTCCCCCAGCGCCGGCTGATTCTAATATGAATTCTGCAAGTCAGATCGTGTAAGATGGTAAGAGGCGGTAAACTCACTGAGCGATAGTAACAATGCTATTCCTGCTCGCTTGCCGCAGCCCTGGAAGTTGGCGCTGAAGGTTTGACATAGTAATCAGAGCGACAAGCCTTGAAGTCGACAATATGACGTTTGCTGCCAACTCTCAACGCGTATTGCGCAAATATCAGATCAAAAAGGAAGTCCTTTGGCATCTCCTGTCTGCGCTCCTCGACCAACTTGCTGGGAGTCAGAATACATTTGCATGCCATGTAGTCGACTAGGAGTCTCCGTAGTGGAGCCGTGTCGGGCGTATCATCGTAGACTTTATGAAGGTGTTTCGTCGAGAATTCGTGGGTTACTTCTATCTGGTCGATCACAATATCGATAGCCAAATTCTGTAGATCCGGGATGCCGTACTTCTCTCCAAAAATATAGAGACCAGATAGTGAAGAGGCTATGACACCTCCCTCAATCTCATTATTCGTCAAGATGCTGTCCGTGTACACCCACAGCTGGAAAAGCTTGAACACGGCGATGCTCTCGTCAGGGAGCTCGAGGACCTGCTCCCGAGCTTCCAGGAAGTTGCCCTCGAACTTCGCATTGAAGAAGGGAGAGACATTGCAGAGAGTCCTCTTGTGCATCCTGAATTCCTCTTGACTCGAGCCAACCTTCACGATGACTATGGTATCGAAGGAGTCACTGCGGATAGTCAAATTGTTCAGCTTTCTCGTTTTGCGGTGCAGAGAATTACCGGTCGATTCGGGGCTTCTTGTTCACATGCCCTGTAGAATTTCCCGAGTCCTCCGACATCTTGGCTGTTATTATGTAACCGGCGATGATGTGTTGAGATGTAAATAAGAAATAGGAAATAAATGCGGAGAATTTGAATCTTGGAAGTGGATTTTGCGGGTTGTTGTTAGAATGAGGAAGGCACGATGTTGTCATTCGAAACGGTGACAAACGCGGCTGAAGTGATTTTGCGTCAGCGCACTTGAAGGACTCGATCGAAAAGAGCAGATGTATCGCTTATAGCGTGTGGCCAACAGTTGATCCAGCAGCGACATAGTAGACCTCTCCAGGATGGCATTGCTAGGATCTTACAAGCCGATCACCCTCCTCCTCCCTCTCGCTCTCACTTTCTTCTTCCTCACTACTTTCTTCCTCACTCTCACTTTCCGTCTCCTCCTCCGTACTTCCTTCCTCACTCTCCTCTTCTTCAGCCAGCCAGGCATCTAAGGTCTTATCCTTCCCCCCTCCAACCCCAAGATTCCCCAATCCCTTCTTCTCAACCGCCTTATCCAACTCCCTCGCCGCAGGCACATCTTTCCTCTCCCCGTAGACTTCCTTTACCGGACCCTCATCCCTCAGCTTAGCATCCGGTTCTTCCCCTTCCTTAACCCACTCGGGCAAGCTCTCATACCCCATAACACCCTCTGTACCCGCTGCCTCAACGCCGATGACAAGACTACTTGAGCCGATCAGAAGACCTTTTCGATTCTCGGATGGAGAGGGTGTGTGTGGGACGGGCTTTGGGGCGAGCAGGAGCAGGGAGGCAAGTTGGGTGGACTGAGGATTGGACAGGAGGGCTCGATAGACACGGGTGCGATCTCGGAGGTCGTAGGAGACATCATAGCGCGTTAAATGTAGGATATAGTTCCAGAGGAGAGGAATAGGATGGGTGGACTCTTGCTTTGGTTCTGGCCCCGACTGATCGGTTGATTGCGGCGTGTGAGGGTCTTGCCAGCCATTCTCTTCAGCTGGGGTTGCAACGTAAAGTGAAGCATCCTCGACACCTTGGCTTGACGGAGCGTCTGGTGCTTCTTCTCTTTGGGCTGGAGTGGTATCAAGAAGATAATGCAGATAGACCTTGGCAGCGAGAAGGACAATTTGCAGCTTAGCTGCCTCAGACTCGTCGGCAAAACCTTTGGCAAGAATGCGGAGAACGTCGGGGGCAATATTTTCTTCTTCTGGTAAACCTGAAAACTCGCCAACGAGCCAGACAATGGTTGCTCTGGCTTCAGGGTTTGTCGTAGTATCTAAACTCTTCGCCAACCTGATCACTGTTTGCACGTGCGCTTGCGGATCTTGCTGGATCAGATGACGTATTACTGTCAATGATTCGGCTACAAGGTTTCCATCTTGGCTTGAAAGTTGGCTTAGTAGAAGCTGTAAGCATCGCCTCGAAGCCGCGCTCTCGCTTTGGGCACATCGTCCGATGGCCCGCACACTTTCTTGCACCAGTGCAGTATCCGTAGCTTGCGTGAAATGCTCCAACTCGCTTAAGATCATCTCTTTGATGAGTAGCTCGCAGTGCGGGAATATCAAGGTCAAAATCTCGAACTTGAGGCGCGAAATATCTGGAGAGTCTGTAGCTCGCACTAGGAAATGGCCCGCGTATCTGACAAACGACTCTGGTCGAACTAGGCAGACAGCGACGATATTGTTCATTGCAACGTGTTGAATATCTTGTGGAGCTCTCAACAAGGCCACCAGGGGTCCAATTGCAGCGTCGATATACTCAGTGGTACCGAGATAGAGGAAGCAGCGAGTCGTCGACACAATTACCGCAGAATTCCGGCTTGACAGCAAAGGCTTGCAGGCTTTGAGGAAAATCTCCAAATCAGGATCCAGCATTTGGACTTCTTCTCCGGAACTGTCGTCCTCTTGCTCACTGACGTCGTCCTCATAGAAACTTTTGCTCTTACCCTTCTTCACCTTCTTAGTCCGCACCGGAAAGCACCTGCGTGCGTAAAATGTCAAAAGCCTCAAAGTAGCAAGCTGGCCCCACTCGTCCATGTCAACCAGCTTCCTGACAAGTCCTCTGTAATGTTTGTGAATGAGATCTATGCGATCCGGGCAAACCTCCAGGAATGCAGTGACTGCAGGCCCTACCACATAGTATTGCTTGTCTCCAAGCAGATTTGAGACGTAGTCCAGGAGTTGGGGCAGAGTATTGGGATCCAATCTATAGCACTTTGGTATTGCGAGAGCAGCGGCCTTCCGCACGATGGGACTCATATCTGCACAGCCTTTCTTTATTCCGAGAGAGACTATCTGGCTGATGACAGGTACCTTGATGCCAGACATGACTCGTAGCGCCATTGCACGAACCTGCGGGCTTTGATCACTGAGAGACTTCTGTATGGTATTAATGGAGAGCAACGCAAGGTCCGGCTCTGACTCCGCATAATGCAGGAGATAAATATAAACGAGCTTTTTGATCTCGATATTTGGACTGGCAACATTTTTTACTACTGCCGAAAAGAAAGGAAGACAGGGTTTAGAACGGTACATCATCTGTACTTCCAATATCAGAGAATGACCCGGTTTAAAGGTGGCGAAAATCCTACGCTGATGACCTTCCGCAGGCCTTCCAGGATTTCCCTGTCATTACGGCTGTCCAGTAGTTTCTTCGTTTGGGCAAAAGGCAAGTCTCTGTTTGAAGGGCGGGAATTGACAGTTCTTGCAGAGCCAGCAGACTGTGCAGCCTCCAGTGTCAATTCGCGTGCTGGGGTCAGAATCAGCCCTGCTGGTATCAGTGAGTTCATGATCCAAACCTGTATCCAGCATGGATGATATCTTCGAGATCGATTCCATGGCTGCTTTTGATGGGAGAGATGGCCTCCAATGCTTCGCTCCTTCCCAAAGATTGATATTTCAATATCCACCTATCAGTAGTACTGCTTAGTAAAATCGAAGGTAACTCCCATTGGCTGAGAGTGGTAAGTCTTGGCACCAAGATGCACCAAAGAATGACGAGCATAATAGTATAAGTTGCGTATGCAACCACAAATTGCAAAATCTAAACATTTGACTGACGATCCAGTTCCGGGTCCTATTCTACTATTCAATCAGATAAGAAGCAGCTTTGATTCCTGAACAGCCAGCCCGCATGATGGCGACATCACACAAGATTCCCACCTTTCCCCGGTCAATACGTTCATTCTGAAAACAGGTCGAGAGACCGAGCAAAGCATCTCAAGATGCCTCATCCCCATAGTCCTATAGCATTAGCGCCAATGCCATGCACAGACTTCATCAACTTCATACTACGCCACCACACATCGCCCACAGCTCTCATCATCTGCTCCACTCGCGAAGCTTTCCTCGAAGAATTACAAGCTTGTATTAACCATTTTCATCCTGATGATCTGACAGCAGACCCAAGCAATGAGTCTCCGTCCAACGACAGCAATCCAACACCACACCCTCTCTTAGTCCCAACAATCCATCTCATAGCCAAGTCAAGGTCTGTCAATCTAGCATTCACGCCTACATTGCCTCATCTACGAGCGTATTTGGCAACTTACATCCCGAGTCCCGATCCTCCATCGACCGCTTCCACTTTTACCAAGCCAGGGTCGCAGTATCCAATGCTTGCGGTGTGGGGCTTGGCCAATCTTCACCGCTCGACTGCCGAGCACTCTGCACAGGGCTTGTCCCGCTCTCTTGCTGCGGCTGTTGAGACGGCGGAACTTCACGGGCAGAGACTGGTGCTGGCGGAGTCGACAGCATTGAGTGGGGAAGTTGAGGATGAGGGTAGTGGCAGTGCAGGGGATCCGTGGAGGGAGCAAGTGCCGCTTCTGAGTGGGAGCGTACGGTATGGAGGAGAGGACAGGGTGTGGGCTGGAAAAACGGTGGAGGTTGGAAGGGTGGTGGGGCGGTGGTGTCGGTTTGTCATGGTTGGCGACGAAGGTTGAGAGAGAAACACCATAGATAAATCGAGATGTAAACAACGCTAAATTGTTGCATGAGAAATATTCTATTTAAGAGACTAGAAATATAATCAGAAAGAGACATAGTACTTGCTCAACCCTTGCTTGAAAACATCTTCCGACACAACTTCGTACGGCCCTTCATCTTTCCCGTAAAGTCCAGTCTGCCCGTAAGGGCCTTTGCTTGAGCGATTCTTATCCGGTGGCCACCTTCCATCAGACGCGGCCTCAGCGATATCCAGGTTGCCATGTACGCGATAGCGACGAGGTTCGAAGATCCAGTTGTTGACGAAGATCTCAATGTCCAGTTCTACGCCCTCTTTTTCACGCAGGCTCATGAGAGACCGAGCTTGTTCAAGAATGTGCCAAAATTTGTTTTTTGCCGTTTCTGATGTCTTTAACGACACCGCATGACGACCACACACGGTACCGGTTCGAATCTGCATTTCGCCGCTCCAGTTGACGGAGGTTTCGGCGAAGAGGTCCTCGCAGATCGAAGGCAGGGAAATGGACAGGTTCCTCAAGCAAGGGCATTCGAGGATCTTGGGGCAGAGATGCTGCTTTTCACCACGCAAAGTAGACGGATCCGGATGCTCGAAGCCATTGGCTGTCAGCGGCGAGTGCTCTAAGATTTCTAACGTCTCGTCCGAAGAGTTGGCGAGGGCCCCGATGCCGTCAATCGTGACTGAGGCGGTACCCGTGATGTGTAGAGTTCGTAGGTTGACCGCCGTATGGGATATGGCAATAAGATCGTCATCAGTCAGCGGCATGAAGTTCGATTGCCCGAATATCTTCAATCGCTTGAGCCTACTGAAGTCCACGCGCGGAGAGCTCAGTGGCTTGTTGTCGATTTGGTTCGTAGCATTGTCTATCTGTGACTGCTTGAGATCAACGGCTAGGAGCTCCAGCGATGAAATGCTATGGCGGTCTTCGTTTCGGCCGAGCAGCCGCGACCAGTCTTCCGTACTCCCGTACCTTAACGCAGTCCATGGGAGCGTCACGTAATCCAACTTGGTGCAACGGCGAAGTATTCCGAAGATCATGGCGTTTGTTTCCGCGCCATAGTACCCGACGAACCAAATCCTGCGCACGCACAATGCCAGAGCCGGGTTGCTCTCGAAGAGTTGGAGCGTCTTTCTCAGGGAGTGGTAGGGATCACGATAGACGGCAATGCTTGAAGCGTCTTTCTGGACGGTGTGGAGTGTCCGAGACTGCATCCATCTAAACGGCGAAAAGTCAGCTATCGTCACAAAGGATGTGGTGTGGCAGCGTGATCACCTTTCGCTTCCTTTCCAACGTGTTATGTATAGATTCCTAAGGGAATACTCGGATGCCCACTGGTGGCATCGTCGATTGACTTGTCGAATTTCATTGGCAGCAATCCACTTCAGTGTGTCTGCGGGCACCTGGCCTCTGATCACGCGCTGCATTCGTACATCTTGTAGAGGTTCGGGTGCTTGGCTGAGACCGTAGGTGTATCGCGCATTTTCGTGAATGTTGAATTCCGCGGCTTCTTCGAGGATGGCCGAGAGTAGCTCGTAAGGGAGATTGTTGATGCTTGCTGGCATGCTTGTGCTTTGTGATGTCAAAGTATGAGACGAAGGAAGTGATACTTGAGAGTCAGTGAGCGCTGGATGTTAGCAAGCATCTATGGGGCGTTCAGTCTGGTCTTATATCCCCAGCAAGGCGGGCTTCCAGCTCGGAGGAAGCCCCGCTTGCATCATTTAAGTTATGAAGAGTTTGCAGCATCATGGGGTCACTCTGAAATGCTATTAGTCAATCGCTTGAAAGACTACGACATTTTGAATTTTTAAGAAGTCGGCTTGACATAAAATGGGGGTAACAGTATTCTCGATGATTGGCCGAGGCTCCGGCTCCGGTGTTTAGGTAAGCAGAGGCATCCTTGGCGCTCGGATGACAACATTCGCATAAGGAAACATGCCTCCCGAGCCTCCTCTATTTTTGACTCGACTACGCTGATTGCTTTGTCGGCGACAAGTTGTCGCCGATTTAGATGTTGGAGCATCTATTCACTCTCGAGAAGTGAATAACTTCTATACATCATCCGTCCTTAGGGATAGGGCAGGCATCCTTTGCCATGCGAAAGTTCCAACAGTTCTTCACTCAGGGTCTTGATACTGTGCAACTTTGAAGATGAAGGAGTAGAATCTCATGAAGGAAACAACAGAGCCTTTTTCTCTGTTTAGGACGGAAACATAATGATATGTTGATAGCTGACACCATCGTGTTCAAGTCCGAAGAACCATCGTCGAGTTGTTGATGGTCTCACAGCATGAGCAATAGTTCCTGAAAATGGATGACTTGAAAGAGACCCTCAGGTTATCCGGACGCTAGAATCTCTCATACCCCTTGGGACAAGTAGCAACACTTATCCTGTACTCCGCTGTCGATGATACGAGAGATCTGCCCTTCACTCCATCTAAGATCCTCAGCAAAATCCATCTTATCAAGGCCTTTCTGGCCATTCAGGCACCTCTAATAGCATTATACCATTTTTCCAGCCAGACCTTGCTTTGACCGCAAAGATCCTCCTATTGCTTTTGCTCGCGCTAGGCGCTTTGTTGACGTGAGGCCAGATCGCTTTGACGATTTGACATCGCTTAGATGTCCTACATCGGCCTCTTGCGGCTGGACCAAGACAATGATATATGGTTCATGTCCAGCGAATGCCATCGGGTCGACGATGTCTCTTGAATACAGCATCCAAATATCGACTTCGAACCGGGTCTGGTATGCTGTCGATCCAACTAGACTCCATATGCGAGCCTGAAGGAATATGGTTTTCCAAGTACCAAACCTGACACTCAGTGAGGAGCTCTTTTGCCCCAATAAGTCTAAGAGGAGCTAGCTCACTGCTCACGAGGCCAGAGGGTCGATGTGGACCTTTATGATAGTGTACAGGCCGGGGAGCTGCTATTCGCTAGGGTTGAAGAGACAAGAGGAGTGGATGTAGGTTGTTCGTACCTTCTTGTTTCAGACGGTGAAGATCCAGAGTACTGCTTCCGACGAAGGATAGGGAATAATAATATCTTGTTCAAGTTGAACTTAGGGATGGAAAGTGGCAGCTTGAAAAGCATATTTCTGGGGCTGGTGGCGTTGTGTAAATACATCATTGCCTCTTCAGCAAAGGAAATTTGATGAAACTGAATGAGATGTATCTAAGGTAGTCTCCAACCCAATTATCTCGCACAGTCAGTTCAGTCGACTTATTATAAATGGCCGATCGCGGGCTTCTTGCATCGCAGTCAATCCTCCGTCTACCACCCAGTCAGGCTGCTCAGCAACACCTTCTAATCCCCACTGCTCGCCTCTGTCTTTACAATAGTTGCCCCCGGGCTTGATCTCGGCAGGGTCTGGTGAGGAGGAGGTACGTTCCCCTCCGGATCCTGCAACGCCTCCAGCAACAGAGTCCTCAACCACCAATACTCCGAAATCTAAAAGTCCCCCATCAGCCACCGCAGGCCGTGTTACTCTGCGGATACAATTACTCACCCATTCCACAATCAAATCCTGCCTGTGTGATTTCGGAGTCAGTATGAATCTTCCATATTCAGACTGCGTATGTTTCATTTCTGTGACAGGGTCTGCGACTCAAGACGCGGCGTGAATCAGGCAAAGATGGCTCGGAAAAGGCAACTCACTCCCAACCACACGCTCTCGACAGTTGACGCACGAACTTGTAATTCTCATCGTCGCTTTCCAGAGTGTCGATGAGGTGCTCTTGGGCAGGTATGGCCCCACAGTGTCGGATGCAGTCCTCGATTTCGATGAAGACCTTGGCCTCCGTCAGGTACGGCCGGAAGTCCTGAACCATGTGGCTGGCGACCCTGATGGCCAGCTTGTAGGCGGGTTCCTCGATCTTGCTGGCGGAACGAGTAACGAATGGGCGGAGGGGTAGGGGCGACAGGGGTGAGCCCAGGGTTAACGTGGGGACGTCGTCGCTCATGTTTTTTTATCGACACCGCTGAACGATAGGTTTGGATGCGGTACTGATTTTGAACGACTTTTTTCCATTTGAAGTGGTACCTGGAGACCTTTTTTGTAGTTACTGTGGCACGAAGATATGGAAAGTCATGCGGAGGAATAGACGATAATGTTTATTTGAGAAAAATAAACAATTCCGGATACAGCGTGTGGCACCCTCTTCCTGCAACCCATTTGAAGTATTAGCCAGTTCATGTTGATAGGAAACACCAATGGCAAAGCTCGCGGTGGAGGACTTCCAAGAATTGCACAGGACTAGCGCTGCTCCAAGTCAGTCAGGTCCACAAACGAAAACCACCTGCCGCCGATGAGATATCTGCACCTCCAATTGAGTATGGTCCTTTCCCGTCCATATTTTCGTTTCCTTGGAGCCATCGCGACCATTACTTGGCTTGATCATTCGAAGTCTCAAGTGACGGACCGCCGTCAATGTACCATCCCAGAGGCAAGCGAGTCGTAGAAAGCCATGCTTGGACTCTGATGGGATTCTCTACATCTCCCCACTTTGAGTCGTCAGTCTTACTTGCTGCTTGAACACTGAAGCCACATTTGAATGCTCCGTGGTGCAGAAATGAATCCTCTTCGTGCAGAGCTGCAAACAGTGTTTCGAATGCGTTCCATTGGCCTCTGTTTTGGACATGGCGCTAGTCATGGTCAGAGGAAGCTCGAATCGTGGTCGCTGGAATATTAATGACATCGCGAAGACTGCTCATTCTCTTCAGCACCGTCCACACGTCTTCGCTGATCCGAAAGACCTTGCTGCGTTCAGATCCCATGGCACCATTTCGAGTGACTTGTTTATAGATAAAAAGCCACATTCTTTCCACATTATGTATAGTGCAGATTTGCAAAGGACATCAAGTCCCAGATTGATTGAAGGACATGGGTTGTACGCTCAACAGGGTCCATAAATGACTTGAACGAGAGTGAAAGCCGATGAAATTACGTTTGAGGCATGAAGCTTGTAGGTGAGGTGTATATAAAATAGAATGATCATGAGCTGATATCCATCTAGCCTTACTCTTTTTCACAGACAATACAGCAACCAAGGTTTGAAACAATATTGACGCGTCCACGGTTGCGACATGCCTACCTTCCAAATAAGAGTACCGATACGCGTCAAAACAACGTGCGTGCCAGCTATTAGAGTACAAGAGGACTTCAATTCACAGGAACTCTGTTGTCGACCACGTGAAAATAGGGTACGAACAGGGGTGGGCAGAGAAAAATTAAAAAACGAAGAATATCGCCCTCTTAAGCTTTTATATCAAGACTTATTAAATATACGTACGCCAAGCGACTCGGCTAGGAATATACATGGAAAAGGCTGGATGTGGCTATGATCATTTACAAGCTAACGATGGCATGTCGATTTAAAGTAAACATAGATAGTATTCTATTCATACTGCATTACACAACTGATACCCACATGGTTTAGACCCTGACATCTCGAGATGTCTGATATCGTCCTCGAGGGGTTTAGGTGACCGCCAGTCGTCACACGCTACTAAGTCCCTGACCGTTGAGGACCTCGTCATAGCTTCTCTCAGTCCTCCAAGCGATTCAACTCTCCTAAAGCTCTAATTTCCAATCGAAACAGTGACTGGATGAAGATTTCAAGGAAAGGTAGCCCACAGGAGCCTTCCCAAACTTCCAGTTCTGCCTTCCATGGAAGCGGTGTGATTCCTCGAGACTTGGGGGCAGGTATATAAGGCGGGTGCAGTCTCTCAGTCTTCCGATTTCTCTTGGTCTTCTGGTTGATCCTGTTGGCAAGCTCTCCTATTTTAGCAAGATCGCCCGAACGGCAATTTCTTTCCGGTAAGCACGACCTTGGTGCTGAATGAAATCTCAAGAGAGAACTCTGGTGCGGCTACCCTTTGGTTTGGCAGGAGCGATGTATGTCTTGCATGTCGATGAAGTTACAATGCGTTTCCAGATAGTCAAGGTCTCTCAGAATGTAAAAGCATGTTTGGAAAACGCTCTTATAGAGCGTTCTTTAGCAATGGCAGGATCTCTGCTTGGGCGTTGTCCAACAGTATCACACCGGGACAGTGGGTGTGCAAAGCTCAAGGACGCAAGACAACATTTGATGGGCTGCGACTTTATCAATGAAAGCATGTAGCTGTTCAATCGAGACTTCGCTGGACGAGCGGTGGGAATCACGTGGTGGGACCATGCGTACCTTCCTTGCAAAAGATACAAATTGGCTGGATCCTAAACCCGTCATACACCTGCCACAACAATGAAACCATTGACCTCTTTCTCGACCCAAAAGCAGGTGCTATCCCAGCAGTAGTAGTAGCGTAACTACATAAACAATTCTCGCCCCCAAAACATTTCTTCCTTCTTCATCTTCCCAACTACATCTTCCATCCCTCCAGAACAGCCCTCAATGCTATTAGCAATAGCATTTTGAGATTCAACATGCTTATGTTTCTGCCACATCATCGATCAAAATCTTCGTGATGCCTTGCCGAAGTTGCAGCCATGTCTGCTCAGCCCATGTCACTGTCTTGTTGTTGCAGGCTTCACGCACAATACTGTGTACAGTCTCTCCAGATTAGCCACTCTTGAAATAGGACTGATGCATGGTCACCTACAGTAGCCTCCTAGCTATCGAGCTCTCCGCCGCCGCCAGCGTCTGCCTTCCTCCTGACCCTCCTCTTGATCATCCTCTCCCTCCTCCTCCTCCCGTGCCATTCCAAGCCATCCCAAGCCATCCCACCTCGTTCCTTCGGCACCTCCGCCTACATCCAGCGAGACACCTTTGGCACACATGCTTCTCATCTTGCTCTGGCCTGCATTTGTTCAACACGTCTGACAACCTCCCGAACTTCCCAATCTTGCCCTCTCAGCTCCCTACATACCTATACAAGCGGAGCAGTACTGCTTCCATCAGCAATACCACTTGCAGGCTGCAGAGACTTGGAAGACTTCTTCTTAGTCGAACTCAGACCGTGCTGACCGGTGAAGCCTGAGGATCTCCTTTGTCGAGCAAACCGTTCGGCAACAGCGGAAACTGCACGCAACTGTCATCATTGTTCAATCGAAGGCTCCTGATAAAACCGGCATAGGCTAGCAGCAGCTTCAAGCAAGTTACACGTCGTTTTCAAAGGCCAGTGATAGTGTTCCCTTCGTCCTGCCCCCAGCAAGTTTTCCTATGTGCTTTTTTCCCTTTCCTTTGCGGTCATGTTCGCTCGAGGACTCAATGATGATCCCAAGTGTCATCCTTGTGGGAGCCCAATGTATCGTTTGGGTCTCGATGATTAAGTTTCTTGGAGTGCCTGAGATGAGAGGAAGAGGACGACACGGTTGAAATATTTGAGGCGGGCTTTTGCTAATTAGTGTTTTTGGGGCAAAGTTTGCGTCGTCCCAACATTTTTCGCCAAGCCAACTTTATCCTCTATCGCCACCTCGCGAGTTAGAAGAAGGATGATGGGATTCGTGTGGGTAGAAGAGGATGTTATTCTATGATGGAGGAAGCCTGGATATACCCCCCGCTATGACTAAGCAGCTGCTAGAGACTTCAGGCTGCACCTGCCAACTGAGAGCCTTGTGTAGTATAGCTGTGCTTGGCAGAGAATTTGACGATAGTGAAAGCAAGACCAATGAATAAATGTTTGAGGCATGAAGATTGTACGTCAGATGTGTATAAGATAGAATTTTCGTCAGCTGAGATCCATCTACACTTTATAACAGCTAAAGAAACCAACATTTGACACAATATTGTCGTGTCCACCGTTGTGACATGCCTTCCTTCTCGATGAAAGTACCGATACACGTTGGAACAGCGTGCATGCCAGCTAGAGTACAAGAGGACTTCAGTTCACAGGAAACCCTATTGTCAATGGGAGGTTGACACTTCCTTTGCAAATCTCTCGTCCTTAGCCACATTTTCTCCTCGCGGATAAACGATAAAGGGTCGAGATAAGGCGCTTGATAGTGGTGAAGTGGGATTTGCAATTTACTAAGATCTGCTCCGGTATCTAGGGTCACTCGTACGTTACGGTTAGCCTCACCAAAACTGTACCTAAGGTAGGTAAGATAGGTAGGTACCTAGGTACCTTTCAATACAATACAACTCTATCAATACAACACAGATTTGAATAAATCTTGAGCTTTCGGAAATCGCATTCTACGCCAAACTATTTCCTTACAAAGCGGTGGAGCGAAAGATTGCAAATCCGTGCTCATATTAAGGTCCTTTGGGGAATGGACACCCCCACTTTTAAAATCCGGAGGCGTGACATCCACTCTACGGCCAATCAAGCAAAAGACGGCGACGTTATTATTATTTCAACTTATCCCTAGCACTTTGGCTAGACGGTTCATCGGGCTCGAATAGGTCTCAGACGGCGTCACATTTAAGAATTCTAAGCCTCACCTAAAAGGTCCAGTACCATGTTGTAGACCTAGGATTTTGAGGGTACCAGAGATGATTTGCGACCTAACGGAGTTGCTTGGAAATCTTTTGCCGCCTAGGGGGCTGCAGGTGGCGGTTCGTTCTTTGACTGGCCGTATCTTAGTGGACTTGCTGCGCAATCTTGCCCAAATAGGTTTAGCATTGGTCGAAGATCGGATTTTGCGCGGAAGAAGCCAAAAAATCTGGGCAATATGTGTGACGTCGAGGATTAGCTTTCAGAAGTACTAAACTAGTTGCATACATAACTCTCACCCTTGGGTGCGGTACGTTGCATGTCAGAACCGGTCTCAATACCTTTCGATTATAAGAATGCCCTTCTTCACCATTACTACATTTTCTTTCACTGACTCTTCAAGTGTACGAAATCCTCTAACATTATCAGGCTTCCAATTCCTCAGCCTTGTCCCGGTCTATACTTACCTGATTCGGTCAATCGCTAAGCAGATACTGCTGACAAAGATGCGGGATGTCCTGGGGGCGCAAGATAGGGGCGCAACGCAAGATTCGCTTATTTTACCTCCTTACCCAAATAAGTATGGTAACCCCACCAAAATTAGGGTAGCTGGGTAGGATATCTACAATATGATGTCGTAAACACGTCGCAAACACGTCGCAATCACTCCATAAGGCCTATATGTAAAAATTTCTGGATGTATGACGTAATGAGTAGTTACTTCATGCTTATTCCTTGCTCCCAACGAGTTCCCCTAGCAAATAGCCCGCCTGTAGAATACGTCGCTGCTGAGACTCCCTCTCATCGACATCCTCACTGGGTATCAGATTCGACTTAGACTTCTTCTTATTGGGCTGCATAGCAGGCTGGAGTGTAGCATTCAACGTAGGTCCTCGGGATCTTTTCTGCGAGAGACCTTTCTCTTGCTCCCACGCCTTCTTTTCCTTGATTTGACGGCCTGAACTAGACTTCATAAGTACTGGTGGAGCGGAGGAGGAAGGCGGAGCAGTAGAGAACGTAGGCACACTGTTCTTGCTCCCTTTGGGCCGACCGCGAGGTTTCTGAGACTGTAGAACTGGCTGGGGAGGCTGTAGGAGTGGCTGAGTAGTTGGAGGAGCTAGCTGAACAGTAGGAGAAGACGGGGAAGGACGGGGAGGGGGGNATGGTCTGAGATGCATTTGATGTTATTGGTGGAGCCATGTTTGTCGGGATGTCCTGGGGGCGCAAGATAGGGGCGCAACGCAAGATTCGCTTATTTTACCTCCTTACCCAAATAAGTATGGTAACCCCACCAAAATTAGGGTAGCTGGGTAGGATATCTACAATATGATGTCGCAAACACGTCGCAATCACTCCATAAGGCCTATATGTAAAAATTTCTGGATGTATGACGTAATGAGTAGTTACTTCATGCTTATTCCTTGCTCCCAACGAGTTCCCCTAGCAAATAGCCCGCCTCTAGAATACGTCGCTGCTGAGACTCCCTCTCATCGACATCCTCACTGGGTATCAGATTCGACTTAGACTTCTTCTTATTGGGATGCATAGCAGGCTGGAGTGTAGCATTCAACGTAGGTCCTCGGGATCTTTTCTGCGAGAGACCTTTCTCTTGCTCCCACGCATTCTTTTCCTTGATTTGACGGCCTGAACTAGACTTCATAAGTACTGGTGGAGCGGAGGAGGAAGGCGGAGCAGTAGAGAACGTAGGCACACTGTTCTTGCTCCCTTTGGGCCGACCGCGAGGTTTCTGAGACTGTAGAACTGGCTGGGGAGGCTGTAGGAATGGCTGAGTAGTTGGAGGAGCTAGCTGAACAGTAGGAGAAGACGGGGAAGGACGGGGAGGGGGGCGGAAGGCTGGTGGGGGTGGAATTTGATAGATAGGCTTTGATACCTGCTTCTCCTGCTTCTCTCGCCCTCGGGCCTCCTTTTCAGAGACCTCTATAGCAAGTAACTTGCGCGCATTAGCCTTATCATGCTTTTTCCTCTCCTGCAGAGCTAACCAAGCTGCCTGCTTAGTAGGAGGGGGGGCTGGGAGGGGGGGATGCGATCGATTGCACGTTGAAGGATAGGATGGAGGTCTTCTTCAAGGTAGGGATGGGGGACCCAGGTAGGCGTTGCGGCCGCGCTGGGAGGGCCGTTGACGGCGACGGTGAGGTCTGTAAGAAGGGAGGGAGGTGCGTCTGTGGTGGGATCTATGGTGGGATCCATGGTTGCGATTGTTGTGGGGGGGTTGTGGATATTTGGTTGACTTGGTGTGGGATTGATTAGACTATTTGAATGATGCAATTGGAACTATCGGTGTGTGTTACCAAGGTACTTAAATTTTGGTGGGGCTACCATACTAATTTAAGTTAGTGGGTAAAATTAAGCGAATCTTGCGTTGCGCCCCTATCTTGCGCCCCCAGGACATCCCGGCACCACTGGATGATATCTACTCCTTCAAGAAATTCTTTCACCATTTGGAAAGAGCACTTATTCGAGCCCGAATTGATATATTGATATAAAGCTATGGCCATTTACCTTGGTCCGCAGCCAGGGAACGGACGAAATCCACTATTCCATACTCGAGAGTAGGTTGAATACCCCGTGACTGGGCTGGCTGTCTTTGAGAATTGTCCAACAAATCAAGAGTTCGCAGTTTCCTTACATTCTGGGCACGATAAAGTAGTTCCATCTGCCTGAGCACTTTCTTTGTCCGAATCTATCATCAGAACGCCGAGCTTGGGCGTTGCAGCTTGTTCTGAAGTCCTATAGAGCGGTGTTCACAGGCGTTGGGTCTCTCTATTTTCTTCCATCCGAATTGGGAAAAGGCTTTAAGCAAATCCTGCTCGCCATCGTTTTCTACTATTGCTAGATCGGGAGAACGTCACCCTCCTCCTATGGAAACATTCGCGGACACGAAAAACGAATGGAAGGACGTGGTTTTCTCGCTGAGTACCTAGCTGAGTAGCGATGCAGACTCGACACGTCGGAGCAAATGACATCGATATCAGAAGTATAATGCGCCATACCAGTATGCGAAAAGGCGTCCTTGCCGAATGCGACGTTTGAGCTCTCCTGTGCTTGCGCATACGTCCACGGTTTCAAGGAACGCATGTCGCCAATACGCCGAATGTTCCGTCACGAAGCCACTCTTCCTTGCAAATGTCGAGCAATTGCCCTCTTCCCTCCTATAATATAAGTGTTTTGAAGCACCCTCTCATATCGTTCTGCGATCAATTTCTATGGGACTTCTTCCGTTCCCTCGTTCAGATGCGGTCTTCATATGGGGGCGGTCTGACCTTTCTCTTCACAGCCTTAACATCTCAGCTTTCCCTTCCCTCCTCTCTTACACTAACAAATTCAAATCTGACCGACCCCAGCGCTCCGCTTCTGTTGACAGCGCAAAACTCTACTAGTCTCAACACCTTCCCTTCAGTGTCTTCAAAAAGTGGCATTACTTGTATGAAAGTTCACGGCGAAAACCTGAAAACAGACAGCTGCCGCAATGCCTGGCAAAAGATCCCCCGCACTCCAAACACTCAACGGTTCATCCCCCGGAAGAGGTCGGGTGAAGCTTCGTCGGCAGACGTGGTGTTGCCTATCCGTTACTTGAGCGATGATGGAATCTGCGCTATCGTGCGTCGCGCTTGCTTTTCGTTGGCCTTGTATTCCAACCCTGAACAATGTTTCAAAGCTGTCAAATATGCAAGCGGGACGAAGAATACTAGTTACTATCTGTTGAAGATTCCAAGGCCTAAAAACTATACGATGCAGAGCTGAAGCTGACTCCGAACCTCTCGCTCAGGACCTCACTTTATCCAAGAATTCCGATAGTGACATGGTTACCGAGGATCTAATATCACAAAAGGCCGATGCAGTTCTCAAACAATGCGTAGTGCGGCAGAGAACGGGTGGGATCGCTGTTGATTTCTGTAAGCCCCTTCTTGCCATCTCAAGATCCGATCACAAGCAGGCAGCAAACCTTCTACCGAGCCTCGAGCTATCCTAGCCAGCTAGCACTGACTCTTCACCTACACTAGCTTGTGCAAACGACCTGAAGATTACCGTCAGAAGCTACGAACCTTCGGTCGACTGTGAACCCAGACCGAATTGGACCCCGTCAGAAGACGACTGTCAGGCAGTGCTTACGAAAGTGCCAGCCTCTAGGGATCGCTTCCTTTTTGGAAATGGCCATAGTTGGCGTACAGTTCCTGGTACGCTTCCAAGAGAGTTCTATATTGGTGAGTCTGAGATTTGAACTTGACTTCTGAAAAACTTCCCTCGATCAATATCATGTTCAGCTTGAGCGATCGGTATCATACCCTGTTCCATTCTCCTCTTCATTCTGCAGTCTCCCACTTATGTCTTGTTTCAGTCGGGACCGAAGACTGACACCCTGACAGAGCCAACGATGCCTATATCCTGTCACATCCTGGTCAATATGCCACAGGGTGTAGAACCCACGTTGGCTTCGTGGTTCGACATATGGGCAGCTGGGGTAGCGGTGAATACCATGTGCATCAAACATGGCTTTACGGGTACAGCACTTTGGCTAGGTAGGTCTGTTTGCAGCACACCATCCGCTGCTTCAAGGAGTTCTTCTGACCACCCGTGGATCTCGGGGCTAATTTTGGCTATCTCAGGGGACGATGAACAGATTACAATCACGCTAGACGCAGTAGGCACTGGGGTAGCACATAACGTCTCTGATGTAGTCGAGTCGAGTCGAAGAGCTTGACACCGGTCTCTGTAACAACATTCATTGCGCCACACTCACACGCGTTAACGGTAAAAGCCACCCAGGACCTATTACAAGCACGCTTCGCAACATGCCAATCTCTTAACCCCCTTCTCCTTTGCAGGGAGTACTAGTACCCGACACAGCTCATGTGCCCCAGCGCGTCTTTTCGCAAAACCGTAAGTACCCAACCCAACCATTTCCCCCCACCCAGACGAGCTGAAGGCCATTTCCGGCACCGAAGGTGGGAAAGCTACCATCGCTGTGACACGACACTCGATTCAACCTGACGTCAAAGAACGGACTCGCACGCAGGAAGAACGCACGCCTGTAGTCAGGCAGCTTACTTCGATTCTGACGAGGCGTAGTGGTGGCCAGCAGGGCGAGGCAGCACCTACGCCTCGTCTCCATTAACCTACACCAGGGACTCGGAGACGATGCCTACGTTGATATCGGTGATAGTTTGTTCGGGGAGGTCGCGGTTCATGTTGGACGAGGTGAATTAAGATGTATAATCAAAGGCTTCCTTTCCGACTCCAGCGAAAAGTTCCATGCAGCAATTGAACAGAACAACGGCCACATCAAGCCTCTGCTATTGCTTGTGTAGAAAGCCACGCTTCCCAATAGGAACGCCGTAAGATTTAGCGAAATCCGATTGTAAGAACATCATCTTGCGTAGAAGTCGTAACGTCATGATCCCGATCGTGATGCCGTTTGGCTCACTGATACTCCCTTTGGCGCCCAAATTTTCATTTTCGCTGCTCCTAGCGGTGATATTCAACCCCAAATCTTAGCCGTGACCGCTTTGGTCGCCAGGATCTCCACCCTCCTCGCATAAACCTTCATCATGTGCATCACAGGATCCCCAAACACGACGCCTCTCAGCTCTTGATCACATGTGATCTCTGCTTTGATATCATCCTCGACCCCAGTGGTGGAATTCTCATTCTCTCTTAGCACAACCAAACGGCCAGCATTTGACAGTGCACCAGCTGGAACCCTCCACACGGGACTTTGGACAGGCGTGGTCAGTGCGGTCAGAGCCCCATTAGGCGAACTTGTTGCCTTTTTAGGCTTCGTCTTCCGCTTACACGGCTTCAAGACTGGTAAAGATGCGATGCACTTGGAGCCGGGGGCAGGTGAGGCATATAGATTGAGTAGAGAGCGGAGGTAGGCTTTATCTGCTCGAGGTACTGGGTCGCCTTCGTTTATGAAAGACATGAAGAGCGACTTCTTGTAGCGGACTGTGGGAGGCTTCGTAAGTGGAAGGAGCGAGATGGGTGGGGTGCCGAAAGTCAGGCAATGAATGCGCTTAAAGCCTATGAAATTATGAGCCATGTTTCTGCATGGGTCACCATTTGGTGAGGAACAGGCACGAGTACGCACAGCCAGTCAGGCTGTTGAGCTCTGATTTCACCTGTTCCGCGAGCATGTGAGCGTAGAGTAGACTTGCCACTGCTCCGCCTGCGGAGTGGCCTGTCATGAGTAGAGAGCAGCTGCTGCGGGCCGGGTTTTCCGCAAGCAAAGACCGAAGACGTGTAGCCACTGGCTTGATCATTTTGCGGGCTACCGATAAGAAGCCTGAATGGCAGAGGTTGCCGGGATCGTCCTTGAGTTTCGTAAGCTTTGAAATTTTGAAATACGTGCGTATGGTATTACCAGAAAGTCATTAGGTGAAACTGGTGACGAGTTCAGATTAACGGCCCAATCCATGAAGGTCTGGCTTCCGCGTATGGCAAACACCACACAATTCATATCATCGATCGGCATAGATTTGATGACCATGGCTTTAGTGCCCATCCGCCAATCAGCATTGACGAATGCCTCCCTCTCGTTCCCTGTTGGCTTGTTGTACGCTCGTTGTGAGTACTGTGCTGCGAGGCATACCAGAGGGTAGGATGGTAGATAGCTAGGAATCTCGCCGTCAGCGGCCATACTAGAACTGATCCTAGCAGCGCAGGAGGTCTTACAGTTGCAATGGGGGAAGATTGGGCGGCAACTTTGAATTGGCGTATAGGTTGGCCTTAGCGAAGTAATTTGTACCAACGACTGCGGTAGATATGGCTCTGTTGGCGCCTCGAGACACACGTCGGCTTCCGATCCCCCATCCTCCTCTGATACCTGACTGGACATCATCCAGTATCACTAGCTCTTGCTCGTCGCCACCAAAGCGCTCGTCATCGATTGATGTTATTACCGAGTTGAATTTCGTCGAGATGAGATCGCGGAGGGCTTCGTGGGCTATAGCCTCTGGACTTGCCTGTTGGTGCTCATTGAAGGTGTTGTAGACGGGACGCTCCGGCATAGCGACTGCACTGGAAGGAACCGCATTTGATGAAGCAGTGGTGGCAGTATGGAAGCCATTGCTTGTTGCTGGTGATGGAAGAAGCCTACTCGGGGTTGGGGACGAGATTTGCGGAGGTGGACGGACGGAGTGATGAGGCAGTTGGGGCAAGCTTATCTGAGCCGGTGGAAAGAGAAGGGAATATCGAGGAGGTTGGTCAATTTCAGGATCTGTCCGTGTCCGTAGCGGCAATGGTGGTCTGCTTGGAGGTGTGGAACTCGAAGAAGTCGTCGGCGGGGTTGTCTTGGCAAGCTGTTTCCGCCCTGCCCGTTTCGGCTTTCTCAACGCAGGATTCTTCTTCCTCACTGTCTCCATCGTCTTTGCTTTTTTTTATGGAGGCAACTTCAGTTGGAAGGAAAGCAGACTCTTACACCGTAAGAACCTGAATGCAAGGCCGCCTTCTCACAGATCAACGGCGACCAATACAGCTCAATCCAATGCATGATGCATGCGAGTCTGGCACACAGCCTCCTCGCAAGCGCGCACCCCCCCCCCGCCTCTAAAAACACGCACTTCTGCTGCGCCATTCCTTGACTCTCCGCTGCAAGTTGCAGGCTATCGCCCTGAGTCTGTTCATTGCTGTAACGTTCCATGAATACTAGTCTAGGTATGGGAAGCTTCGCAGAACAGGCCTCCAGGGTATGAGAGGCCTGACCGTTTCTATGTCGGCATTCCACCGCTCCGCGTCGCGAGTCCACAAATGATATCGACAGGCTCTGTGGATTTAAATGCAGGGTCTGCACTAAAAGGTTGGGGTATCGATGAGCCCTGCATTTATGCATGGACCTTGAGACTAGTAGCAGCCAGTTGGCTGCCGGAGGGACGACTGAAATGGCTCCTCCACGCCCCATGTACTCCCTCATGCTGTACGGAGGTCGGCACCAAAAGTCCTGCCCCAGCCAAGGTGTAGGGCTGGTGCGGCTTCACACAAGATCTTCATTGACTGCAGCAGCAATGGCTTGAGATCGGGCAAAGTCAAAGAGCTCTTACCCAAAATCAAAAATTCAACAAGTCATTGAAAACGAGCGGTCCAGAGAGGCAATCGAGACGGACAGTCTTCTAAGAGCATATCGCGCTACATCGCATTCAAACCCTTCTATTGCATCAATTTGAGATTTTTTCAAAATGTGATAGGATTCAAGAAAGCACGAGGAGCGTCTTTTCAGACATGGTTCAAGAGGTTGTAAGATCCACGACCAAGGTGCGGGCTTCGACCGAGTCGTCCGCATCACGACAATGAGTATTTGTTATCATCGAGACGGACGACATGCTTTCACGTTTTGGACAAGATTGAGTGTGCTCTGTGCTTACCTCTTTGTCGATGCTGGTGGACATTGATTAGGATAGGAGCGGAATAGAACCATGGATGCGAGCAGGTAAAAATTACAACTTTTGCTGCCTGATCAATTCCTGCTTCAATGCCATGGTTGACTAGGCTATGTCAATATGCCGGATGAGGAAGGGATTTTTCCTGAACCATGAAGAATCATGAATATATGGCTTTTGAGGCTGATCAGCCGAAAGTCACATTCTTTCGTTCTCTCCTTACCTGCACTACCGAGGGTATACCCAGGCTTTATTCTCTGTAAAGCCTGTGTATCGAGCCTGCATCTTGAGGCTTTGACCTAAGTAATGTTGCTGTGGTCTGTGGAAGAAGAAAGGAACAGGAACAATCTGCTTCCCCAAACCAATATCTGCTATCATCCTTCTACAACATCATATCTCTCTTCTATCGATTCAATATTCAATGCATTTCTTCCAACTAATAAACCTGGTGCTTTACTTTGTCTTAGCCGCTGGCGTCTATGGCGACGATGACAAAACGTATGCACGCACGAATCCAGCTCATTCGCCTTGAATTGATCACTGAACGAGGACCAGCAGCTGGACCCCCCATCCTGCTCCACATCAGCCACCAGATGTAGCTGCCACCCCACTGATGGCTCCCAGTGAAAATGGAAACCCATCATATATCAACACACGACCGCGTCGACGAGTCGGGAATTCAGACAAAAAATTGCGAAAACGAAGGTAGCCAATCACCCCACATGCCCCCAGAACACAGCAAAACACAGACTGACAGCAATGTGACATGACAGTCCAAAGAGGCGGCCGGCCCAGCCTGTTGGCCAGAAGGCGAGCGTTACTTGTGCGTACATCTCCGAGATTATCTTTCCTAAAACTGAGTCATAAGACACGTTTTATAAGGAGCAAGAGGACCTTTCTCTCCCAAGGCCGGTCTTTGCAGCTCCATTCTATAGCTCGAACCGGCAATGCTGACTCCGAAGTCTGCGTAGGTTACCGAGCTGTGGGGGGAGTGCTGGTTGGGAAGCCAACCTCTGAAAAAGCATCGTCTGCAGTGAGGAAGTCAGCCACCACCCAACCTTCAGCCAGACAGTCGCAATCTTCTGCACCGTCATCTGTAGGAGCGGCGCCGGCTAGAACGCCTCATCCTGCACCGTCATCTAAAGGAGCGGTGCCGGCTAAAAAACATCCTGCACAGTCGTCCGGCATCTGTCGACCACAGTGAGGAAAACCTCGAATCGGATCAAGCTTATGACGTGCTTACACATGGTGCGGGTTTTAGGGGTGGCAGATGGGGAGTTGTCTGGTCTTGATGAGTGTTTTTGGAGAAGACGATGATGATAGCTGGCAGATAGTCTGGGGTCGACGTAACGGCATGACGGCTATCTAGCTGAAGTCGGCTAGATAGAAGAGGCGTTTCAAAATCCAAGTCTGGCATGATACATGCTATTCCTCCAGGTTGTATGGAATTGAAACATGGCAGAGCCTTCAGGTGCTGTGGACATGATCTCACACACAATATCTCAGCAATGCCGACAGGTATGGGTACAGGTTGCAGTCGATCTGTACTTGAAACGCAATCATACTTGGCATTGACCTAGCAAATTTGCATCACGATCTTCGAAATCAAAGACGTGACTTATAATCGTGGGCTTCATAACAAGTCAAAGAACCTAGCCAACGGGACGTCCTTCCTTTATGTTTCTACTCCGCAGTACAAAATAAGAAGCCGCGGCGATAGACATGAACCCACTACCCACCACACACTCCCCCGAATCCCGCCACCAATGCCACGCTTGCATACCTAGATATCCTATAGCAGGAGCACACACGATTTCGAACGACTCCCCACCGCTGACAAGGCGCCATCATGACGTCCCCTCACGGAACCCTTATCATCCTCCGTAGTCATACGCGGTTCAGCGGGCATCAAAGGTGTAAGCCCTAGATGCGTAGCATGCACTATTCGAATAGAATGTTTAGCCTGCGCCAGAGCGGTCTTGGTCCATTGGCCCCGGTTCGATGCCGAGTCTGTCGGTGGCAGAAGAAAGTTGATGGTGACAAGGGGATGCAGAGCGGTGGTATCGAGCATGCTGTAAGCACAGAAATGTGCACAGGAAGGTGGTATCGTAGGCGCTGTAGACGGCGATAAACCAGACTCCTAGTAGCTCCGCGGGGAGGAGCGTGCTCTAGCCAGATGACCGTAATTGCCAGCCAGATGACTCGTCTCAGCGTGTTCTGCCCTTCTCCGGAATGGAGCGCTCCTTCGTCTCTGGTCGTTCTTGATAGCCGGAAGAAACATCCATAGGATCTATATCAACGAGACAGGCCTCGAAGGCTCCTCACCAGCATCCCCAGCCGTGAGATGACTCATCGGCCGACTCCCGCCCTCCCCCTTCTCACTGACCGTATCCAAAACCCCAGCATGGCTCATCGGCCTAAACGGCTCCTGCCTCGTCCCCCCCACAGCCCCAACGATACCAAAATGTCTATTCTTCTCCGACGCCGCACCGCCTCCCTCCTCGCTCCCACTCCCACTCCCACCGTTCCCCTCCTCCGCCGCCGCAGCAGCAGCGGGGAGGCCGAAGTCCCAGTACCCGACGGGGTGTTTCTCAACGACGACGGGAAGATCCTTGGGCGGGACCTGGGGCGGGACGGCGGGGGGTCGGATCATGACGATGTGCTTGTACCGGTACTGCCCGTAGCCGCCGCGGTCCTTGTACCGGTTGAGCTCGATCGCCATCTCGGTGACGTCTGCGAAGTCGCACTTTTTGAAGAGCGGGTACCCGGCCGGGGAGGACTCGAGGTAGCACTGCAGGCGCTCGCGGTCCGCGAGGTCGGTGCCCCACTTCACCAGCTGGGCGCCGGCGCCGCGGCCCTGGTGGGACGGGTGCGTGTGGAGGATGTCGAGCACTGTCGCGCGCAAATGGCCATTGGTTAGCTTTCTCAGACTCTGACCACGGTTCTCTGCTTCATGGCTCACCCCATAGCGCAGGCGCGATGCTCCCAAAGTAGCATTCCAGACTGCACGGGTCCGGCTTCGCGCGACATGTGTGCCGTCTGTTCTTCATGATGCCTTTCCTCATCTGCGTGATGACCCCGTTCCAGTCGCCCAGCGCCCTCTTGTCCACATCGTCAGGTTTCTGGCTCGGTATGTTGCCCTTGCTCCAGCCTCCCCCGCCCGCCTGTCCCACGCTTTGGCCTCGACCGCCGGCGCCTTCCAGAGGTTCCGGTATCTCTTCGGGGTACTTGATCCACTTTGCAAACGCCACGATTTCGCCTCTTTCCGTGTCGGTAGCTTTGATGATGCGGACGGAGGGGTATTGCAGCGCTTTATAATACGAGTTCCGCGTGAAGGCTGTGAGGGCGGGAGTGGGGCCATGCGGGTAGAGGGTTTTGATTAACGGATTGGATGTTAAAGCGGCCCACTGGATTGTGGTCAAGTAGGGGATATCTTGTGGGAGGGCGACAGCTATTTTGTAAGAGCGTTTGGTTGGCGTCGAGGTCGCGTGGGCAATCGCTGGAGCGATTGTTTGGGGCATTCTCGTGGCTTGAGGCCGGTAGGAAAGCGCAGGTGGAAGCGACCGGTCGTGAGGAGACTGGCTGGTGTTGACGACAAAGATGGAGAGCCCCAACTGCCCCCATGATGAAATGAGAGCCGAATTAGGGGGTAAGATACGGCGTTGGGGCTGGCGTTACGTTGGACCGAAATTCCCAGCCCCACCCAATGGTACTAGGGTCTGAGGTTCGGCATCACCAAGCGATGGAGCCAAAGGATTCAAGAAAAGCTTCAACTTAAGCTGCGCGAAATGGAATTCATGAGTCATGAATAAACAACGTTGCGCTTTTCCCAGAATACAGAATGAGCTTCTGCTCTCTCTCGCATGCTCGTAAAGCAGCTCACAGTTCTTGCGACGCCGGCCGGACATTGAAGATGCATTGGACTCAAAATACAATCATTGGTATATCTGAAAGATGTACATTGAGGCGATCCTTGACCTCGATCAAGGACTGAGTGACTCATGAGACAATGCCGCTGAAACGCCCAACCAAACTGACACGACGGAGAGATCCAATCACCTGCAAGTTATAAACGAAGAAGAATTACGTCCGTCATGCTGCAGCTTCTAATCAAGCGTCCCGCGTCTTCGTCTGTTTCCTTGCCGTCCCAATATGCGTATTGTGAACCTGAAGCGTACTACGTCAGCGATGCGGCTTTTGAGGGCAATCCCTGGAAACATACCTTTGTTGCGAACTTCAGACTTGTCAAGGTCTCGCTGAGATGAGCCTGCAGTGGACTGATCATGACAAACATCAAGGTCTTCGAATTCCCGCCGAGCGATGTTTGTAGCAGATACGTGAGCTGAATGAGTTGTCAATGGATGTGCGAGAATCGTTGGAGCCTTGTTCAAGAACGAATTGCATACCTTGCTATTCCTGTAGGGCACGTGTCCTCCCTCCTTGCCCTGACCTAGTGCACCTATCACATCGCCCAGACAGCTCAAGCTCTTGTTGATGTTCTGTGTCTCTTTTAACCGTTCACCGACAGCTCCGCTGTGATTCAATCGCTCGCTACCAGCTAAATCAACAAGATTCAGTGTGCTTTCGCTTTTTTCGCCTGTGATGCTGTTTTCGCCAATAAGTCTCAGGATAAAGACCGAGTGGCTTCGTGACGATCTTTCATTGGCCTTGGTGGATGCTACCGACCGATTGCTTGATGCGCGCTGCAGAATGTCATCGACCTTCGAAGGAGCGTCCAGCTCGACTGTTGTGATGTTGGTAATGGTTGTCTTGCCTTTCGCCATATCGTGCTTGATTTCGTGCTTCTTTTTGTCCATGTCATTGGCTCTGCCGAGAAGGTCGTTAAGTTCTTCGTTATAGACTTCGATGAAGGACCCTTCCATCTTATATTGCCAGCCCTTCTCCTCTAGCGATTTCGCAGTCTCATAGATCTGGTTAACAGCGAGAGGGATCATGCCATCGCTTGCTGACATTGTATAAGTCTTGCCTGAGCCAGTCTGACCGTAGCAGAAAATACACACGTTGTAGCCATCCAAGGCGCTTTGCACAAGCTGGCTGATTTCACCAAAGACGTCCTGATTTCGTGACTTGGGTCCAAATACTCGATCAAAGGCAAAAGGATGCTTCTTGGTCGTAATGGTGCCAAGACTGCTCTTTTCCTCGGCGCCCATGACCTCAACCTCTTTCGAATCTGTCTCATCATCTGGGTATGAAATTCTTGCAGATGTGTCGACCGGATCCGATTCAAGGGAAGGCCTGACGCGGCAGAAGACCCTGATGTTGCCTTTTAATTCCTGCACCTGGTTATGCAATTTTCTGCGCAAAGTCTCCTCAGTCCTTAATTTGTCCATAGCCTCTGCAGCGGTCTGAATCGCGCTCTGCATCCTCATCTCCAAGTCTGCAAAAGCCTGCGATTGGCTTTTGTTATCCGATTCCAAGAAATGAATATGACCCTCTAGCCTCCGAACTGATGTCTCAAGGTCTGTTTCCCTGGTCGCTGACTCGGCAAGCTTCGCACGCAATTGTTCGTGGACCTCTCGTCCTTGAGCAAGATCGGCCTTCAAGACGTCCAGTTCTTTCTCGAGATTGGCGAAGGCGCTTCTTTGATTCTCCAGTTCTTGTTCCTTTTCCCGCTGGGTTGATGCGCCTTCCGTGCTGAGTGCTTGCACTTCTCTTTGATGGCTGATCTTCTCGTCTTCCAAAGCACACTCCAAGGTTCGTCGAAGTTCCTCCAGCTTCTCCATTTGGTCTCTGGCCAATGCCTGACGCTCCATCTCTGCGTTGTGTCGTACATCATCGAGGTCGCGACTGTTTTGCCTCTGCATGTCATCAAGTTGAATGTTATGGTGCCTGCTTTCCTTTCAGCGATCTAGTAACTATTGCCGGAAGTATAAGGCCGTAGAGCCATACCTCTTCGCATCGTCCAAGGCATTTGAAGCTTCCGTAACTTGAGCTTTGATGGCATTGAGCTCTGTCTGAAGGGCGGTGTTCTCTGTATTTAAAGTAACCCTGATAGATTCCAATTCATTGACTAAAGCCATTAGATCTGGGGAACATGAGGCGAGCAAACTTGGGCATGACCCACTTCTGACCTGGTACAACTGTGTCGACTCCTTCAAACACTTGCTCTCCCTTGTCGCCCCATCCATCTTCTCTTTGAATTGCGAGCACATATTCTCGACTTCTTCGAGGCGACTATCGTGGTCCCATGCTATAACTTCGTTAGATGTGCGATTCAAGTAGAGTGGTAGAGCTGGTGCAGTCCTGGGGGTTTTCTTTGGGGATTTGCTAGGACTTGGGGTCTCTGCAGGTAACGCAACTTTGGGAATAAGTTTTGGGATGTGGGATGGAGTGGTAGGCACCTGCACATCTACTGTGGGAGTAGACTGTGACTGACCGCTGTTCAATGAAAGAGTGTTGAACTTAGTGCTCAACGAGTTTAACGAGCACTCGCGAATTGAACGTCCTCTAAGCTTGGGTGCTTGCAACGTATCAGGGCATTCCAGGGGATTGGAGCATGAGAAAATTGGGATCCTACCCTTCCTTTTGCCAACCATTTGGGCTATTCCAAGCTCTTCCTCATGAACGTCTAGCGATGTAGCTGGCCGGGGGGTAGTAAAGGCGGGTTTCTTGATTCGGGAGGGTGCCGCCATGGCGGATGATGGCCTGACAAACTGTGCGGAAGGTGGGCGGGTACTGCCACTGCTTGAGAAAGAACTGTTGGATGCATTTCGCATGGATGCTCCCGAGGTTTGCCTGGATGACACGGAGGATGAGAGAGGAGAGTCCCGAGCAACGCCAGTAATTGATGTTACTCTGACATGGGCATTTGGTAGACGAGAACTGGGAGCGGCAGGCGCGGATCTTCCGCTGGGCTCCCCGGCGCGTTCAGCTAAGGTCTTTCGCTTCCGGGTATTGGTGTCCTGCGGAGGGGGCATGGCCGTTGTGCGGGCATTCATTGATGACGCTGACATCTCAGCCAGCCCAGCAAGGGATGGGATTGAACTCGGAGGTCGCAATTGCGAGGGAAACTGCCATTGTCGTTAGTCGTACATTGACCGGGGGAGCTGTCAGGTGCTGAAAGCCTACGGAGCTCTCATTGTGGTTCTCCATTGCGGCAAACTATGCCTAATGGCGCAGTGGCCTAGAGCAGTGAGCGATTGGGTCAGATCATTCTCCGAACGATTGAGCTCCGGAGTGGAACGAAAACGAATGAATGTCTTGAAAATAATGACAGACGAAGATAAGACAAGCAAATGTGCAAATGTAAACAGATCAACGGCGGACTGGCCGCCGCCACCGCTAACGTGTATTGGAGCTAGCGTTGATTTTAGCCGCAGATCTCGTGGGTGACAGACCAAGGTAAAGTTATTGGCCGAAAAGGCGCATTCCGCACCCATAATTTATCCATATTCTGCAGTGGCATGTCACCACCACACAATTCTGGACAAGTCCTTCTGTACCCCTCTCGTTATCTCTTTTTTTCTTCTTTCTCGGCATATACATGGCCTGCTTCATAGATTGTTCTTACTTTGCTTCTGACATTGCCGTACCTTGAGCCTTCTAGCAGACCTCAACGCTAGAACATGGAGAAATACTCGCAGTTCAGAGATCGAGGTACCTTACATCCTCATAGCATCTTAATTCGTGTACTGAACTCACTCCAGGCTCTGGGGTCGCGCCCTTCTTTCCCATTCCTACTCAGTCCTCCGGGATCTATCTTCCTTTCCACCTCTTCTTACTCCTCATCCGGCTCCCAATTCTGCTCACCGTTACTTTGAGCTACTTCTTTGTGTTACAATGGTTGCCGATTGGATCTTTGGGTAAAAAAGCGTCGCTGTGGTCCATACTGGGGGCGCCTGGAGTTTGGTGGATCGATCTCCAGATCGACGGTGTCAAGAAGGGGTGCGTGTCCTATGTCAGCTATGCTAGGCACCGCGCTGATCGTGTGCCCACAGCTCTCTCGCCAAACACCACAAGGCACGACTGCCGCAGCCAGGCTCTATTATCGCCTGTTCATATACCTCTCCGCTTGACTCCTTGTACCTCGCCGCCATCTTCGATCCTGTCTTTACTGCCTCTTACCCAACAACCCGGCTTGTGCATCGCATATCACTATTCCATGCCATGCTCCGCGCTTTCCAGTATCCACGGCTTGAACCACCAAAAAATACGAGACTCACAGATCTACAGACTCTCATCAAGCAATACCCAGGCCAGGCCATTGTTGTTTACCCGGAGTGCACGACAACCAATGGGCGAGGCATCCTTCCCTTCAGCCCATCACTTCTCACGGCACCTCCTGAAGCTAAGATTTTCCCAATAAGCCTTCGATACACCGCAGGAGACATCACGACGCCTATTCCGGGCACATACATCTCGTTTGTTTGGAACCTTTTGAGCAAACCAACCCATTGCATACGCGTGAGAATTGCTGAAAGCGTCCACAACACCTCTCAAACGCCAGCGACTAGAGGCTTAACCAATCAAATTGAAAGAGAACTGCACCATGACGACAGAGGGAGCAGCTCGGACACCTTGCTGAGTTCGGAAGATGCCGAGAGTATGAACGCAGCTGAAAAGCGAATTTTGAACAAGGTCGCTGAGGCATTAGCAAGGTTGGGGAGGGTGAAGAGAGTAGGCCTTGGTGTTAAGGACAAAGATGAATTCGTCAAGGTCTGGACCAATAAGCGGCGTTGACGATGAGCAGTAAGCATAGGAGGAATCTCCTATGTCTGCGAGGTGAAATGCCTCCTGACGAGAGTGAAGCTACTTATCACATCGGCTGCAGACTTCACATCAAAACAAAACCTTTGCTCAAGATGACCTTGGCTCCATATCTCCCTCTCAAGAATAGCAGGCCGTGAATATTACTGCAAATGAAAGCCGCCGCCTCGTTTGACAGTTGGCCTTCCCCAAAAACGAAACCCAATACCAGAAGCCGGTGCAGCTGTTCAGCATTCAGCAGGGCACGTTCAGTGCAAAGGAAATCGCCAAGACACATCTAGCTGTGCAGTGCATACAAAGATTAGGTGATGGATCAGATCTCGACGAACCTTAATCGCAGATGGATTGAAAATATTATTGAACACATTGAGATCTTAGCAAGATTTTTTAGGGAGGTGGACATGAGACTCGATACAACACCGCTATCTTTGATGAAGATCTCAAGGAAGAGTGCTATCCTCATCGTCCACGCTTCTGCTAGTGATCGTCTAAGGCCCGGTGAGCGCTTTCTTGGATTCCCAATGCGCCCTCTACTCTATTCATAAATCGAGTAAGATATATCACGCACGCCTCAGACGATGTTGTGTGGAAGTCAATCTGCAGTATTCAGTTCGCGCCACCTGACCAGCTGTCATGAGCGTCCTTAATTGCTTGTGCTCTTCTGCTCAGTCAAATGAACTGCTTTCAATGCCTTTTCCCCGACATTCCCAGACAAGTCATAAGCTACCCACGCTCTCTGCATCAATCCTATGCTACTCCCTACTGCGGACCAAAGATCTCCGAACTCATATACGAAATCATACTCAACCTCCCCATAGAAGTAGACACGAATACACTTCAGCAACCCCAGACCCCTCGTCCCACGTCCCACGCCCGTTCACAGACCGCCTTTGCGGCACAATGATCCAAACTCTCCACAAACGCCGTCGAATCCACATTTCTCCCTCTCGCGGTGCTAGGTCCGAAGCCCCTCTAGCTGACGACTTCAAGAGAAAAAATTCCGCAGCTTGGAGAGTATCTGCTCTGCATCTCTATAGAGTCTCCTCTTGGAGTACGTACTACTTAGCCAAAACCCAAGCTAGAACTTCAGCCCCGAACGAAGCCAGGCGCCGGCGACGAACGAGCCATTATGCCTCCCCGCATGTCCTACCACGGCAACTCTCTCCGCGACAGCTTCACACATAGTAATAATCATGGGTGGACACCGTCTACGTTCAATGCTAGTATACATCCTCGTCTACCGACAGCGCACACAGTAACGAAACAGCTCGAGAAACAGAGCGGACCCCGGTCCTATATCCTTGAAGCCTTCTACCTCCCCAACGCTCGCTGGATGCGTGTTTGGATTTCCGACTCGACTTTGCGAAGGACGTGGTGGGAGACTGGGTGCAGACCTGCTTCGCTCCAGCATTACTATTGCAGGCGCGCCGCGGCGTCGAGGAGGTGCCATTTCTGGCTTATTACGGTACCTGCTAAATATTGAGCATTGCACTTCTAGTGAGTCGTTCGTCCACGTGCAGGCAGGATTCGACTGGGAGTTCACTGGAGGGGGGGCTTCTGTGGTTTTGGGTGTGGAAGTTGGGATGTATCTTCTCTGGGGATTATATTCATAAGTTATGAGGGACGTGAGCTGCTACCGCATACGAAGTGTTCCGCAAGGTTTTGAATGGGCTGCGTACGAAATTGGGACGATTGAAAGGATCTTCGGAAACGGAGACCGACATGCGCTGAAGGAAAGGCAAGGCTGGGGAAAAAAAAGGGAGGGGGAGAGTCTAGCCACTGGTGTTACGTCTCCACCAAGGGCTCTGGATCCATTGATAAGTGGAACTGTGGGGGTGCGGATACCTCAATTGACTGTCGTCGGCAAGAGTGCTGATCAGACGGGCTCCCCAGACGTCCAGGTTCTACCCCCTAGACTTGGAGCAGATCTCGCAGACACTAGCAGCTGGAATGCATCAATACACTGAAGAAGGGAAAAGCGACAATGCGCACGGGTTCGGAAGGGTTCCTTAAGTACCGGAAGGAGACTGAAGGTGCCCTACAGAAGGAAAATTCTCGTGTTGTATCGTTCTTCGCGGAAGTGAGCCAAACGTTGCGGAGGAGAGTAGGTATTGCTGAGATGATAGATGCTTGGATCAAACCCGGTCCAGAAGACCGCACGATGCTATTCCCAGTAGTCGCTCGGCTGCCGAAAGAGGACGGCTAGGCGAAGGGTTTCTGCTGTTCAGCGTAGGCAGCTTGTTCAATCTAGCCTGGTGCATTGTACTTTGAGGCATTAGAGTCAAAGACAATGAGGTCTCATATTCTAAGTCATTCATATGTGGGTGGCATCTGTGGAGGTTGATGCAACAGCAGCGAGGCTGCTAGTGAGGGGACAAATCTAAGCGGAGGTGTTATGATGGTCAGGCTGGCCAGGGAGCGCAAGCGTGAAATAAATTACTAATCCATTTCCGACTCAGACGATTGAAAGAAAAAAGAAATGCTGTCATCTATCTGAACATCAGCAAAGAGCTTTTGAAAAAACAACAGAGGCGGTCGGCTAGGCAAAAATCGCAATCGCTGACTAAGAGGGCAAGACGTTGGGGGTGATAACCGTTAGGTGTCCTTGAATTGTTGCCTCGGATGCTCCGCAGTCAGGACTTGCGGAACAGGCAGGGTGGAATCGGATATGATTTTACAGCAGGTCTGTAATCTACGAGCTGTTGGATTTGTAAAGTGGTAGGTCGACGTGTAAGGTAAGCAGTAAGATGAGCTGATGTGATCAGGGACGCGGCCTGAGGGGTCCACCGCGGCGAATCCGCCCTCCCGCGACAATGATGCTTTAGCCCACTAATTCTGTAGGCTTCGTAAGGAGCACTCTCTTTGCGGCAAGGCTTCAGGATCGTGGGTTTTCGAGGATGTCAGCCCTTGCAGCATAGGTAATCGTGCCACGTATGTTGGCTCGGCCCCTCGCTAAGCACTAGTCGGTCACAGAACATAGTCAGCCACAGAACGAACCCGATTTCGCCGCGATACCAGTACATTTCATGTACATTTACACCATCACAACCTCGAATACCTGCATAAAATATATTCCAATACAATCGGATAAGGATTATGCCGAGAATGCGGAAGATTGCAACACCCAAAACTCGGAAAACCTAATGCCCTTTTAACATTTCCAATCTCCGTACTGTGTATTCTGCAGAAATATCACTACCTCTGGAGAGTGATTGCAATAGAATGTGACGTACTTGTGTTTCGAATTTTTGGAGTTCCATCGATACGAAAGTGGGTGGTTTCGTAAGTTAAGTTGGTGAAGTTGGATCCTTCGGGTGCATAAATCGGGTTTTCCCTTGTGGCTGACAGTCTTCTGTGACCGACTTTTAATCAGCGAGGAACGAGCTAACAAGTGCTTCGCAAGGTGATACGGATGAGTGGACATGCTGACCTGACGTGACACCGTTCCCGGTAGAAGCCTATTAAAGTTCTTACTCTACCCTTGGAACGGTGAGCGCAGCGTGTGTCCGGGAACCCTACTTGAACACCAAACGTTATCCAAAGGCAGAAATGAAGGGACCAGGTTTATACATGATGTCAATCACTCTTTTACAAGTCGACTATTCTTCCCAGTTTTGTTCGCCTTGCGACCCGATGTAGATTTGTTGCTTCTTTGCCCCTCATTACAACGGCGTTCAGGTGGGAGGTACATACGGTCGGGAGCATGTCGGACGCTTCTCGCTTGCAGAAGAACTCGGGAGAAAAGGCGCCGAAATACAGGGCATCTTGTGACTCCTGCCACGAAGCAAAAGTGCGCTGCTCCCAGACAAGACCGAGCTGTGTCCGATGTTCGAAGCGGCAAAATCGTCGCTGCGTCTATGGCGAATCCAAGAGATCTGGCAAGCATAGCGGAAAGGGCTCCAGGAAGGCAGAAAGAGATGCCAAGATCAGCACCATTGCCAGACCGCCGGCGACGCCTTCCTCGACCACGGGAATCCAGACCCCTTCAAGTTCCTCGAGCACGTTAGATCCCAGAGAATTTCTCCAATTGTTCCCAGAGTCCAGTGTGAATTCTACAGACTTGTTAGAGGGGCAGCAATTGCAGAGAGACTGGTCATTCGACAGCAATCTTTTCGTGCACGACCAATCTGCATCCTCTCAAGGGTCGCCCGCCGGAAACGATCATTGCCAGTTCGTGTTCGGGAGAGATGAGGATCCCACGTCAACTGATCAACACCACGGACTTGGTCTATTTGATAGCGCCTCCTATGCAGAGCTCGGACCTTGCAGCCGCGATGCGGCCAGCATAGCCGAACAAGCTCCCTCCTACACGCAATCGAACACCCAGTGCGTTTCCTGCAGTACGTCGAACCGCCAAAATGACAGCTCCTCCATGGTAGATACCTGCCGATGCAACGAGAATATCATTACGCAGCTCTCATTATTGCCGGTATTGCTCCTCGACAACGAGTGTACCACGTTTGATATTGAGCTCGTGCAACTCCAGAAAGCGATCAAGCTCTGCGCTGGCGTCTTAACTTGCAACTGTCGTGGCAAAGACTACACGTCTATCTTAACCATCAGCATGCTTATCGCCCGTATCATCTCCGTCCTTGAGCGCGGTAGCGCTCAAGCAGGACGCGATGACGACAACGATCCCCCATCACTCAACATGACAGGCGCCATCACCCCAATCCGATCGCCAAAGTTCAGCGTTGGTATATTTGAAATCGATGGGGAAGACGAGAACAATCTGAAACGAGAGGTGTGGTGGATGCAGATCAGGAAGGTAGAGTCACTTGTTGCAGGGTTCAAGGAGATGGTGGCGAAGATGACGCGGCAACAAGTATATCAGGACAATGCTCAGGTAGCGACGTGGGAAAAGCTCGTGGTTTTGCTGGATCAGAAAGCCCAGGCGGTGAAGAGAGACTGGAGCGCCTATCGAAATAGGGCTTGATATGTGTATGATATAGAAGATGACTCGTTGCTAGGGTTACACGTCAATCAAGGTCACGAGCCCACGAAGCGACTGAATCAGTTTGCTTAGATGGCCCCAGGTCCACAAAGATAAGCATGTGACTCCAAGCTTCTCCTGATCTTCGCGATAATGTTCATAGAGTCTACGATTGAGTCCTCTGCATCGACCTAGAGGTGACAACTTTCAAGGCCGAGGATAAAGCCTTTCTGGATCCATTGCCTATTCCTTTTCTCGTCAACTGTAGATTCTCGTCTTTGAATTTTGATTGGGGCCCCAACAGACGGCAGCTCATCCGCCCTACATGCACTGTCGTCGTCGGGGTCGAAGGCCCGAAAAGATTGGCCGCGAGCAAATTTATACTGAGCATGAATGTTCGATGAGAGATGAGGCTCTTCGCAAGCTCGCAGAGCGAGCACCGAGTTGCTCTCTCGGAATCTCGCCTTTAAGATTTACGAAGGGCACTAGAGGTCCTAGATCGCGCTAGCCCAAGCCTATTAGCCCTCAGCGCGTGACCACGTGATTAGCGCTAGCGTGCTGGGATATCAGGACGGGCTTCTTCGTGAACTCTCTTCGCACTAGCAGAAGTCATATATAGGGATCATTGAAGAGAGAGCTTCGTCATATTGGCCACATAATTATTGAGGAAAGCGAACGCAGGTGGAGAGATGGAAACGGACAAGCTTTGGATTTCAGAGCGATTGGGGAAGGATCGATGCAGAGGCTGAACAAGCAATGAGAAGAATATGGAAGGTGGAATCAGACTGAAGCTTTCTCCTTTAACCTTGCGTTTCATAGTGTCCCGTCCCTGACAGTGGCATATATAGGAAGTACTCGAGGTCGCTGCAATCAACAACGCCCATTCACCGATTATACTGCAGGATCATGGAGACTACGTCCATTTTCCATTTCACCTTCTCAATGGAATCATGAATGGGTAGAGTAGAACGTATTGGACATGCAACCAGCCAAGTCAAGTGATAGTGTTGCCTCTGGAAACTCGAAGTCCCTTGACAGGGGAAGAGTGTCGCTTTCCATCTTTGGCTCGCTCCTTGTCAGCGAGTTTTGAAAGACTTCTTCCTGATCTTTGTGCAAATGAGTTCAAAATGCTTTCCCACGTTGCTATGTTCGAGACCAATTTCTAGAGTAAAAGAACGAATTACGAACACCCTATTTTCTGTCTGAGGGCGTCCGATTCTTGTCGGCTATGTTTTCCAGCCCCAATCCCTACCCACCACGATCTGCGTCATTGTGTTCTTGAGTGTATATTGTAGCGGACACCTTTTCTCTGACAACCCCCACTATATTGGCCTCATTTTGCACGATTGCCTAGCCGCCCTTTCTCTCGGATCGTCCGCCGCCCCCCTCTTCACTAGGCGCATGCTTAGCAGGCCCACTGATCGTCACGAAGTTACTTGCGTGTGCCTGGCCCGAAAAAGCGCCTTCTTTAAGGGGCTGAAGGGTGCAGATTTTGCCTACTGATCGTCAGTATAATTCTCCGACATACCTACGCAGATGATGCATCAAACTACCCTCACGATCCCGATGAAGAACCCTCATGACATCATCCTTGTCATAACTCAAGTAAGTCCCACGAACGATGGCTTTGTAGCTCCTCACAGCCCTTACCAATTCCACGCTCTGTTCTGGGCCGACTGTAAGTTTTATACTCCCTTCCCCCTTCTCCTTCGCGTTGCTAGGCTTCACAGAGAGTGTAGCGTGCGGCTGCTTCAACGTTACGTTTTCCTTCGCTCTCTCAGCGGCGGCTTCCCATGCTGCTGGATCATAAACTTCCCACGCGCTTTCTTCCAGCACCGTCTGCTCCACCGACGGCGAGGAAGGCGGGGAGTCATGAGCAACCCACCCTTGCTTCTCCACCTTCTCTTGCGTCATGATCTCCTGCCATGCCAGTCCCCATCCGCTTCCCATTCCCCTCCCTCTCCCTCGCCCTCTACCACCACCCCCTAGCTGCTGTCGTTGCAGCTCTGCAAATCTGCGTGCCATATCACCTTGATCGGACGCTCCTGGTGCGCCACGCTCTGGTGAGTTGTTGGGGGCTCTCTTGCCGGCCTTCTTGGCTTCCTTGTCGTTGTCGTCGGAGGGGGAGGGAGAGGAGAAAGAGGAGGGGGAGGGCGGATGCGAATAGAGGGCATCATTCATGTCTGCGTCTGCGTCGCCAAATTGCATCTCGTGGCCGTAGCCGGGGAACTCTGCTCGGGCGGTGAATTCAGAGGCTTCGTGGACTTGACGAGCCCAGTAACTGTCCATGTCCACGTCCATGTTGGTGTCGGGGTCAGTGTCAGTGTCTGCTTCTGGTATTGAACCCAATGCGGTAGGGTCAGCTCTCGTGTCACGAGGGGACTTGATTTGCTGTTCGTCGTTGCTGTCGGGTTCTTCTGGCGGTGATGATGCTTTGCCTTTCCCTTTGGCTTTGCGGCGGGCGGCTCTTTCTTCTTCAGTCTTGTCGTCTTCGTCTTCGTCGCCGTCGCCTTCTCTTCCATACATTGGACCCTAGGACTGTAAGAGGGGCTGCCGCGAGGAGTGGTGTAGGAATGTCTTACGCGTTGAGGCTGGTCAAGATCCATGGGATCATCTTTCCTGCTGTCGTCTGCCATGCTGTGGTTAAGATAGCACAGGATGAGTTCGTCGTAGCAGCCCGATCGATGTTCGTGCTTGCACTTTGAGCTTGTCGAAGATGAAGCGGTTTCTGTCTGATGAACAAAGAAAATACTGAGACAGGCATGCTGCTGCCTAAAGCTCTCAGAACAGAACCTTGAGCCACTTGACGAAATATTCTCGTTGATACACCCGACGGGAAAGATCTTCCGCGTAAGGTGATGTTAATTCTCGGTTGTGTGCCAATCAGGTGGTGCGAGTTTGTCCATGGGCTTCGTGGGCTTTCTGCGGTAGTTGACTGTCAGGTATGAGCTCGCTCTGGAGAATTCAAGGAATGTACCTAAAGCTTGATATAGGCAAATGTAGAATCGCTCTTGTGAGAAAGCCGCACGCTATTCGTTTGTGTTCGCAAATTGCGGGAAAAGCGTCCTCGTGATCTTCGCTTTGCAGACTAGAAAGCATTGATATTCTTAGAATGGCTACAAGTTTACTACTACAGTATACCTTACGAACAGGCTGAAAGCAGTCCGTTTGATAATCAGGATGCGATAAGACAACTCTTTACAGATGGAGGGAAACGCCCTTCGTACTATATACCCAACCTACCACGACAGAGCGAGCCCAACAAGCCACAGAGACCATTCCTCATAACAACAGTACAGAAAAAGAATTCAAAGAGGGGCTGGAACATCATCTCTCCAGAGCTAAACAGCGTTCAACTGGACGTACCTCCGTCCGCATGAGCTCAAGAACGAAGGTATGAGAGAAGAAACAGAAACCTGAGGTCCGAGGGGTGGAATGCGTCATTCTCCCAGAATTGACGGACCCGAGCTCGGCCGTGGCATGGCGACGAGACACAAAGGAGCGGGGTAGAATTTCCCAACGGAACCTAGGCCCCAGGTTGTCTCCCTCTTCGTTTCTCTTCACAATGACAACAACCGAAGTAGCGGAAGAAGATCACTCACTACACACGGCGGGAATCTCTGACAACAGGATGCATTCAGCCTTCAGAGCCATGATGCGCTGATATAGGCTGTTTTCGGGGGCTGACGTGTTGAGCTCAGCCAAATATTAAGAAGTACGGCTCTAGCTAATCGAGGAGTTCTGGGACGAAGGGAAGGATGAATACCCTTATAAATAACGCGTTGCTAAGAACAAGGGAGACTAGAATCGACTGTTCGCTGCTAGAATAATGCAGCGAGAGAGAGAGAGAGAGAGAGAAGGACCTGCGCCCCCAACGCGAGTTGAGAATCTAACCAGACCTCGGCAGCCATGGCGATCTGGACGTC